>JAOSBN010000002.1:14809003-14835881 GCA_027563595.1 Erythroxylum suave | reverse complement strand
AAGAAGTTGCAGAAGCTGAAGAAGGAGAAGGAGAAGGAAAAACTTTGCCTTTGTTCTTTATCTTCATGGTTACGTGTACGCAAAAGAAGAGAACGAGGAAAAAAATAAAAAGGTGCATCAGCTTCCTAGAGTGGTATCGGAGCTAGGTTGTTTCAGTCTTGTGTACTGATGCTATGCAATTGTACAATACAATGACAACCCCTATAGCTCCAATCAAGGAATTTTGTGTTGAATTTTTGTTTTCGAACTGACTTCACTGAATGTGTTGAGCTACTTCCTCTCGAGTGTAAAAAAATGTAAAAAATAGGATAGGTTCTCATGTTTTTCTTTTTGAATGTAAGGTTTTGGTTTTGAAAGTAAAGATTGGTTGCAATCAATATGACATTACAGCACCAATGTCTGTATTTGTGACTTTGTAGAATTTTTACTCAAATTTTGAAGAGAAGAAAAAAAAAACAGAGAGATTCTTAGACAAAGTGCTATTCGGATACTGTTTCATTGAAGATGATAATGTGAGCTTTATATTTAGCTCTTACATATTTTAATACATTTGAAATTAAAGAAACTGAAAAACATGCTTCTGATTTAAGAGAGAGGAGCTTGACATGTCTCCTTGTCCCTTGATCAGCTAAAGACAAAACATGCTAAAAACACCAACTGAAAGCAACTGACATTTAAAAGCCTACTGATTTAAAAGCTTTATAAAAACTAAATCTAATATGCTGGACCACTTTCATACACTTTTAGAAAAAAAAATGGACAACCTTTAACTATCATTCCCCACATAAACTTGAACTTGTGCTTTGATTACTCCATACTCCAATTCTGCTTCAGGAAAAAACTTCTTCAGGTTTTATGAAATTCAACAGGTTGCTTCAATTTTTCTGCAGACATCTTCAGCTTCTTCACCAAACTTCCTTCTTTAATCTTCAATCTTTAGAATTTTACCTTTTGAAGCCGTAGTTTTCTGAATTATCCCCAAAATCAACAGCTCAAGTTTTCTGAGATGTCTAAGAGGCTTCAGCTTGGTCATCACCCTTCTTTTCTTCTTTAATTTGATTGCCATGGCAAGATCCTCAGCAAGCTTTAACATTTCTGGTTTCATAAAACAATTAAATCCAACACTGCCATGGGAGGTGAGACTGTGTTTTGAATAGTTGCAAATTATATCAACAATTTGGGTTCATATGTAACTTACATTTTAAAAAGATAATGAAACATTATTAATGTAGAACAAGAAATGAAGACCAATTCGAATTTCAATTCCAATGTCTTTGATTCTATTTAGTCCTCTTCTTGTGGTGCTCGTGGCGTTACTGTTATTTGAAAGATGTAATGAGATAAGTAAAGCTTCCCTGATTTTCTTGCATCCATCTTCGTTTTTGCAACCTTTTCTTTAAGATTCTTGTATAGATTACATATGGCAGCTTCATTGAGAGGTGGAACCTGACCTTCTTTCTATGCCTCTATTCTCTATTTGTGCTACACTATCTCTGTTGCCTGTAGTGATTTGCTAATTAGAACTTGACCACTTACGCTAATAAAGAAGGAACTGTTAGCCATTACGAGAGTCAAGAAGACATAAGTAAATCGTATAAATTACAAGCAAAGATTGCTTGTAGTTATTAGTGACACCATTTTATAGAACTTGATTAATATTAGATATACTTTGTTTATCTTTAGTATCAATCGTTCAATGAACAAAGATAATTCATTGCAAGTTCACTTTTTGGCATTTGGTCAGCATTAAAGGAGAGGAAAAATAACGAGGTGAGGTTTCTATGTTTAAGGTAATTGCAATATGTTGAAGAATAAAATGGCAGGATTGCCACAGTGAGAATTTCCATCAATCACAGTGAAAAAATGTCAATTAAATGACAAAATCAATAGCACCTAACGTTCTCTCTTTGATTATTATCTAAAAACAGTAATGTAGAGGCAGAATATTCAGCAGGTGTAAGAGATCTTACTGTCAACTGGAGGCTTTCCATAATTTCGCTGCAAAGCTTCAAAGAAGGAATTGTCTCTTCGATCTTTCCTCACTAATGGAGGGAAGAGAAAGAAAAGGTCGAATCAAGAGATAGATAAATATTATGTATTTTATAGAGGATGAAAGGATAGAAATACGTTGATAAAAAATGGCATTTCAATAGTTTGGTGCCAAACCGAGTAGCAACTGAACTGCTTCTGAATCTCTTGTCGTAGGCTACATCCAGATTATGATTATCTAGCAGGATACCTGCAAGCTGTAATACAAGAAAACAGTGAGAACATATCCCCACAAAATACGATCCATGTTGATTGCCATAATTTATCAAAAGTTTTTTTATATCCAGAGTTTGAAGCATATATATCATACGCCTCTTCACAATAATTATCTGTCAGACTAGTGCGCACCGATCCAACCTACAATGAGAGAACGTATCGAAGCCATGGAGTTTGAGTTAACCAGGTGTCAACATTGTCCAGGCTATTCCAAAAATGACAATATATTCAGGTTTGATGTCTCTTAAACATGTACTGACCTCTCCATTAGGTCTGAGGATTTCTTGCCCAACCGCAAGGATTGTTAAATGCCCAGTTATAACTAGACTTTCTAAATCCACCTGAAAATCGCTGGTAGTTCAAAAGTTCTATATGTGGGAGGGCCGAAATAATGTCAAAAATCTAGGAATTTTAGGTTATAGATTGAGTGTGAAGCCTGGAGGAGGAGCAAGTCTTCTTTAAGTTTTCTCAAAACGACGTCATTTTATTATCATTAAGAAACGACGTCATTGTAATAAAACGATGTCGTTTAGCTAATTAGACAGGTTTCCCCTAATGATGTTGACGTGTCTAATTAATGGAGTCCTTTGATACGTGACAGTGCCACGTCAATTAAGATAACAATGAGACTAACGTCGAGCTAGAATTAAAAAAATTAAAAGTTTGAACATTTTATCACTATTTTTTAAAGTTCGGGCTATAATTAAAATTTTGAAAAAGTTTGAACCTTTTTTGGTAATTAACTCATTTTAATATAAACACTAATATAGTACATAAACTAAAACTTATTATAATGTAATAAAATTTTGAAACTAAATTTAGGTAATAATCATATAAATAAAATTTAGATTTTATGTAATGAAAGATATATTTATTAGTTTTAATATCATTTCTAATATTAAATTTTTATGCTAAAATTTAGTTCTTATTTAATTAAAATTTTAAGATAGAAGTTGTCGCAATAATGGGAATGTTAATAATGTCAATAACATATTTATGCAGATCATGTCGAAACAAAATAAATTTTTTTAATAATATAGAGTCTGATGATGAAAGGAGGTTAAGAAATGTATTATGAGTTGATGTTCAAAATATATAAGAGAGCAGATGATGAGTTTAGAGATGATATTACTTATTTTCTAAACAAGTATAACATGCCATTCACACCATTTATAAGAGTTAATCATAATGATAAATCCATTTTATAACTAATAAACGAATTAAATATATAAGTTAGTCGAGAAAGAATTAAAGCGCGCATTACTAGTTGATGTTGATAAAGCAGTTGAGACAAATGATACGGAGGTGCAAAAAAAAATCGGAAAAGGTTTGTGTAAAAGAAGCAGGCTCTTGTGTACGGGTTGACCTAATGATAATATGTCACGTAATTTGAGTGGAAAAGAATAATATTATGCAATCATGCATTTGCAATACTGAAAGTAAAAGAAATACATAAAATTGTTGATAAATATGTCATTAGGTAATGATTTACATTAAATCAACAATTAATCCTTTGTTACAACCTTCCTTGTTTTAGGCATATATGTTTGAAAAGTTCCCATGTGAATTGATTTTGGCCATAATTGCTATGAAACACAAGCTTCTTGTTGGACATATGATGCTATCCATTGTGCAGTGTATTTCTGTATATCTTTCTTGAAGTAAAAGAAAGGTAAATACTAAATATATTGATGGTTTGTCCTCAAGTCCATATTATTGATTATGATAAAGGATGATATCACGACTATTTTAATCTGAACTAGAAGACATTAATTAAAGTTTAATATCTCATTACGATACTGTTAATCTACGCATATGAGTTTAAAAAATCACAATCCTGAAAATTATGAACTCAATTTAAAAATATCATGCAACGTTGGGTAAAAAGTAGAAATTAATTATATATTTTTTATAGGGAATCCACATAAATTAAACGAGAAAGATCTAGTTCAATGAGATCGTAAGTATCATTTAGAGTAGGGTTCCAAGCTATCCCAATTTTTTTGGGACGCCATAGCCTCATCTAAGAAATATAATCTAAATATACACCATAACATAGTAAGCAATACAAAGTACAAATTATTTACTAACATCACTTTGTCTTAATGTAACTTCATGCTGATTTGTATGTATGCCTTAGCCTCAAAATAAGACCACAAGGGCAAATAATTGTGGAATCCTACAATGAATAAGATGATTACAATGCACCATAATGAATATAGGAATTTTGGGTCCTCACAAACAGCTATTGGACTGTAAGGAACCAGTGGCTCCTCCATCAGCATTATTGCAAAACGAAACGGCAGGTTTGTTCTTGTATGTGAGCTTTACATCTTCTAAATTAAGGCCAGTACATGGATACTTTGTGCTACAATCAAATTTTACAGCAACTTCTGTCGCTGATGTTCCATGGATGTCTTGGTATGTCACATCACTGATTTTAATTCCAGAAGCCTGCTTGATTGAAAAAACACAACATACATATAATTAGATAACCAGTTATTACCTACTCAAAAAGGTTCTAAATTGCAATCTATCAAAACCTGTACAGTGACTGATTAGCTAGTTACAGAAGAGAACCTACCTGACCAGGACAGTTTTGGTTGTCGGGGCAGTAGTTTTGGTCGATTACAATGGGATTCTGGACATTGTTCATGAGGATATGTTGGAAAACTATATTCCTGGCAAAACCGCTGCTTTGTCTCGCCCATGACTTAATTCTTGCCCCGTTTTGAGTACCAGTAAACGTAACGGATTTAACTGTCACATTTTGTACACCAAGCTCCTTAAGTTCCTTCCCCAAACTCCCAATACTGCATCAACCGCACATGCTTAACTTATTAGCTCCACGTTCAACAATACTAAGCATTACAAAAGGGTTGCAAGTACATTTCTTTGGTTGTTTTGTATACCTGATTCCATGTCCAGGGCCACATGCAACATTTTCAATCCAAAGGGTGGTTGTACCGGGACCAATGGAGACACAGTCATCACCGGTGCCTATTTTGGAGCTCAAAATTGTGACACTGCTCGACTTTTCGACATGAATACCATCAGTGTTTGGGCTGTTGCTGGAGGCAGAGACCTTAACTCCTTGAATTTTGACTTGGTGGCTATTATATATGACTATGTGGAATATTTGGCTATTTAGAGATGCCAATCCACTGATCATAACGTTCTTAGAATTGGAGAATTGTAGAGTCTGCACATAAGCAAGAAAAAGTTACATTTATATACGATTGATTTTTATCCACTAAAATTACATTACTAACAAGCTTCGACTAAGGTTTTGCACTTCTTCACATACCGTGGCACCAGTGGGACAATTCTTGCCTGAGGCCTTACATGCCCATAATCCAGCACCCTGTCCATCAAGCACTCCACCAGAGACTGTAACCCCGTTAACCTGCTCAAACAAAACCCAGTTTCCTGCATTTCCTATAACCTCATAGTTTGATGGAGCCACAAGAGTACCATCTATACGAACAGTGATTGCATTGTTCTTGCATGGACCATGA
Organism: Erythroxylum suave; assembly: GCA_027563595.1. Taxonomy (NCBI): domain Eukaryota; kingdom Viridiplantae; phylum Streptophyta; class Magnoliopsida; order Malpighiales; family Erythroxylaceae; genus Erythroxylum; species Erythroxylum suave. Next base: position 14,830,098 of record JAOSBN010000002.1, on the reverse strand, counting down.
AACTTTACATTTCGAAGAGCGAACCTTCCCGCTGGAGCGTAAATGGTTGCCGGACTAGAGGAGCTACAAGCTTGGTTCCAAGCAGCAACAAAGGCCTTGGTTGAGTCTGTTGTACCATCAGGTTTAGCACCATAACTTAACACGTTATACTGAGAAGCAGTTGCTAAAGATGATGTTGCAGTAAAGGAAATGATTAGAAATAGAAATGTAACGATTGAAAAATGATAATTCAGTGAGTTTGCCATTCTGTTCTTGTTTCTGCAAGTAAACAAGAGAGAATCAGATATAGGGAGACGAGAGGCTTAAGAGACGTTGGGAAATAGAAGAATGTGTTGGTGGAACTTAGAGACTACTAAGGGGGTATTTATAGCTTCCGAGCTAGTAAGTTGGTTGTTAGATAGAAATGGATAAAAAACCGCGCCTAAATGTAACGTGGGTTATCAGTATTTTTATGGTTTACTTTTCCTGTTTGTACAATGCTCGCATTGAATGCCTTTCAATGGCGCTTGCATGTGAAGAACGTTGCGGAATCGGAACTTAAACTATTAGATTTTTTCACTTTTTGCGCATCCTTTTCTAACAACATTCCCGGATAGGACTACATGCACAGATATATACGTAGTGTGTTTGAATTCTTTCCTTTTTTCGAAAAAAAAAAAGAACAATACACCATTAACGTGACACAGCAATCGTGCATGATACAGGAAGCCGCCACCCTGCCCACAGAATCTGGACCAATCTGCTTGCTTAAAGAACAAGATCAGTGCTTTTGTTAGCTAAAACCCTCAAAATATATATTATTTGCTATATATCCATTACTAAATTATGTTCATAATTGAATTGTTTCATCTTATTTAAATTTTGATATCATTCATTTTAAAAGAAAATTTCATATAATCACAATAAATATTTCTATTTTTATTAAAAATTTTAATTAATGATTATTTTGTATCAATTTAATTTATCTTCTTATTATAAGACTTTGCCTATAAACATCTTCTCATTATTTTCATAGAATGTTGTCATAGTTAAAGTGTATGTATGCATAGCCAGCACAGTAATCAATGTATTATTATTCTTTTTTTATAAGTAAGATTATTATTGCATTGTTATCTATGTTTAAGAAAAATCCTTAATTTATGTGTGTCTTTTATTTAATTAATGTATATCTAAATTTTAGTATAAAACTTTTTTTAATAAATAGGAGTTCTTATTCTTGTAGAAAACACACACAAACCTAATAAATGTATTAGATATGAAACTTCCATTGTCTTGGGATAATTTAAATCTCTAATACTCTGTTATTACTCATTTTATTGTATGAGAATGAATCCATATGCAGATTCTTTCTCAACTTGTCCATTCTCTGTAGATTTGGAAGAAGTTGTAAGTGAAGCAGCAAAGATAATAGACATAGTTGCACCCATTCTGCCTTGTCCAGACACTTGTTCTTGGGATCTTCTTTCCTATGCCCATGTTCTCTAGAACACGGAAGGATGGGCTTAATTCAGTTTTATTTAGGACATTTTAATCCAATAACCAATACGGAGAGGACAAGTAACAAACAGGTGACATTGGTTAGACATCAAACATGGCATGTACACTGATAAGACATACGTACCACTCAGCTTTAAGAATTAAGACTTCCAATTTGGAGTTCCACCAAGAAAATCAAACCCACTTTCAAAGAAAGGTTCCGTGACGTCTCTATCTCACATGTGCTTGCTTTTGGTGTTCACAAATGGATGCTGTTACTTCTATGTGCATAGCAGGGAATGCTTAACTATTTGCACCACTACATTGTTCCTGGTGATATTGTTTTGCTAGTTAACCAAAGCAATAAGCTGACTACATCGTTGAAATTCTGTTTAGCTATTTAACTACAATCTTCATGGCCAATCTCATGCTGATAATGCATCCTCTAATCAACATCAACGGTTCTTGCATATCAATTATCAAGAAGTGCAATTTTCTACGAAATGAGCAATTGATATTTAGTGGATAGAATAGGCTTTAGTTAAGTTTCTGAAAATGCAGCCAAAAAATTTTACCTACATTTTTAAAATAAAAGTGAAATCAAACAAGTCAAATTGCTTATTTTAAACAGGTATGAGTCAACCAAACAAATATGATTTAAATTAAACATAAAATTATTTTGAAATTATAATATTCAAAAATAAATAACCATTAAAATAATGATCTAAGAAATTAACTTTTTGATTTTGACTTATACTGTCTGCACAGTTATTTTGAAAATAAAAAATTTTGACTAATTGATGTTCTTATAATCTTTTACTATTACAAGTTTGTCTTTATGCGTGATTTATTCTACTCTTCATATAATAAATGTGCTTTTTATAATTAGAAAAAGATACAAATCATCCACTAACATTTTACAAAATATTTAACAAAATACTTTCTAATGCTAAAGGCATTTAACACTTCCTTAAAAGAAGCTTTTATCTTCCAATAGGTTAAGAGCCATAGACTCCCATACATTTTAAGAAAATCTTAAGGAAACTATCTGATCTTTAAAATTTGAAAAAAAACATTTCATTTTTTAGTTTTTTTTTAAAATATTTTCTCTTATACTTCAATTAAAAAATAAAGATGAAACACATATAGTATAAAAATCATACATAAACTAATCAAATATCACTAATATAATATCCCAATTCAGCTCTTAAACTCAACTTGAACTACTTAAACTTAACTTAAATTAATAATTTAAAATAATTATAATAAATTATTAGTTTAAATATTTAAATAATTTAGTTCAAATTCAAAAGCTAAGTTAAATTGTCATATAAGTAACATTTGATGAGTGTGATGTTCATAGTGCATACATTTTATTGTTATTTTTAACTAAAGTTAAGTAATAATTTTTTAAAATGCAAAAAATTAGAAGATTTTGGAATATTTTAAAAATTAAGGAATTTTCAACAAAATTTTAAACTATAAGAAATGTCTATGTTTTTTATAGTACTTATGTGTAAATGGTTATCAAAGAAACAAAAATAACATATAGTCATTGAAAACTGAAAATGACAACTCATATCCTAAAACAAAAGGAAAAAAACAAAGAATATAAATGAAAACAAAAGATAAAAGAAATAGCCTACAATTCTTGAGAACCAAAGCCAATATCATCCTCTTTCTTACCCATCATTTTACAAAGAAGTGCCTGACGAATGTTAGGCAGAATTTCTCTATTGGCGAAATTTGCTTCGGTTGCCTCCTACTCTCTTCCCTCACCAATCTTCAATAGCCTCCTTTCTAATCTTCCACTACAAAGCCACTCATTCCTCATCAAACAACCATATCCTAATATGTCAATCTAAAACATCACCACCACCTCATTTCACTCAAAATCCTTTCTTTAACCGTAACATCTATTCCTTATATCTTCCCATCCCAAAGTCTATCCCATAACCAGAATGACAAATCTTGCAATAATTATCACATTGAAATGTCCTTCCCACCTCTCCCATTAAACCGAAAACCTAGATCCCAACTCGACCATAATACCTACCATAATCCTGATACCAATCCCTTTTACTCTAATGAATTGGAAATCACTGTTTGGAAAAGCGGTAGGATCCCCACACCAGTTCTTACCCTCAACTCTCAAAGAAGGAACACCTAACATTAAGATTTTGTAGAACAAAGAAAAAGTTTGAAACTCCACTATAGTAGGCTTCTTTATGGATAAAAGCCCTATAGATCAATCAATAGAAAGTAGGTCATTCAGAGCATGGAAAACCACAGGGTTATAAGAAATACTACTAATATGAGATAACCATTTATTATTATTCAAATTTCACAAAAAATGAAGCCAAGAAGATAGTAGAAGGGCATTCAGAGCATGGAAAATCACAGGGTTATAGGAAATACTACTAACAAGAGATAACCATGTATTATTCAAATTTCACAGCAAAAATGAAACCAAGAAGATAATAGAAGATGAACCCTAGCACATATACAATATACCATTGTTTCTTCATATATGAGGATCAAGTTTAAAATTAGATAAAATCAAGCAAGCAAGTGTTCCATTATGGATGAATTTTCACAATACTTTACTAAAATATTGTTCTATAAAAAGAACTTAGCTCTTTTGCAAGCTAGCTTGGGAAAGCCTTATGTATGAATGAAACTATAGCCTTGAGGAAGAGAATAGGATTTACTGGACTACGCATCAACATTGAACTGAGCAAACAACTACTAGAAGCAGTCCCTATCCTAATATTAGGCAAGAAGGAGATCTAGTGGACGATATAATGCAATTCTTCTATGCTTGGAGACCAACACTTAGACAAAAACGGAAGATGTGGATCCTTATGGGGAAGATTTTTGCAAGAACGACTGTGAGGAATTGATAAACATAGAGGGATCAGAACAAAATATCTCCTTTATTACCAATACCAGGGAGATATACAAGAAAAGGAAGGAAAATAAAAGAGGTTACAGATGGCAATACAAAGGATCTCTCTACCAATGAGAAAACTACCATACTGAATCAAGCAATAGGTGCAGCCATTACAAAAAGGAATGAGGACATTGCAGACAATACTATAGAAACAACAAATTTGGAAGTGGAATAAGGCTTCAAAGTAGTACCAGAGAGCAAAAGGAAAAAAAAAGGTAAAAAATAAAGCTAAGGGGTCTAAACTCCTCTATATACACCTTATATCATTCATTATATGGAAGGTAAAGGGTATGAACTGCCTTAAAAAATTAAAGGTGATTAGGACTTTGTTTTGGAAAAGATTCCTATTATGATAGGGCTACTTAGGACTAGAATAAAGCAACAAAACATGCAGATATTGCAGGCACTTGGCAGGCAATGGTCTTTTGTATCAAATCACGACCATTACCACTATGGTCGAGTTATACTAGCTTATGACAAAACAAAGGTCATAGTAAGTTTGGAGGATTCAACTAATCAAATGCTTCATATTAAGGTGAAGGAACTAAACTATTCCTTCTATGATACCATTTTATATGGAGCTAATCTTAACTACTAAATGAGTCTTTTATGGAAAAAAAAAAATTGGAAGATATTAGCATCTTTATCCAGGACCCATGGATTAACCTACAATATTTCAATAGTCTGGTATATAAGAGCGAGGTAGAAGGCTATAAGGAGTCTCATTTCTATACAATCGATATGAAGGAATGCATCAAACATGCAATGGCCATGAACTTGAAAACAGAAGGTTGGTTCTTCACCTAGTCCAACAACCAAGGCCCAACTCATCTTCCAAGGAAGAAATTGGATAGGTCAATGATCATTTGTTGGATAAATTTCCAAGAAGCTTAGCAAATTTTGTTTCTCCAGGAATTTTTAACCAGTCACCCATAATCGTCAAGAATATGGAGATTAAGTAGAAAATAAAAAGGGCCCTTTCAATTCAAAAACTGTCTAACTAAGGAGTAGGGGTTATTAGAAGCTTAAAGAAGTTGTGACCACCTTAAGATTGAAGCAACCAAACAATTCCATTGTGTCAGGAGGCTAAAGCTAATAAATGATGGAATTAAGAAGCATAATAGAAGGAAGCCAATTTACACTAAAGAGATGTTAAAGCAAGCGAAAGAAAACCTACTAAAAATCCCCAAAGATATCTACAATCACCCTAATGACATCTACATAAAGGAGGATGAAATTGGGGCCTTAATGTTGGCCCTGGTCCCCGTACGTAATTTATGGCGACTATGTGTCACAATTTGAAATGAATTTGTAATAAAAATAATAATTGGGAACATTTCAATAAAATAATTTATAACCTTAGGTTTAATTAAAAATATGGACACGGAAGATTCGTGGTGGGATCGTAAAACAATTTTGGACATATAATTTAATTATTAAAAACAAAATGATTTAATAACCACAATTTATTTATTAATAAAATAATTAATGGAAATTAGGTAATAAATATATTAACTAAATTAATTTCAAATGGTGACACATAGTCGCCATAAATTACGTACAGGGAATTAGATGATAATTGCATGAATTACATAAAATTCATAAGGAATACATATCCACAACAAAATTCCGTTACCATATTCACTGACATAACCATAATTACTAAATCTATGTCTAATATATCGGACTACATAATATTTCTTATTTCTAAATATCCACAAACTTTCCTTAGCTTACATTTTATCAAATCCTTTATTCTTTGTTTATTGTTGATATGGAAATTTTGAATTAAAATATTAGCCCTGGTCCCCGTACGTAATTTATGGCGACTATGTGTCACCATTTGAAATGAATTTGTAATAAAAATAATAATTGAGAACATTTCAATAAAATAATTTATAACCTTAGGTTTAATTAAAAATATGGACACGGAAGATTCGTGGTGGGATCGTAAAACAATTTTGGACATATAATTTAATTATTAAAAACAAAATGATTTAATAACCACAATTTATTTATTAATAAAATAATTAATGGAAATTAGGTAATAAATATATTAACTAAATTAATTTCAAATGGTGACACATAGTCGCCATAAATTACGTACGGGAACCAGGGCCAACATTTTCCCGTACGTAATTTATGGTGACACATAGTCGCCATAAATTATGTACGGGATATTACCCACTCATGTCTCCTCCCTAATTTGTCTTATTCATTTAAGACAACTTTCTTGTGCTTTTACCAATTTACCCCTTCTTTTATTAGGAAATTCCTATTAACTCCTTCACTTAATTTTAATTACTTCTTTTAATCCATACCACTATATAAAATTTAAAATATACCTTATTAGACTCCAAAAATTCCTAATTCATAAACTCTAATTTATTTTCATGCTAGATAATTTAATAAAATAAAGAAAATAAAATCCTAAAATCGGGACCCAACAATTATGTTCTAATGTGGCAGATTGGATCCATAATCAAAATAGATGCCTATTACTAATATTCTAAATGAGCTTACATATCTTTATCATACAAACATCACTCTTTCTCACTTCTATAAACCCATTTTTTAAACTATCACCTATGAAACACACCACCCCATAAGGCAAACTACCTAAACCTCCATCTGACATTCGGGCACATGCTTCATGAAACAGCATGTTAGAGTAGTCACCTCAACTTATAACACAATTAACATTAAACTCTTCATCCTATTGATAAAACGCAATTTACATTGTAACATTTTACTACAAAATCCACGTATATAGTATCACACCAAAAATACGTAAAACTTTACTGCTACTACAACATGTTCTACATGATATGAAACTATATAAAAGATTCTGACTAACTCCACAATCTCAGTTAAACGACTTTTAAGCCATTTATTGTTGTCCAAAACGTAAGAATTATACTTCCTATAGAGTGTCTTATAAGCTAAGTCCCCTTTCTCGTACTTGAAAAGTCACATTGCAATTTTGATGAGTTTTGTGAACTTACTGAGTGAACCATCGTTGACGCTCTCACCCATATCAAAATACATAGACAATTCACATTTCAAATTTTAGTTATAGTTCACTTAATCACATATTGCACATTATTTCACAATTCAATTTCACTACAATTCAAACAATTAACTTCAATCAATCATATAACACACATATCAATTTATATATGCAATTGCTCACAAGACTCCATTTTCATTGTTAATTGTTGCGACTGTGTGACTTTTTAACTGTCCTGTATCTGTTGCGGATATCGGGCTCATTGATAACTGTCCCATATCCATTGTGGATATTGGGCTTATTTTACTGGTGAGCCTGTGGCTCTTATACACATTCTGAGTGTTAAGCTCTTTTTCACTAGCTACTCTAGTCACAGCTGCCTATATCTAATAGTGCATATCATGTAACGAAATGCATCAAATCACATATATGCAATCAATCACTTTCATTTAGTATACACTTTCACTTTCACATTTTCATCGGACCTAAGCCCGACATTCAACAACCTAGTTGAGTACACTTATTTCTTTCAAATTTACATTCAATGAGCACTTCCAATGCAAATCTCATTCAACAAACACCTCGGACTATTAATGTCTGAAATTAACACATTCACATCAATAATAGTTCAACAATTGAATTTTAAACAAATATAAACAATCTTAGTGAGAACATCTAGGTTACTCACAATACGCTCCAGTTAGCTTTTGCCTTGACATTGCCGTAATGTCTGGATGTTGTCTTCCTATTTACGCTTCTATATCATGCAATACACACATTTACGCATTACTCATTTTGCTTAATCACATGAGCATTCATCCATACACATATATATGTGTGTTATGTATGCTCAATTTTACTATTCCGAGTATAGTTCCTTAATTTACATCTCATGATCATTTAACATCATCATTCAATCTTTCATTTATACCTAATACACCTTACTCACTTTAATCACCTAATCCATCATCAAACTAGGTTCATTTCAAGCCTCAATGCTTTATAGGAAGGTAGCTTATCATTAGATGTTTTAAACATCACTAAAATGACAACATTTCTCTCTTTGTGCCTACCCACGATCATGTTAGACCTTCCTACGATCGTGACAGAACCTTATGCAACAAGTCACGATTGTGGGGACTCTAACATGATCATGACAGAACCTAAATAATCCAGGCCACGATCATGGGGACTATGCCATAATCTTGGCCTGCTTGCCTTTTTTCATTTTTTCAAGAATTCTTCATACCTAGAAACATCATTAACACTCCAATTTTTCCATAATTCATGTCTATTTGTACAACTTCATCACATGTTAATCTAACTACCATTTAGTTGCATTAAGACTCACAAAACTCTACTCAATTTATTCTTTTTCATTCACTTAACCCCATTCATTCGTGAAATCCTAACTCTTTCTATACTATATTCAAGACATCTCGTGCATAGTTAATCATTTCTATTTTATTCTCCTCTTCATTCTCACCTCATTTCTATCTCAATATCAACCATAAAACAAATCCATAAACTATGGTTTATCATCATACAAAAACAAAACATAATCTCTATCATTAACTATTATACCAAATCCTTACTTCTTCTCATTTCAAGAACATTATCTAACACCTTTCTTAAACATAAATTTCACCTTCATTATACCCTTAATTCAAAACCTATGTCCTTTACATAATAGCCTATAACCCATGGTTTTCATATTCTCAAAATAAGAACACAACAAATACATTCATTCATCAATATCCTACTCTCATCATCAACACAAAAATAGGACATAAACACACCTCTTTATTTATCAACTTTCAACTCTCATTTAAACACCATTTTCACTATTAATCCATCTAAAAAATATCCCTATAACATTTCATAATTTATCACTCATCATATACCAAAAAATATGACATAAACCTACTTATTTCCTCATCCATGGTACAACATATATTTAGTTCTACTATCATGATCATTTCACCTTTAAACTATCATCATATATGTTTATTTTTAAACAACCCATGAAGAACAATATGCTACTTACTTGATTAATTCAAAGCTTCTTCAAAATCACATAAACCCTAGCTCCTCCAATATACACGATCATCAACTTTTCAAGAAGGAAAAAGGCTAGGTTTCATCGAGAAGAAGAGATAACAATCAACTTTGTAGTGTGTAAATGAAGGATGATAGCAAAGTTCAAGATGGTGAAGGTTTGTGAGTGTCATGAAGATGAAGAAGAAGAGAACATTTAGCAAAAGTGAAAGACAATTAAAAGATGGTCTTTCATTAAGTAAATATCGTGGGATGGATGTGTGGTAAGTGGCATGACACTTGTCACTTGCCACATGTCCTCCTCTTATGTTTCCCAATTGGTCCTTTAATGACTAGTCCATTTTTCACCCAATTTCTAATCAAATTGTCTCCTAATTTTCAATGTCAATTATCAATAAATCCTAAGGCCACTTGTCAATAATTTTTACTACCAATTGTCACTTATTTCTACAACCATTTATCAATTTATCTTACTGCTTGGCATTTTTCCTAGTCCAAAAATACCTAAAATTTCAAAAATCTCCAAACTTTAACAAATAAATTTTAAATCACTGATTATAATTCGTCAACCAATTTTCAAGACATATAATTCACAATTCACATAATAATAATTTAAAAATCATTCATAATTGGGAAAATGTCAAATGAATGCATGTACTATCTTTGTAATGTGTACAGAAAATCAATAATCACGTATGTGTATGCTTATGCTAATGATATGCATGTGAATGTAATGTATTTCTTATTTTCTCATATACAGTAACCTAGGGTTTTAACCCTTAGTATGGAAATGAGATATTACAACCTAACACCTTTACATAAACTTATTTGCTTAAGGTTGTTTAAAATCTTCCATGAGCATCACCTTAAGGTCCCAATATCAAAACCTATCGATTTTCTCTAACATTCAACATCTCCATCTATAAATTCAACATCATTCTCATAAACAAACTGCCCACTATAAAACATAGTTAATTTCTCATCTCAACCATCCATTTCCATTGACCTACATCTAAATATCAATGTTAGTAGTAGAAAGTGTCCCAAGTGAACAAAAGAAAGAGGCTTTAAGTTTGAAACAAATGTGAGATCAATGGACCTTGAGCAAAGTACATTAAGTGATAGAAATGTACAAAGATAAATTTTGTGGAGACATATTTTTTATCTAGCATATAGTAGGAGGTGGGAAAAAGAAAAACAACCTAAATTATAAGTCAAATAACCAAGACAACAATTTAAGTTTAATAAACATCCAAATCCACCACTAAAATAAATTGAAATAATACAAGAAAACATAAAGTCACCCTATTCAAATGGCAATCAAGTTTAAATCATTAGCTATATGAAAGCATTAGATTTATGAAAATTGCTAAAAAAGAAAAGCCAAATTTTCTATTAGAAAATACCAAAATCGTAAAATTAGTAGTAAACAAAAGACTGCAATGAGTAGTAAAGTAAAAAATACCCTAAAAATCAGCATTTACATTTTAGTATATGTTGTGTATGTACTTATATATTTAAAAAAGTTATATTAACAAGTATGAACTGAACAGAAAGATGAAATATCGACAACAACTTCTCTTGTGACTTTAGCTGACTATAAGACAACTTCAATTGTCACTCATTAAAAATATGCGGCTCTAATTGCTTATATATGTAAGGTGGCAATGGGACAGACCGGGCCCGAGGTTTAGCCCGACCTGACCAAACCCCTACCTACTGACTTAATGTTGTTTTTAAAATAATTTTCAAAACAATAATATTTTGGGTTTGGCTATCAGGCCTTAGGTCAGATAGGGTCTAGGCAGTCCAGGCTAGAAAACTGGGTCAAAAGCCTAGTCAACCTGTACCTGGCCCGTTGACTTCAAGTTGGGCTCGAGCTAGATTGTCATTCCTACATATATGAAATTAAAATTAAGAGGTAAAAGACAAGTAGTGTTGTTGTCAGCTAAAAATATTCGTAAAAAGGAAGGTAAGGAAACATAAACAAGTTTCAGATGGCACAATTTAAGGAAAATTAAGGTTTGGTTTTGAGAAGGAAGATTATTTTAAACAAGATAGATCTGTCATGGGTCATGGGTCATGGGTCATGAGTCACGAGTTATGAATATGAGTAAATGACTTGTAGGTAAATTTTAGTCTATTCCATATGGGTGTTTACGTGTCCATAAAGATATCATGTTGAAATTGGATATATTAGTCACGTCAGTAAAAAATAAGTGAAGCTAATATTTTGATATAAGTTGTATAGATTTTGAAATGTTACTATCTAAATTGAAAATAGCTAAAAAAATTTAGCAATATAAAATATGTTTTCTTGTTATAGATAGATGCCTTATTTCTCAAGGTCACTAGCAATTGTTGTTCCTTGCATAGAGTGTGTTTGTTAGGTCTACAATCAATCTTCACAAATTTTGTACTAACTTTTAGTGATTTAAATTTTATTTTTATCTCTGTGGTCTGAGTTTGTTGATTATGACAGTAAATGGCATTCAATAAACAAAAATCATTTACCTTGGTTAAGTAATGTAGGGCATTAAAGGGTGGTAAGGAGATTAAACAAAAGAGAATGGTACTTATGACATTGAAACTAAGGGTAATTATCTCATCTTTAGTAATTTCATATCCATTAGTGGACATGCTTACTTAAGGAATAAATTTTTGTGGATGAGTGGTGCAATTAATCATCAGCATCTACGCTTTATATTATGATGTAAGTTTAAAATGATGCATTCGGGAAGTTTTAATTTAACTTATAGTAGATATTAAAAAAAAAGGTAAGCTTTTTGATAGTTATTCAAAAGCATTGTTACAAAGACCAACTCTTTTTACTTAACATTTGTGTTGTTTACGAGTATAAATTTTGTATCACCAGCTACTTACTGCTTTTACATTTCACCTTAATTAGTTTGTATATAAGCAATTTGGCAAATGTTCTATACAATACCAAATCAATGAATACAATAAGGGGAAGGATGATTTAAAATATATATATTCAATAGAATTGAAGTCTGCATGGAGTAAGTGACCCAGCAGTATTGTTTGCCTTAGGAGGAGGCTTATTTGACCTCAATCAAAAGTTCAGTCCTGATGAAAATTGTCTACGTACCTCTCCAAATTGCCGAAGTAAAAAGAGACTCACATGTGACGGATGTGTGGTCTAACTTTCCTTCTCGTGTGAGCCCGTAGATCCATTGCAAATTTAACAAGTTCTCTTCCTATTTTGTCTTTTATCATTCATGATTTATTATAATTTCTATTTTGTGATAATAACCTTGTTAGTTAACATATTGTGATTTTGTCAGTGCTTAATCTTATAAGATTTGACCACTTAAGGGAAACAAAGAAGAGGTGTCCTGACTTGAATCTGCGGCCACCATCAATAGAACACAAATTGTCAAATCACGTTGGAGTTTCATCGACTTCAAATAAACGTCCTAACATGCCGTCCTAATAGTCCAACATACATAGTTATGGGATGTCGCCGTTGCCTTATCTGTGTTATGATGTCTGATATTGCTTTTGTGGAATAAGAAGAAACTGGAAAAATAAGTGAGAAATAATATTAAATTCCAACGATTGTAAGCTAAACTTTTTCTATTTTTCTTTCTATCTAATTAGGCTTCTCACTTCATTCTCATTAACGTAGGCAAATTCTTCAGAAATTATAACCCGGGCATATTTTCATAATGCACACTGTAAATTATATACATTACATTTGTTTAATAGGATGGTTTACAACGAAATGGTGAAGGGACACCAAATGGTTTACAACGAAATGGTGAGGGGACACCAAGTCTAATTACATCACTGAGTATAAGATGACACTCAAATTCCTTTTCAAACAACGTAAATCCTTCAATTGCAGCTTCCTCATTCTTCTGCAGCACTGGCAGCGCTCAAGTCCACCTGAGGTCAAGCTCCTGAACAAGAACATTTCAATAATTGTTACATTACGACAACTTAGGTAGACAAACAGTGGGAAGCACAGAGAGTAGCAGTAGCAGTTTGCCAGTCAATAATATTATCTGTTTCAAAAAAGAGGGACTACATGGCGACAGAACAAAAAACAAGAGCTTGAATGTCCAACCATGATATTATCTTTTTTTTTATTTTACTGATAAACATAAATCTGTTTACGTTTTGGACTTAATATCAGAAAACCTAAGGAAGGGCTGGGAAAAGAATGTAGTGAACTATACAACCAACAGACAGTCCACAAAGGAAAGTTTTAATTTGGAGCCTGCCAACATAATGAGCTATCACCCAAAGCACTAAAGCAGCAACCAAAAGAATAAAAATGTGAATCACATTTGCAAACAGACTCCATGTACACAGTACAAAAGATGATAATTCCAGAATTCTGTTTTCCATATCCTTTTGGTTTCAGGAATCCATAGAGTTTGGAGCATCACCAATCCATGCCAAAACATGTGAACAAATACTCCACAATCAAACCCTTCATCCAGATGGTCGCTCCATAAAACATTTAATGAGGCAACAATAAATATGCTTACCTTTCCAGTTATCAAGGAATACATTTTCAAAACATCTGTGACTGTCGATTCGAAGTGCGTTGTGGCATCGTAACTCTGTCAAAGTTGGAAGGACACAATTAGTGAGATTCCAGAAGTTACACCTTTCCCCACCAAGAAGTAAAATCAAAAGGATTAAGAAAATCCAAGACTCACTGTCGATATGAAACAATTGTCCAAATAGGGTTCATTGATTGGCTCATATCTATCATAGATATCAAAGAATATCTCATCAACAGAACCTAGAAGGTCAATTCCAGGCTGCAATTCAACCTGTGGATTGTCAATCTCTGCTTCTGTTGACACAAATGCAATGAATTTGCCCTTTGGTGTAACATTATGAGAATAAGAACAACAGAAAAGGTACCTGCTCAACATCAAAACACAGAAACATTCAGTTGAGAGAGACCATCAAATTTTGCTCACTAACTTCACATTAGTGCGAGCTTTCTGCTCATATTATGACTATGACCTTTTATTATTATTTGTCAAGTTTGGTTTGACTCATGAGGAATAAGAAATTGTAAAAGGGGAAGTTCAATCCAAGAATGAAGTTAACCCAACATCCAATTAACAAGTAAAGAATGTCATCAATTGTTAGAAATCAGAACACATGGCATCTCAGAGGAAGGGAACAGCTTTTGCCCAAGCATGGCATCTAAAGGGGAAAATGGTGGATATACTAGAATATGCTCCTCCAACCATGGCGATCGCCTTATCAATGGACAATCTGTTTATGATGAGGAAAATAACTTGTAATACTATCCAGGTATCTGGGACTTACATGTCTGATTTTCGGCCCAACTGCTTCTGTGGTAGGATCACCTGCACTGAATGAGAATTACTGGTGTTAGGAATAGGGTGGCTCATAATGGCAATAGCCCTTGCAACCCTACCAACCTTCCTAACCTGTTGAAATGCAAACAAATTTCTATAAGCAATGGGATATAGTCAAGATATAAATGTGCAAGAACATCAGAATTTAGCTTGGTAATGATTCTACTTCTTCAACAAAAACAAATTTAAAATCACTACCTTATTAGGCAAGTAGGAAGGATCACACACAACTTTCTTGCACTTAGCAGTTTCGCCTTCGGATGTGACCCCATATACTTGTCCTTCCTCATTGAACTCTACCTGGAACCAGGGCAATACACTACTATCAGAATCGAACCCCAAAGTAACAGCCACTTATTTCTCCCAAAGTTCCAGAATAAAGGTGATTTTACGATGTGAGAGATACACTCTAAAATTCAAACCATTCTTACCTTGCACTCAGGTTTGTTCAACATGTATGTCCCACCATAAACAGCACTAAGCCGTGCAAAAGCCTAAGAAGAACAAAAAGTTACAAATTACTGAAAGTTCACTAACGGGTCTGGTCAGATATATCCATTTAACAATGCAGGTTTAAAAGCAATAAGATATCAGGAATGACAAAGAAGACCTGGGGGAGCTCTCCTAACCCATACAAGGGATAAATATATGGTGAACCTCCTTGAAAGCGGGCAAGAGACTCTGTATACAACTGTCAAATGAAATGAAATTTCATTAAGTCTACAAAATTAACTAATTTGAATTCCAAACCTTGCACTATAAATAAGATGAACAATTTTCACCTTCATTCTTTTCACAGTGTCAAGTGCTGGTTCATTTAAGTATCTATCATCTCTATGAAGCGCCAAAGCATGACCAATGAAGTCCACAGTGTTGTAATCAAGACCATATTTGCTGTTAAAGCCGATGTTATGCTTACAAAATTTGGATAAAGATGTTCAACAAACTAGATAGTAAACATTTGCCAAAGTAAATTATAAGACTTCAATTCAGCAGTAAAGGTAAAAGAGCAACGAGAAACAAATTAGAAAAGGGATAGCTTGTAAGAACTTATGGAGAAACACTCAAATACTTCATCCTACTCTCAAATGATGTTTCCTTTAGCATGCAAAGATATGGATATTCCCCACACCAAGAGAAATAGAGAGACCACTTTTTCCATAAATTACCAATAAACTACTGAACTACTCTATATAATTGTCAAATATTGTGATCCAAACTCATCTAAAAATGTTAATTGATATATAAAGAATTCTGAAAGCAGCTAGTTGTAGAACATAAGAAGCCACAGAGAAATTAGAAACAGAGGCAAACACTGTGATCATACGCAATCAGTTTTCTGGTTGTCACTCTTGTTAAGTCCATTCCCTCGTGTGTTTTGGGATCATTTTCATCATAATTTTGGACATATGTGAAAAACTTGCGAGCACGAAGCTTTTCAAAAAAACCCATTAGAGGAGATTTGCGAGCTTCCATATCAGTTGCTGGCACCTTGTGAACCTGTGGCAGTGGTTCATCCAGCAGCTTTGAGCTCAGAAAGCATGAAAACAAAACAAGTGATACCACTTTTCCAGCAAGTTAGAAATGCAATACCTGTCCTTTGCTGTAGACATAGCTTCCATCCACTGCTTTGAAGGTTAGATACTTGGTAACATCTGTATGATTGAGGACCCGTACTAGATTTCCATTTGCCATCATAAACTAGCCACAACAGCCTAAAAGTTAGTGGAAATCAAGACCAGCATATCAAGTTGTAAATGACCAAGCAGACAAGGTTAAACAGTGAATCTAGAAAAAATCAAGACCAGCATATCAAGTTGTAAATGACCAAGCAGACAAGGTTTAACAGTGAATCTAGAAAAACCTTAGGGATCATGTCCACATTATAATCCCTACTCGAGCCCAAGTGTGCTGGAGGTTTGTCATTTCCTCTGAATCTTTTCCAAAGCTGCAAATGAATGATTTATCAACAGCAGTTCCAAAATATCAGGATACCTTCCAAAGCATAACAAGCTCTTTCGAGATTGGGACCTGAATGAGATTAAGTGATGCCGACTCTCCTCCATAGTAGTCATTCCTATCCATGTGCAGTACCTGGCTCAAAGCACACCACATATAACTTAGAAAGGCACTTGAAATAACCACGATTACTAAAGAATATAAAAGCTATATACCAGTTGCATATTAAGAACAAAGCATAGAATGATTGTAATACACTCAAGTCGAAACATTATGAAAAATTTGGAATAAGTTTTTCTACACTTACAAAACAAATGTAATAAAATATTTGCACCAAATGAACCCAACATTGATGAAAGGAAGGCGGGACAAAGACACTGGACCGTCAAATTATCATGAAATTATACACGTAACTAAGTACATTGAACAGGAACCAAAACATATGATGTCAATAATGCAACAACACAGACAAAACTGAGCACTCAATCCTGACGAACCTGGCTGCTAAAAGAAAGATAGCAAAAAGTACAAGCTGGGGCACAATGAAAGGAAAAGAGCCTCATCGTAATTTCATAATGTCATCCCATCAAAACATTTTACAAAGGCAGGTAAATGTCACAGGCGATAACATTTTCTTAAACTTGATACGAAAAACGGCAGAAGCATCAAAGAGATGGAGCATGATACATAAAATGAAATTAGCCTCAAGGAGGCATAAAGAAATCAATAGTCAACCATATAAAATAGTACACACTACCAAAGCTTCAAATATCCAACTCCGTATTAAATGGTCTAAATCAAGTCAAGGACAGAATTAAAAAAAAAACGCTGAGAGTCCAAACTACATATCTTTCTAAACAAATCAATGAAGGCAAAACCAAAAGTTCATATCCGATAAGAAACGGAAAACAATTCAAAAATAAGAAGATTTGCAGGTCCATCAGACTGTCAACACAATCCAAAAACCCACAATTGAATTGGGAACGGAGCCGTTTCATATTTGAATATGAAAACCTCAAACGTGTAGTAAAAACTAAACTACAAGACTATCATCACTGAAGAAGAAGAAGACCTTGAGGCCATCGACAGAGAGGAGACCACTGAGGATGCATTCCTTTAGACCAGTTCCCAACACTATAACATCGTACGCCTCTTCCATTTTTGAACTCAAAGTTGGCTTTTTATTGATTTAGTATGGTGATTTTAGATTCAAGACCAGCAGAGAAGAAACAAGAGAGAAGTTGGTTTCAACAGAGAGGCACTCTACAAAACAGCATTAAAAATACTTGTATTTTGGAGTCTGTTTGTGCATTTATTTCTCTTGATTTATCGTTGATATGCGTTTCTTTTGTGTTCTTGAAAACGAGATACTCTGGCTGTTGTTCCTTCCAAGTCATTTTCATGAAATATTTGTTTCTTGGGAAGAGGAAAAGACAGCATTCGGAGATGCAGACTCGGTGTTCTGCCATCGCCATTCACAGTTTCATGCCCAAGGAAAGTAAAGAATGATACTATTCTTTATTACCAAAATGTTCTTATAAATTCGTTACTTCATCAGTCTTTTGAAAATTATGCTATTAAAGGATTTTTATATAATTTTTTAAAACGATAAAAATATGATCAAAATTAGATAACAATTAAAATATAATAAAAGAGATAAAATAGCTAATTTTTAAAATAAAAATTCAAAATATAAGATCAATGTATTTAACCCTTTTATTATGTTATTATCTTTTAATTGAGAATATGATATATTCCAAGAAAATTACTTAACCTAAATCTTAAAGAAGATGTAATGTTGTATTTTGATTTATAATTATCGGATCTAATGGTTTATAGTGGACAAATTATCGCATGATGAATGTCATTTCGTCTAACAAACTTCTTAATTTCATTTAAATATCAAAAAAATTTCATTTAAAAATAAATTTAAAGTGATTAATTTTATTTATTTTTAATAATTATTTGACTTATCTAATTTTAAATTATTAATTCTTCAAATAATTTATTCAAAATACATTATTGATTAGTATTGCTTATAAATTTATTTGGCATACACTCAAGGAGATAATAACCGTAGATTCTCCCATCAAAATAAATTGTATTATGAGTTTGCAATAAGAAATCAACCATTTCATTTCTTATAAATGCAAAATACTCACCGGTTGTTAAAATTGTCCCTTATCAATAAACATGAATAATTGGCTTCCAATTCTCAATAAAGATCACATCATTATTGTTAATCATTCATACACTAAAATTTTTTTAGAATCATGCATTTTAATTCTTTAAAGTGTTTATGGATGTTTGGCTTCGGATGCATTCTTTTACCTTTTTTTGTTAGAAACTAAAGAATCCATTAAGAAGCAATATGTAGCATCTCACTCTCATCTAACACAAGCCCGTCCAGCGAGCCACCATCTCCTTGCCGCGACGCCGTCAACCTGCCACTGCCGTTCTTCACTTCTTCTGCTTCCTTGAGGTAAGGGTTATTTCCTTTGTTAATTTTTTTTGTTAAAATTATTTTTGGTTTAGGTTAATGCAATTATTTTAATTAAACGTTAATGTAATTATTTTTGGTTAATGTTTAATGCAATTAGATGTTAGGTTAGGGTTTAATTGAATTGGGAATTGAATTTAGATGTTAGGTCAGGGTTTAATTGAATTGAGAATTTGAATTTATTTTTGAAATTGAATTGATTTGTGATATTGAAATAATTTTTTATATTGAATTGGGAATTTGATTTGATTAAATGTTAGGTTAGGGTTTAATTGAATTGGGAAATTGAATTTATTTATGAAATTGAATTGATTTGTGAGATTGAAATTATTTGTGATATTGAATTGGGAAATTAATTTGATTTGTGAGATTGAATTGATATGTGAAATTGATTCGAATTGTGAAATTGAATTGATTTGTAATAGGAATGGAAAAATATTTTCTCAAAAAATAAAAGTCTAGTGTTGAATCAACAAGTACCCCAAATAATCGCCCTAATCCAACTTCGATTCTGAGTCTGATTGTGAACCAAGAAAGGGTTAATGTTGATAGTATAGAGTTGAGTTTGGATGACATAGTTAGTGATCCGGGACTGCGGAAACCCATTAACAGTTATGATGTCAATGATAGAGATCGCATTTAGAAAGAATACATTTCTAAGGGTCCTTGCCAACCCAAAGGCCATACTTTTCCAAAAAAAAACATTTGGAAAAGAGAATAGGAGTTTTCAAGCTAGATGGTTTGAGAAGTATGCATGGTTAGAGTACAGTGTAGCAAAAGATGCATCATTTTGTTTTTATTGTTATCTTTTTAAACCCCTTAATGCCAACCGTCATGGAGATGATGTGTTTGTGAGTATGGGCTGCAAAACTTGGAAGAAAGCACTTACAATTTTTAGTGAACATGAAGGTACAGTTAATAGCACACATGATCAAGCTAGAATACTGTTCCATAGGTTTAAAAATCAAAGGCAATGCGTTGAATACAATTTCAGGAAATATGATATGGAAGACGAAGTCAATTATCGCATTCGCTTGACTGCATCTTTAGATGTGATTCGATTGCTTTTGAATCAGGGATTGGCTTGTTGTGGGCATGATGAATCATCACAGTCTTCAAATAGGGGAAATTTTATAGAGATACTTGATTGGTATCGTTTGCGGAAACCAGAAGTTGCTGCGGTTACATTGGAAAATGCTCTTGGTAATAATCAGATGATTTCTCCCCAAGTTCAAAAAGATCTAACAAATTGTTGTGCAGTTGAAATAACTAGGGCCATATTAAAAAACCTTGGAGATCGCAAATTCTCTCTTTTGGTTGATGAATCAGGCAATATCTCGATAAAGGAGCAAATGGCCTTGATTCTTAGATACGTCAACATGATGGAGAGATTATTGAAAGATTCTTAGCCTTGGTTCATATCACAGATACTACTGCAAAATCTTTGATGGAAGGGATAGATGTAGTATTTGCTAGTCATGGTTTTTGTTTGTCAAGATTGAGGGTTCAAGGTTATGATGATGCATCAAATATGCGAGGTGAGTTCAATGGTTTGAAAACGCTGATATTGAATGAAAATGCATCTGTCAGGTATGTCCATTGTTTCGCTCACCAGTTTCAGTTAGTTATTGTCACTGTTGCAAAAGATCATGGTGTTGTAAGTGATTTTTTCAACATTGTCACTATGATCGTGAACACATGTGGCACATCTTGTAAAAGGATGGATAAACTGCGACAAGTTGAGCATGAGAGGATTATCAAATGTCT
>JAOSBN010000002.1:14776222-14789161 GCA_027563595.1 Erythroxylum suave | reverse complement strand
AATATAGAGGCTATATGCTGAATACTCATACCGAGAAATATTTATACACGCCTAACCCGTCCCAATTGACCAATTTATCCTTCCCATCGGTGATGGGATGTTACATGTCTATTATCCTTCCTCATACCATGGGGTTTCATGATCCATTGAACAATATATCTCCATTTTGTAGGAGGGACAAGGGCTTCACATGTTGTTAGGAAGTCATTCCAAATTGAGCGAATGAAAGGACATTCAAAAAATAGGTGACTTGTGGATTTTGTACTAACATTGCATAATTTATAAGAGGATTTATAGGAGTTGAGATCAATGGGATAATTCTGTCTAAGATGGACAATTCTAATATAGCTAGCCATAATACAAATGATACTTTGGGAAGAAATAGTCTTTGAAATACCAATTTACACTAAGTAACTTTGGTTCTCTTAAACCTAATAACATGTTTAAAAGACCTAGTAGAGTAAATACTTGGAGGTTTTAGTGTGCAACCAACCTTGTCCTGAATATTAGAGTCAAGATGGTATGCACCTAGTTAGGAATAGAGTCTGAGAACCTCCCTGTATCGATCCATTCACTAGAGTTGATTAAACACGACTTTAGCTTATTCTAGGAAAAATAATCTCAGTGCACTTTAGTTAGGAAGTTTGTATAGAGGACCCAAAGGACTCCAATTATCATACAAAAAAAGATTTTAAGCCATTTCCAATCCAGATTTTAATGAATGGTTGACTAAAAGACTTGAGTTTTACAGTTTGTATAGTATTATAGGAAGAATCATATTTAATTTTAGCGCTTTAATTGTTCTTGCCTCTTAAATAATACTCATTAATCCATTTGACACAAACTAAACATTTTTCTATGACAATACTCCATAAGTACCTTATTGGAAAAGTTGTGTTCTTTTTTTGTAAGGAAATCAACCCTAGACCTCCTTCCTCTTTGGGTAGTTTCACTTTGGACCGACTCACCTTATAGAAGGGCTTGGAAGATAGGCTCCCTGTTTAGAGGAAATTCCTCATCATTTTGTCAATGTTCTTGAGAAGCTTTTTATAAAGTTGAAAGTGAGCAGCCTAGTAGGTAACTGGGTTAGATAAGACTTACGAAATTAGCTAAAATCTGCTAGAGAAAGAAAGGAATTTGCACTTACATCTTCTAATCTTAGCTTTAACCTTGTTAAACAACACCTGGCAATTATTATAGGAAAGCTTCCTAGAGCTTATTAGTACCCCTAAGATACATGACAAGTAGTGAAGCACAAGGGATGTTAGTGAACTCCATCAATTACCTCATTAGAAATTCATAGTCCTTGGAGTGGACGACTGAATTATTTTTGAAATTCATAGTCCTTGGAGAAGATGACTGAGTTCTTTTCCTTATTAATACCTAAGCCAGAAACTTTGATAAATTGATTCAAAGACTCCATTAAGCATTGAATAAATGCCTTGTTTCCATGACAGAAAAGTAGAACATTATCTGTAAAGGAAAGTTGATTAATTTTATATTGTATATATTTCTTATATAATCTAAATCCATTCTCCTTAACTGCCTTCTCCTAGATCATCGTTGTGAGGACCTCTATAACTATGGTAAAGAGATAAGGGGATAAAGGGTCTTGCTTGCCTCAATCCGCTATCCCCCTGAAAAGTAACAATGGTTTCTCCATTTATCATCATATAATAGAAAATAGTGGTGATGCAAGCATAAATCCAAGAGATAAATATTTATGGAAATCTCATTTTGTAAAGGACTTGAAGTAAAAAAATTCTCAATCCAATTTATCAAATGCCTTATAGATATCAACTTTTAATGCAACTTTTCTTCTAGACCCCTTAGCATTATATTTCTTAAAAAAATCTTGAGCTACCATTATATTATCTCTTATAGATCTCCCATCTGTAAAGCAGCTTGAGGAGCAATAATGATATTAGGTAGAATGGACTTAAGTCTCTCAACTAGTATCTTTGGGATAATCTTATAATTATTGGTACAACATGAAAACGGTTGATAATCCTTTATAGTTATTGGGTAGGGAACTTTTGGGACTATGATGGAGGACCATCTCCACAAGTTTTGAAAGACTTGGAAGCCATGGGATTTGATGAAAAAGATGAAGACAATGAAGCTCAAGGTGAAGACAATGATCCGAGTGAAGAACAAGGTGAAGTTGGCTTGGATTTAATGCTTAAGTTCCAAGCTAGCTTCGGCCCATTTGGTGATCACAAGGCAGTTGTTTTAACTCCTTAAATTGACATTTGAAGACTTTACTTTATGCTATTTAAGACTTTATATTGTATGTTTGACGTATTTGGTCCAGCTTGTATTATTGTTTTAGCTGGTTGACATTTTATATTTCCGGATTGGTTTGTTTTGTTGCTTCGGTTTGACTATATTAAACCAGCCTTTTGGTCTCCTATCTTTAGGTTATTTGGAGACTTAAAGGTGAGTTTTAGTATTGGGTTTAGTTTCGGTTCAGGGGCAGCTGAAGGGACATGAACCGATTGACTTGTTGGTTCACTTTCCTTATAAGCTAACCCAAAATCTAGCAAATTAGCATATTCATAACTTATCAAAAAAATTTTCCAGATTTTGAGAGCTTTTCTCTTTGATCTTTTGGCAAGAAATTGTCTGTTTTTTTTTCCAAAAAACAATTGGGTTTGATTATTTTCCGAAAATAATATGAATTTGTTCGTTGTTGTTGATTGTTCCTGTGTCGATTGAATCTGCCTGCCTATTTTAGAATCTGTCCTATGAAGCAGGTTGAATTCGTTTGATTGAAATTCCAAGGCCATGTCTTAGAGCACATCCTAAACTACAAATTCAAATCAAGAATCACTAAAAACTAATTTCCCAATCATCCAAAATTCTCGATTGAATCCTATCCCATCGCCCAAGATTTCCCCGTGGCCTAGCCAGATATGCCTGCACTAAAACCCCCATATCCCACTCGTTCCTTAACCAAATTGTCCGATTCTTGTGTCTAAACTCATTAGCACAAAAAATTATACAAATTTCCATTCTACACCAAACCTCGGTTCTCTCTCTATTTTTCCAGAAAATGACCTAAAATCCGTTGCTAGTTTTCTACCCGAGAAGAACAAAACTTCTCCAAACTTTGTAGATTCTTTTTCAATCCTTTCCTAATCTTTTCGAGACATCCGTGCATCATATTTTGGTATCAAAGCCAATATCTGGGACGTGTCTTTGATCATTAACCATGTTTGGACTGAGCCCAAATGATCTGGAGAAGCTCTTTGCAAAGTTGGATGAGATGAGTGTCAAAATCGACAAGTTTAATGCATTCTGGAAGGAGATCCAGGCTGCCACAGCTAAGGAGGTAGCATATGCAACCTGGGGGACATTTAATGCACCTGGTGAGACATCTCAAGCCAACCCATCTGTAGAAGAAGAGTTTGATGATGAGGTAAATGATTCTTTGCTTCTGAACGTGATGATAGCATTAGAATTGGCGGCTTGGCCCCAAGAGGGAGAGGGAGAGGCCCTCATTTTGTTGCTGGCCGTATGGTCCCTATTAGGAATGTATTTCCACCTGGAAATGATAGGAATGATGATCTAAACATTAAGATAGACATTCCTGAATTTTTGGGTAAACTTGATGCCAATGTGTTTAGTGAATTGTTGTACACCGTTGAACGCATTTTTGAATTGAAAGAGGTTCCGGAGGAGAAGAAAGTCAGATTGGTGGCTATGAAATTCAAGGGGTGTGCTGCCCTTTGGTGGGATAACTTGCAAAAAAAAAAAGCCTTAGAGGTGGGTTGCCTAGAATTACTATATGGGATAAGATGAAAATTGAGTTAGAAGAGACATTTGTGCCTCCTCAACGTAGGCAGCAAATGTTAGATATGATGTTTGAGTTGAAGCAAAATAGAAGGCAAGTTGAAGAATATGTGATGGAGTTTGAACAATTCCTTTTGAAGTGTGGATTGGAAGAAAGTGAAGAGGAAGTTATCATATGGTTTGTCAGGAGACTTGACATTGACTTGCAAAACTTTGTGAAGACTTATCCTTTTGGCACTTTGAGTGAAGCCAAAAGACTTGCCTTTAGGGGTGAGATTAACTTGAAATCTACCAAGCCAACACTACCCAAACCGAGCCATAACTTTCCCCAAAGAACCAACCCACTTACACCACCAATAAAGCCAATTTTTCCTACACCACAAACAACTCCACAAAGAGCCTCACCTTCCCAACCGAAGCCACCATCCACCACTTCACCAACACAATTCACTCCTAAACTCTACACTCCAAAAACTCCTCAAACTCCACCAGTCCCTAAAACCAAGTTAAGATGCTTTAAGTATCAAGGCTATGGTAATTTTATTGCCGAATGCCCCAACCGAGCTATCATGACCATTCGAGAGATGGAGGCCATTGATCAAGAGGTGGAATTGGAGATGAAGAATGAACTTCTTGGGAAATTTCAAGAGGGGGCCGAGAGTTAAGAGTTAGTCGTCGAATATCCAAATAATGAGGAGGTAGAGGCTGAAATGTTAGTGTTGTGTAGATTGTTGAATAGTGAGAATGGTGAAGAAGATTGGAGAAGAAAATCACTTTTTCACACCACTTGCATAACTGGTAGAAAGAAGTGTAAAGTTGTGGTTGATAGTGGAGCTTGTGAAATGTAGTTTCAAATGAGATGGTTGATAAGTTGAAGCTCAAGACCGAGCCTATTCCAAACCCCTACAAGCTCACTTGGTTGGATAAGAAGCATGAGATTCGGGTTAGTAGAAAATGATTGGTACTGTTTGCAATTGGTGGCTACAAGGATGAAGCTTGGTGCCATGTAATTCCCATGAGTGCATGTCACTTGCTCCTGGGAAGGCCTTGGCTATTTGACCGTGATGTTAGCCATCCAGGTAGAGCAAATACATATACATTAGACCACAAGGGCAGGAGGTTTATTCTAACTCCATTGAAGCCAGCTGCATCTACAAGGGTTGAAAATGAACAATTTTTGTTGAATGTTGAAGAAAGGGAAGCAATTAGGGATGAATTGCCAAGTTTTGATCCGATTGGGGTGGAAGATGACAAGAGGCCGAGAGCTCCCATTCCATAAGTTGTCCAAGAATTGATTGAGTTGTATCCAACTGTGTTCCTAAAAGAACTTCCTAAGGGGCTGCCCCCTTTGAGGACCATACAACATCAAATCAATTATGTTCCGGGAGTCGTTATTCTACATAAACAATCATATTGGCTGAGTCCAAAAGAGGGTGAAGCATTGAGAGCTATTGTTGATTACTTGCTTGACCGAGAGTTTTCTACATCTCCTTATGTAGTTCCGGCCTTTGTTGTACCAAAGAAAAATGGGAAATGGCGGATGGTTATTGACTCACAGGCAGTGAACAAGATTACGGTCAAGTATAGGTACCTCATTCCTAGACTTGACGACATGTTAGATCATCTACATGGAGCAACAATTTTCACTAGACTTGATCTTGCCAACGGATTTCATCATATTAGAGTGAAAGAGGAAGATGAGTGGAAAACAACTTTCAAAACACGTGAGGGTCTTTTTGAGTGGTTGGTGATGTCGATGGGGATGTCCAATTCTCCATCAACTTTCATGAGGCTTATGCACGAGGTCCTTAAACCTTTCCTTCATCACTTGGTTGAAGTATATTTTGATGATATTATGATTTTCTCTAAGAGTCTAGATGAACATGTGCTACATTTGAAATCTATGTTTAATGTCTTAGCTAGAGAGTCTTTGTATGCCAACATTGATAAGTGTCATTTTTGTGATCATTCCTTGACATTCTTAGGCTTTGTTTTTTGCCAAGATGGCATAAAGATGGATCCCTCAAAGGTCCAAGCCATCATTGATTGGCCGTTCCCAAGCAATCTTTTCCAAATTAGAAGCTTTCATGTCTTTTGTTCTTTTTATAGGAGATTTATCAGAAGTTTTAGTACTGTAACTGCTCTTATAATCGAATGCCTGAAAAGGGTGAGTTCAAGTGTCCCTCAAGCAACTCTAGCTTTTAAGACTCTTAAAAATTTGATCACAAAGGCACCTGTTTTGAGACTTGCTAATTTTAGTGCACTGTTTGAACTTGAATGTGATACGAGCGGGGTAGGTATAGGGGGTGTTCTTAGTCAAGTGGGTAGACCAATTGCATTCTTTTTTGAAAAACTCAATGATGCTAGAAAAGATACACTACATATGGTACAGAGTTTTATGCAATTGTTAGGGTTGTTAGGCCGGCCATATCTTCTTGCCAATCCGTTTGTTCTTTTCACTGATCATGATTCACTCAAATATGTCCAAAGTCAAGCTAACTTGAGCCAAAAACATGCTACATGGGTTGAGTTTCTTCAATTGTTTGACTTTGTCATTAAGTATAAAAAAGGGATCACAAATGTTGTTGCGGATTCTTTGTCTTGCAAATTCCTCCTTTTAAATTCAATGTATGCACATGTTATAGGATTTGATGATATAAAGGGATTGTATGAGAGTGAAAAAGATTTCGGTCCAATTTTTGCTAGGACTATTGAGTGTAATGGTGCATTTAGGGACTTTGTTTTGCATGATGGTTTTCTGTTCAAAAATGGTGCATGTTGTGTGCCAAATTGTTCACTTAGGGAGGTAATTTTGAGAGAAGTCCATGAGGGTGGACTAGCTGGCCATCTTGGGAGAAAGAAAACCTATGAGCTAGCCCTTTTAAACTTCTTTTGGTCGGGGATTTATAGAGATGTGTCTAGGTTAGTAGCTGGGTGTAATACTTGTAGTAGAGCCAAGATGACATCCCAAGCCCACGACCCTTACACACCTTTGCCTACACCTACAAAACCTTGGGAAGATGTGAGTATGGATTTTGTTCTTGGCTTGCTGAGAACTAGGAGGGGTTTTGATAGCGTCATGGCTATGGTAGATAGGTTTTCTAAAATGGCACATTTCGTTCCTTGTGCTAAATCAAATGATGCTCAACATGTGATGGATTTGTATTTTCATAATGTGGTTAAATTGCATGGCTTACTGAGAAGCATCGTTAGTGATAGGGATGTGAAGTTTATGAGTCATTTTTGAAGAGTCTTATGAGCTGGATTAGGGACAAAACTAAAATTTTCCATAGCCTTTCATCCACAAACAGATGGCCAAACCGAGGTTGTCAATAGGTCCTTAGGAGGGATTTTAAGAAGTCTTTTGAAAGGAAAAACTAAAGGTTGGGATGCCATGCTACCATATGCCGAGTTTGCATATAATTGTTCTAAGTCTAGGTCAATCGAGTACTCACTATTTCAAATTGTGTATGGAGCTAATCCTTTGACTCCACTTTGTTTAACTCCTTTTGTGTAAGCTAACCCCATTTCTAGCATTGTGGCCAAAAAGAGGAGTGAACAAATTGTGAAGATTCATAAGCAAGTGATGGAAAATATAAGGAAGCACAATGAAGCCTAGACTAGCAAAGAAGAAAAAGCCGGTTAAGTTCAAGGAGGGAGATCTAGTTTGGGTGCATTTGAGGAAGGATCGGTTTGGAAAGAAGTCAAAGCTTAGTAATAAAGCCAACGATCTGTTCAAGGTACTCAAGAAGATCAACAACAATGCATACAAGGTGGAGCTGCCCGAGAGCTACAAAATTTCCAATAGCTTCAATGTAAATGATCTCAAACTTTATAAAGATGACATTATGGCCGAAATTCCTACTACTGAGGCTAACTCTCAAGAGAGAGAGGATGATGGAGGACCATCTCCACAAGTTTTGAAGGACTTGGAAGCCATAGGATTTGATGAAAAAGATGAAGACAACGAAGCTTAAGGTGAAGACAATGATTCGAGTGAAGAACAAGGTGAAGTTGGCTTGGATTTAATGCTTAAGTTCCAAGCTAGCTTCAGCCCACTTGGTGATCACAAGGCAGCTGTTTTAACTCCTTAAATTGACATTTGAAGACTTTACTTTATGTTATTTGAGACTTTATATTGTATGTTTAATGTATTTGGTTCGGTTTGTATTATTGTTTTGGGCGGTTGACATTTTATATTTCCGGATTGGTTTGTTTTGTTGTTTCGGTTTGACTGTGTTGAACCAGCCTTTTGGTCTCCCATCTTCAGGTTATTTGGAGACTTAAAGGTGAGTTTTAGTTTTGGGTTTAGTTTCGGTTTAGGGGCAGCTGAAGGGACATGAACCGATTGACTTGTTGATTCACTTTCTTTATAAGCTATCCCAAAATCTGGCTAATTAGCATATTCATAACTTATCAAAAAAATTTCCAGATTTTGAGAGCTTTTCTCTTTGATCTTTTGGCAAGAAATTGTCTGGTTTTTTTTTTCTGAAAAACAATTGGGTTTGATTATTTTCCAAAAATAATCCAAATTTGTTCATTGTTGTTGATTGTTCCTGTGTTGATTGAATCTGCCCGAAAATAATTCGAATTTGTTCATTGTTGTTGATTGTTCTTGTGTTGATTGAATCTGCCTGCCCGTTTTAGAATCTTTCCTATGAAGTAGGTTGAATTCGTTTGATTGAAATTCCAAAGCCATGTTTTAGAGCACATCCTAAATTACAATTCAAATCAAGAATCACTAAAAACCGATTTCCCAATCATCCAAAATTCCCGATTGAATCCTACCCAATTGCCCAAAATTTTCCCATCGCCTAGCCAGATATGCCTGCACTAAAACCCCCATATCTCACTCGTCCCTTAACCAAATCATCCGATTCTTGTGTCTAAACTCATTAATACAAAAAGTTCTACAAATTTTCCTCCGACACCAAACCCCGATTCTATCTCTATTTTTCCAGAAATTGATCTAAAATCCACTAGCAGTTTTCTATAGGAGAAGAACAAAACTTCTCCAAACTTTGTTGATTCTTTTTCAATCCTTTCCCAATCTTTTTGAGACGTCCCTGCATCAGACTAAGCATAAGAGGGTTATATTATATTCCTTTAGCATCTTAACATTGGAAAAGAATTCCTAGACTATCAAAGACTGTAGCATCTTAACATTGGAAAAGAATTCCTAGACTGTCAAAGGCAAAGCTTTATGAAAGAACATACCATTGAAGCCATCAATTCTAGTCACTTTGTTTGGATTGATACTAAAAACCACTTTATAGATTTCTTTAGGAAAGGTGAGTTTAATAAGTTGCTCATATTGATGGGGGGAGAGAAGCATAAAGAAGTTGTGATCTAATGTAGATAAGGGTAGCACAGATTCCACTCTTGTTCCTATGATACTTGCAAAATAGCTCCTAACATGGTTAACAATGACATCTTGTTTGTTTATCATCTTAGATGGAGCTGATATTGTTCCTATTCCTCCTAGAAAGTAAACTTCTATGGAAGTAGCTAGTATTTGAATCACCCTCTTTGAATTATAATACCTTTGACTTTTGTATTGTAATAGAGTTGTGGATACATAGGACATCCAGGTAAGTATATAAAGCAACTTTCTCCAATGTTTGTGGTTTTATGCCACATATGAGTATAGATCTCCTTTTATCTACGAATTAAAATTTCTTTGGCATTTTGACTATTTTGTTTACAAAAATGATTGGACTAAAAAGGGTCTATTTAATGGATACCATCTTTTTATAAAGTTGGAAGGATTTAATCCCTGTAATTGGAAGCTAGGACCCCAAAGTATGGCCTTATTAAACCCTTCCTTGTTAGTTAGGTAGTTGAAAAACCTAAAGGGAGTTATCCTAGTCCTTAATTCACTCATTTTCGATAAAATAGGACAGTGGTTAGCGTAGAGATTCTTATGAAAGTGAGCCTTACATTTAAGAAAATTAAGAAGCTAGTTCTGA
Organism: Erythroxylum suave; assembly: GCA_027563595.1. Lineage (NCBI taxonomy): Eukaryota > Viridiplantae > Streptophyta > Magnoliopsida > Malpighiales > Erythroxylaceae > Erythroxylum > Erythroxylum suave. The sequence goes on along the minus strand of JAOSBN010000002.1, from coordinate 14,779,397 downwards.
TTAACAAGTGTTCTGTCAATTTTCCTTCTAATGTGTCAATCCTCTTCCTACATATTACACTAATTGCGGTGGGAACCACTATAGTTTACATCAATTAACTATATGGAAGATAGATAAGATATTAACTTGGACTTAGGCTACACCTTATGTCTTCTGATTCAACTACAAAAGTAGTAAAATTGAGGTCCCTAAGAATCAACCAAGGACCATTTATTAAACTTTTTGGATCCCTTAAATCTTTCCATGAAGCCTCTCTCTCAAATGAATGATTTGATGCATAGATGAAGCTGAGTCATATGAGCCTAATTACCTTAATGGCTATTTTTAAATATATACTTTGCATTAAGCTATGCATACTAATGATCTTAACTTGGTTAGGAAAGTAGGCTACCACAATCCTTCCAAGGTGGTGATGAGAATGGTTTGTAACAAACTTCCATTTATTGAGAAAGCTTGATGTAAAACAAGCTACAACTTAAGTTTGGTCTCAAGTAAACTAAAATTCATCAAAGGATTGATATATCTGACAAAATTAACTATAAGAAGTTGCTTTTTAGGATTATTCATATCTCTACTATTCCAAGGTAAGATAGACGTATTAACAGGAGGTTGAAGATTTCTTTTTGGCTTTACTTCCTAATCTTCTTCTTTCTAATGTTCTAAAGCCTTCAGATAGTTTCTTTGATTGTATAGCAATTTTGGAACAACATTATTATCTGTGAGGGGTCTTTGAAGGCTGCTTAGTATCTACTTTGCTAGTTTGGTAATTCTGATTTAGACTAACTACCTCGATACTTCCACAGGCCTCTACTGATAAAGAAGGAATAGGTGGAAGAGATGGATTCGTTGTTTTCTATAACTTCTATTTTTTTTATAGCTCTAGAGATAGTTATTAGCTCCTAATAGTTTCCCTTACCGCATGTTCTTTGAGTTGGGCATCATTGCTTTCCTATTATAGCAAAAGAAGTTAACTATTGGTAGGAGAGTGCAATAAAATCATGCATTAATTGGTCCCCTTTCCCAAATCTTAGTCAAGAAATTTCTTCTAAAAGGTCCTCAATAACATCCACATTTATACATATCTTGGCATACCCAAATCTCTTCTTTAGTGAAGTAACCTCATCTATACAGATTGACTTGTCAATGAAGCTAGCAAGAAAGCTCAAACCATTTTGAGTTCAATATTCATTTATGTTAAATGAAAAATTTTTAAATAAACTATATTTTATAATAATAATAATAAAGTTATTTATTTATATGCATATTATTTGACATAAATCTACTTCATGTTTATGAAAATTAATGATAAGTTACATTCATATAAATTACAAATTTTAATTTAATTGATATTATTTATATTTTATTATATACAAATATATTTCTCTCGTCAATAGGCATTATTTTGCAAGAAATCTTAGGTTTAACAATCTTAGTTTAAATTATTAATATAAGTTTTTAATATGATAAATAGGTTAAATTTTGATTTAAAAATTTTAGCTCAATCAAAATTTATTTTAATTTAGAATAAAAATATTACTTTATCTTAATTGATTAAGTTAATTTGAGCTTAACCGATTTTTGTTATCTCAAATTTGAACAAATTAACTTTTTTATTTAAAACTATATTTAATTTTGTAGTAATAATCAAAAGTTAAAATTAAAACGAAAAACCCAAGAACTGTATAAGATTTTTGTGCAAATTTAAAAATAGTCATAAGGATCTAAAAAAATAAAAGATTAATTTCAATTATTATTAAGCGTTACATAGTTCCCATATAAATCTAATTTATTTACATCAAATAAAAAGTTTTTAACAAATTATACTTTTACTAAAATTTAATTAAAAATAATCATTTATTAGTTATTATTATTTAAAATTTTTAATTTAAAATTACCATTGCGCATTTAAAAATTAGGACTGCGAGTTACTACATTAAGAAAAAAAAAAGACTTGTCTTCTACGTTACTGTTATATATACATATTATTAGACCCAAATTTCACCGAGTAGGAGCAGTAGAATCATCACTGCGTTACAAAATAAGAAATTCCCATTATTTCTTCACCAACTTAGGAGAGAGCTGGGGGTACACTTTGCTCATTCCTGAAGAAATTAGATGGATCAACTTTAGTTTTGACCCTCACCAATCTGTCGAAATTGTCGCCGAAATATTTCCTGCCCCAGATGCTTGCTTTCTCGTAACTGGTGTTATATAAGTTGTTAACTCCAATGTCAAGATCACGATAGTTTATGTATGCCGAGCGAGGATTCTTGGAAACATATGGACCCATGTATCTGTAAACCTTTCTCATCCAGTTTATATGTTTGTTAGCTACAATGGCGCTATCTCCATCCCAGTTCGTGAAGTAGCCGATCTGGTACAAAATCCCAGCTCTGTGTGAATGTGGAATGCTGGACTCGGGAATCCGATTCATTACTCCTCCATAGGGTTCCAGATAAAGTAATCCTACCTCCACCTGGTAGAACATTTTCCACAGCTTCTCCAGTACAGCCTCAGGGATTGGTTCCTTAACGTAGTCAGATTTCGACTTTGTTCTTCTTTGCAAAATGGTTCGACTATGCAAAAGCTGCAATGATGAATTGGCTGGAAAGCCACTGAAGAAGAGGTTAGATTCTTGCCAACTCATTTCAGTGCAATCTTCTCTAACCAAGCCAAGCTCGGGAAACCTCTCCTTCATCAGCCTGAGAAGATCGTCCACACCACCCTGATAGTTTCCGTAGAAGGTTATGTTTACTGATGTGCTTTCCGTTTGACTAGGATTAGTTTTGCCCATCACACCTAATATGTACAGATCTTCGGTAATCTGATTTGCCACTGTCTGCCACCGGTAAACAAGTTTGGTTGCGTTCTGTTCCAAGGATCTTTGGACCAAGAACACCGTCACGTTAGAAGGAACCGAAACCAGATTCACCTTCCATGCGACAACCACGCCGTAAGTGTTCCCTCCACCACCTCTGATAGCCCAGAACATATCTTCTCCCATTGAAGCTCTGTCCAGGAGCCTTCCATGGACATCAACTATGTGTGCATCGATTATATGATCAGCACCAACACCGTACTTTCGAGCCAACGAGCCGTACCCTCCACCACTAAGGTGGCCACCGATTCCAACACTTCCGCAAACTCCCGCTGGGAAAGCAAGAGTTCTGTCTGT
>JAOSBN010000002.1:14763690-14776122 GCA_027563595.1 Erythroxylum suave | reverse complement strand
TCATTTAGGAGTAAACAAATGCAATAGCAGCTATGAAAATGCAGCCAATTTATAATATAAACTAGGCTCAATCAGCTGCCTAGAATTACTACATGGGATAGGATGAAAATTGAGTTAGAAGAGACATTTGTGCCTCCTCAACATAGGTAGTAAATGTTAGATAAGATGTTTGAGTTGAAGCAAAATAGAAGGCAAGTTGAAGACTATGTGATGGAGTTTGAACAATTCCTTTTGAAGTGTGGATTGGAAGAAAGTGAAGAGGTAGTTATCACACGGTTTGTTAGGGGACTTGACATTGACTTGAAAAACTTTATGAAGACTTATCCTTTTGACACTTTGAGTGAAGCCAAAAGACTTGCCTTTAGGGGTAAGATTAACTTGAAATCTACCAAGCCAACACTACCCAAACTAAGCCATAACTTTCCTGAAAGAACCAACCCACTTACACCACCAATAAAGCCAAAATTTCCTACACCACAAACAACTCCACAAAGAGCCTCACCTTCCCAACTGAAGCCCCCATCCACCATTTCACCAACACAATTCACTCCTAAACTCTACACTCTAAAAACTCCTCAAACTCCACCAGTCCCTAAAACCAAGTTAAGATGCTTTAAGTGTTAAGGCTATGGACATTTTAGTGTTGAATGCCCCAACCGAGCTATCATGACCATTTGAGAGATGGAGGCCATTGATCAAGAGGTGGAATTGGAGATGGAAAATGAAATTTTTGGGGAATTTCAAGAGGGGGCTGAGAGTCAAGAGTTAGTGGCCGAATATGCAAACAATGAGCAGGTAGAGGCTGAAATGTTAGTGTTATGTAGATTGTTGAATAGTGAGAATGGTGGAGAAGATTGGAGAAGAAAATCACTTTTTCACACCACTTGCATAACCGATGGAAAGAAGCGTAAAGTTATAGTTGATAGTGGAGATTGTGAAAATGTAGTTTTAAATGAGATGGTTAATAAGTTGAAGCTCAAGATCGAGCCTATTCCAAACCCCTACAAGCTCACTTGGTTGGATAAGAAGCATGAGATTCGGGTTAGTAGAAGATGCTTGGTACCGTTTGCAATTGGTGGCTACAAGGATGAAGCTTGGTGCCATGTAATTCCCATGAGTGCATGTCACTTACTCTTGAGAAGGCCTTGGCTATTTGACCATGATGTTAGCCATCAAGGTAGAGAAAATATATACATATTAGACCATATGGGCAGGAGGTTAATTCTAACTCCATTGAAAACGGTTGCACCTACAGGGGTTGAAAATGAACAAGTTTTGTTGAGTGTTGAAGAAAGGGAAGCAATTAGGGATGAATTGCCAAGTTTTGATCCGACTGGGGTGGAAGATGACAAGAGGCCGAGAGCTCCAATTCCACAAGTTGTCCAAGAGTTGATTGAGTTGTATCCAACTGTGTTCCCAAAAGAACTTCTGAAAGGGCTGCCACCTTTGAGGACCATACAACATCAAATCAAATTTGTTCCGGGAGCCATTATTCCACATAAACAATCCTACCGGATGAGTTCAAAAAAGGGAGAAGCATTGAGAGCTATTGTTGATGACTTCATCTACATCTCCTTGCGTAGTTCCGACCTTTGTTGTACCAAAGAAAAATGGGAAGTGGTAGATGGTTATTGACTCACGGGTAGTGAACAAGATTACAGTCAAGTATAGGTATCCTATTCTTAGACTTGACGACATGTTAGATCATCTACATGGAGCAAAAATTTTTGCTAGTCTTAAACTTGCCAACGGATTTCATCAGATTAGAGTGAGAGAGGGAGATGAGTGGAAAACAACTTTCAAAACACGTGAGGGTCTTTTTGAGTGGTTGGTGATGCCTATGGGGATGTCCAATTCTCCATCAACTTTCATGAGACTCATGCACGAGGTCCTTAAACCTTTCCTTCATCACTCTGTTGAAGTATATTTTGATGATATTCTGATTTTCTCTAAGAGTCTAGATGAACATGTGCTACATTTGAAATCTATGTTTGACGTGTTATCTAGAGAGTCTTTGTATGCCAACATTGATAAGTGCCATTTTTGTGATCATTCTTTGACATTCTTAGGCTTTGTTGTTTGCTAAGATGGCATAAAGATGGATCCCTCAAAGGTTCAAGCCATCATTGATTGGTCGGTCCCGAGCAATCTTTTCCAAATTAGAAGCTTTCATGGCTTTTGTTCTTTTTACAGGAGATTTATCAGAAATTTTAGTACTATAACTGATCCTATAACCGAATGCATGAAAAAGGGTGAGTTCAAGTGGACTCCTCAAGTAACTCTACCTTTAGGACTCTTAAAAATTTGATCAAAAAGGCACCTGTTTTGAGACTTGTTGATTTTAGTGCACTGTTTGAACTTGAATGTGATGTTAGCGGGGTAGGCATAAGGGCTGTTCTTAGCCAAGAGGGTAAACTAATTGCATTCTTTTCTAAAAAACTCAATGATGCTAGAAAAAGATACAATACATATGATAAAGAGTTTTATGCAATTGTTAGGGCTGTTATGCATTTTTGGACATATCTTCTTGCCAATCCGTTTGTTCTTTTCACTGATCATGATTCACTCAAATATGTCCAAAGTCAAGCTAGCTTGAGCCAAAAAAATGCTACTTGGGTTGAGTTTCTTCAATCGTTGGACTTTGTCATTAATTATAAAAAAAGGGATCACAAATGCTATTGCAGATTCTTTGTCTCGCAAATTCCTCCTTTTAAATTCAATGTATGCATATGTTGTAGGATATGATGATATAAAGGGTTTGTATGAGAGTGATAAAGATTTCGGTCCAATTCTTGCTAGTACTATTGATTGTAACGGTGCATTTAGGGACTTTATTTTGCATAATGGTTTTTTGTTCAAAAATGGTGCATGTTGTGCGCCATATTGTTCACTTAGGGAGGTAATTTTGAGAGAAGTCCATAGGGGTGGACTAGCTAGCCATCTTGGGAGAGAGAAAACCTAAGAGCTAGCCCTTTAAAACTTCTTTCGGCTGGGGATGTATAGAGATGTGTCTAGGTTAGTAGTCGGTTGTAATACTTGTAGTATGGCTAAGATGACATCCTAATCCCACAACCCTTACACACCTTTGCCTACTCCTACAAAACCTTGGGAAGATGTGAGCATGGACTTTGTTCTAGGCTTGCTGAGAGCTAGGAGGGGTTTTTATAGTGTCATGGTTGTGGTAGATAGGTTTTCTGAAATGGCACATTTCATTCCTTGTGCTAAATCAAATGATGGTCAACATGTGATGGATTTGTATTTTCATAATGTGGTTAAATTGTGTGGCTTGCTGAGAAGCATTGTTAGTGATAGGGATGTGAAGTTTATAAGTCATTTTGGAAGAGTCTTATGGGCTAGATTAGGGACAAAACTGAAATTTTCCACAGCCTTTCGTCCACAAACAGATGGCCAAATGGAGATTGTCAATAGGTCCTTAGGAGGGATTTTAAGAAGTCTTTTGAGGGGAAAAACTAAAGGTTGGGATGCCATGCTACCACATGCCGAGTTTGCATATAATTGTTTTAAGTCTAGGTCAACCGAGTACTCAGCATTTCAAATTGTGTATGGAGCTAATCCTTTGACTCCACTTTGATTAACTTCTTTTGTGCAAGCTAACCCCATTTCTAGCAATGTGGCCAAAAAGAGGAGTGAACAAATTGTGAAGATTCATAAGCACGTGATGGAAAATATAAGGAAGCACAATGAAGCCTATACAAGACTAGGGAAAGTTGGTTGAGTTCAAGGAGGGAGATCTAGTTTGGGTGCATTTGAGGAAGGATCGGTTTGGAAGGAAATCAAAGCTTAGCAATAGAGTTGACGGTCTGTTCAAGGTACTCAAGAAGATCAACAACAATGCATACAAGGTGGAGCTGCCTGAGAGCTACAAAATTTCCAATAGCTTCAATGTAAGTGATCTCAAACTTTATAAAGATGACACTATGGCCGAAATTCCTACTACTGAGGCTAAATCTCAAGAGGGAGAGGATGATGGAGGACCATCTCCACAAGTTTTGAAGGACTTGGAAGCCATGGGATTTGATAAAAAAGATGAAGACAATGAAGCTCAAGGTGAAGACAATGATCCAGGTGAAGAACAAGGTTAAGTTGGCTTGGATTTAATGTTTAAGTTCCAAGCTAGCTTCGACCCATTTGGTGATCACAAGGAAACTGTTTTAGCTCCTTAAATTGACATTTGAAGACTTTACTTTATGCTATTTGAGACTTTATATTATATGTTTAACATATTTGGTCCGGCTTGCATTATTATTTTGGCCTGTTGACATTTTATATTTTCGGATTGGTTTGTTTTGTTGTTTTGGTTTGACTGTGTTGAACCAGCCTTTTGGTCTCCCGTATTCAGGTTATTTTGAGACTTAAAGGTGAGTTTTAGTGTTGGGTTTAGTTTCAGTTCAGGGGCAGCTGAAGGGACATGAACTGGTTGACTTGTTGGTTCACTTTCCTTATAAGCTATCCGAAAATCTAGCTAATTACCATATTCATAACTTATCAAAAAAAATTTCAGATTTTGAGAGCTTTTCTCTTTGATCTTTTGGCAAGAAATTTTTGGGGTTTTTTTTGTTTTTTCGAAAAAAAATTAGGTTTGATTATTTTCCGAAAATAATCGGAATTTGTTTGTTGTTGTTGATTGTTCCTGTGTCAATTGAATCTACCCACCCGTTTTAGAATCTGTTCTATGAAGCAAGTTGAATTTGTTTGATTGAAATTCCAAAGCCATGTTTTAGAGCAAATCCTAAACTGCTAATTCAAATCAAGAATCACCAAAAACCTATTTCCCATTCATCCAAAATTCCCAATTGAATCCTATCCCATCGCTTAAAATTTTCCCGTCGCCTAGCTAGATTGCCTGCACTAAAACCCCCATAACTCACTCGTCCCTTAACCAAATCGTCTGATTCTTGTGTACAATCTCATTAGCACAAAAATTTCTACAAATTTCCATTAGCACAAAAATTTCTACAAATTTCCCTTCTACACTATTTTCTAGAAAATGACCTAACAACTGCTGCCAATTTTCTACCCGAGAAGAACAAAACTTCTCCAAACTTTGTCGATTCTTTTTCAATCTTTTCCTAATCTTTTCGAGACGTCCCTGCATCATCTTGTCTGTGGGTTCACTCCACTATAGAAAGTCTGCAACAGGAACTCCTTAGGTAGGTTATGGTGTGGGCACTTTCTTTATAGATCCTTATATTTGTCCCACGCTTCATATGTAGATCCCCCGTCACCTTGTTGGAAATTAGTAGTTTCTTTAATAATCTTGGTGGTCTTTGTCAAAGGGAAATATTTATCTCGGAAGGCACGAACCAACTGGTAGCACCTAGTGATGTTGGCTAGGCTCAGTGAATGGTACCAAGCCTTCACTCCATCTTTAAGGATAAAAGGAAACAATCTAATTCTAACTGTATCCTCTGACATAAGAGGATACCAAAAAGTATCACAAATCTTGAGAAAATTAACTATCTATGTGTTTAGATCCCCATTCACCAATCCATAGAATTGCACATTCTGTTGAAGCATATTGAGGAGCGCTGGCTTAATCTCGAATGAGGTCGCTTGAACAAACGGCCTAGCCATTCCTTGGTTCACAATGTTGAGCCCCGTTCTTGGTTAGCTCCCTACCTTGAACAATCATGGCCAACGCTTAATCCTCTGTCATGATCGTCGCCTGGTTTTGGCCTCTTTGTCACCTTATTCTGCTCTCTCTGTCACGATAGTGAACAAATTGTCACGACCGTGGCCTGGCTCCTGCTGGCTTATCTCTTTCTGTCATGATCGTGACTTGTTATGCCATGATTATGGATTGGGTTTTTGGTCTGAAACTCTTCAAAAGTTTTCTATTTTTCGTCGTTGACCCTCAAACACTAACAAATACATCAAGGTACCTCAAAAAAATAACATTTAAGCTCAAAGACTCATAGTAACCCATAAAAACACAAAAACATAAACTAACACAATTAAAACATAAATACACACTCAACACTTAAATTAACACTAAATACATAACAAATTAAACCTAAAACATAATGCAAATTACAACTATCAACACAAAAACTTGATCAACGATTTATGTATGATAAGTTTTAATATTTATAACCTCGATATTTTCGCAAGCAGACTAGTCATTCATGTAGTACCTAAGGTATCGATCTCATGAGGAGGGTAATTTAATCCTAATTCTAAGACTTGATTAAATCTCACAGTAAATCAAAATAAACAAATACTATAGAAATTTAACCAATCAAACAATCAATATCAAGAATTGAATTCAGAAATTATAAACAAGAAAGCAAATTTTCACAACCCAATCAACAGTCTACTTAGAAGTTACCAATTAAGAGAAAAGGGGTTTTAATCCGAATTTAATGAAAATCCAATTGATTATGGGATCCCTGAATTATCGAGTCTAGATAGTCCTAAAGTGGATTACTCTCTCTTGAGTTGTAATCTTTAACCCTAATTTATAATCCCTAATTTAAATAATGGAATTGTAATCTCTCGACTTCCAATTTACCTAAAATGTAAATTGATTCTAAATTTGTCTAATAACCTACCAAAAACCTATGCTTGATCTCTCCTTACACGATTTTACTGGTTTGATTTAATTCTTATCTATCAAACTACCTAACTCTCGTTAGACCAATTTGATGATATTCACTCGGCTCACCCTCTCAGTTTATTACCAAATTATTAAGCACAGAAATTGAATCATAAATAACTTAATGAAAATGCAATAAATCAAACTTCATTAATCTCAAAGATTAAAGTCACGAAGGAGAGTTTAGACAAAAATCAACATTCACAAACACCTATGCTCAACGACTATCCCAATTTTATACATTAATAAAATTGTAAAATACTATCGCAATGGATTAGTGGAGGCAATGATGGCGGGAAACCATCTGTTTTGGGAAGTACTTCGCGCCAAGCTTCTTCTATATATCTCTCTTCCTTTGTCTCCTTCCTTAAATCTTTCGATATACTCTCTAAGGTTTTGAAATTGACTGATGAAAAAGAGCTGCTCTTCTTGATGTTTTATTTATATCTTTGAATCCCTAGGGTTGATTTGGGGTTGAAACAATCTGTAAAGTCCATCAAAACTTAACGTTTTTAGTTGTTTTCATGTCTGCTCAACTCAGGTGACGATCGTGGGCTGTGCTTAACCCTCTTGATCACAATCGTGACCAAAGTGTCACGATCGTGGCTTGGTTTTAGTCTCTCTATCATGATCGTGACTAAATTGTCATCATCGTGGCCTGGCTCCTACTAGCTTGTCTTCTTTTTTCATGATCGTGGCCTATTGTGCCATGATCGTGGGCTAGGTTTTTGGTTTGAAACATTTTGCAACTTCTCCATTCTTTGCCGTTTGCCTTGAAGCACTAAAAAACACATCAAGGTACTTAAAAAATATAACATTTAAGCTCAAAGACTCATACTAACCTATAAAAACACTTAAACACATAAACTAACACAATTAAAACCTAAATACACACTTAACACTTAAATTAACACTAAATATATAACAAATTAAACCTTAAAATATAATGTAAATCACAACTATCAACATCCCTACACTGAAATGTTTGCTTGTCCTCAAGAAAACTAAACAACAACTACATAACAAACACACAACACATAATGCAATACCGAGGCAATGGTTTCAACTTCATGAAATAAATTTAATCTTAAACACAGTCATACAAGTTATTTCGAATCATTAACTTGTAAAATTTATGTCTAGAGGCTTTGAACTAAATATACAACTTAATTGATATCTAAGTGTTAATTTATTTACGTTTTTCAATTGCACACACACATTAATAATTCTTTGGTCTTCCAGTCTCTGTAACTATTTCTAAGTATATTTTCATGAAAAGTCAATCTTATTACAAGTCTGGTAGATTTTATTAAAGAGAAAAAAAATTTAACATGGACTTAATCTTTTTATGCGAAGGCAAACATTGGTAATGAATGTCGATCCGGTTACTCGACTAAGTCATGTTTATTAAATAACTTTGTTAAAATGGCATTATAGCTTTTTAATGCGGAGGCACATATTTGTGATGCGTGTCGATCCGGTTACTTAATTATTATCACGTTTTCAACCAGCTACTAGCTCTATTCATAGTCCGAAGGTCAACGAAATAGTGATTTATTTAATAAAACATACATTTTTATTTTTATTTTATTTCTCATTTTACTTTACCTAACTTGTTGTTTTAGCCATTCGTTTTCATGAAAAATACTAGTTAAGCTACTTAAATTTGAAGGCTTCAAATTATGAATGAATGTGACAATTTAGAGGGTGCTTAACTTACACTAAGTCCTAATTAAGCTGTATATTTATCCAAAGAAACCTAATTCACTAATTTTGCAATCTAATGATTATTCACAACCTAATATACTATGTTTAAAATTAAGAGAATTTCAATCCATCTAAGCCATTAGCACACTAAAATAATTCACACAATGCAACGTAACACTATCATACAATATGCAAAATCACATAAAAGCAAAACACATAATCCAAAGCAACACATAATCCATCCCCACACTTGAGCAACACATTGTCCTCAATGTGAGAAAGGAATAAACAAACACATAAAAGATAAGAAAAGAAGAAAATTAAAGTAAATAGAAAAAAATAGACATAAAAAAATAAAGCTGAAGGCTAATTTAGAAAAGAAAATTGGGTTAGACAAAAATCTTATGGAGATGGAGGTGGCGATGGTGTAGCCCTAAAAATCAACACAAATTACTAATGTTCTATTGAAAACAAATCTAACTACACCTAACATGTTCAATCAACGTCTAAATATGGTATGGTCCTTAGCTTGACTTTACGTCCTTGAAAGCATCGTAATTATCCTGAGAGAAATAAATCATTTCCTTATTATTAGGAATCACTCCTCTAAAATAAAGCTTACAATGATGCCTGTTGTCCTTAAAATTCTCCTTGTTAGCATTTTCTAGTTTGAGGGCTCCATGACTAAAAACTTGAATGACTGTAAAAGGTCCACCCTATCTAGACTTCAACTTCCTTGGAAATAGCCTCAACTGTGACTTATATAGTAAAATCGTGTCTCCTAATTTGAATTCCTTTTGCTTGAGACGAGTATTGTGCCATTTCTTAACCTTTTTCTTGTAGAGTTTGGCATTTTTGTAGGCATTAAAACAAAACTCTTTAAATTCGTCCAGTTGTAGAAGTCTCTTTTCATCGGCTTGTTTCCAATCAAAATTTAATGCTTTAATCGCCTAGTATGCTCGATGTTCTAATTCGACCAACAGATGACATGTTTTTCTATACACAAGCCTATATGGAGTTGTTCCAATGGGTGTTTTAAAGGCTACCCTATAGGCCTATAAGGCATCATCTAGCTTTGCTGTCCAATCCTTTATGGAGTTGCTCACACTCTTTTCCAGAATTTGTTTCAGCTCCCAGTTGATGACTTTCACTTGACCACTAGTTTGTGGATGGTAAGGTGTGGCAACTCGGTGGTGTACTCTATATATTTTGAAGAGGGCATCAAAAGATCTGTTGTAAAAATGTACGCCTCCATCACTTATTACTATACGTAGCACTCCAAACTAGTTAAATAGTTGTTTAATGAACTTCTACACTACCTTACCATCACTGGTTGGAGATGCTATCGCTTCGGCCCAACGTGAAACATAATCAACCTCCACTAAAAGATACATGTTCCCCATTAAAGATGGAAATGGACCCATAAAATCAACGCGTCATACATCGAAAACTTTTACTTCTTAAATATTGGATGAAGGCATCTCATCTCTTTTGGAAATGTTACCTATTCCCTGGCATCGATCATATTATGCCACGTAAGTCTGCGCATCCTAAAACAATTGTGGCCAATAAAATCCACTCTCAAGTATCTGACCGCCGTTTTGTTGGCTCCATAATGCCCACCATACTCACCTTCATGACATTGCCTTAGGATGTCTAACATGTCCTTATCTGGGACACATCGCCTCATTAACCCATCTACACATACTCTACATAAGATTGGCCTATCTCATATATATCAATTACATTCATGCAAGAACTTCTTCCTTTGTTAGTAAGAGAGATCTGATGGAAGTTTACCACTGGCAACATAATTTGCGAAATCCGCAATAGTCAATCTTTCGAGTAGCATTAGAGTTTCATAAGGGATTTCGTTAATGTCATCACTAGGCTTGCATTCCCCTTCCTCAAGTCTGGATAGATGGTCTGTAACCACATTTTTTGCTCCCTTTTTATCTATCACATCTATATCAAATACTTGTAAAAGTAATACCTATCAAATGAGCCTAGATTTTGCATCTTTCTTATTGAAAAGGTATTTTAGTGGAACGTGGTCAATGAATACAATTATCTTTAAACCTAAAAGATACTATTGAAACTTATCACATGCGTACACTATGACGAGTAGTTCCTTTTCAGTAGTAGTGTAATTCAACTAGGGTTCTGCCAGAATCTTACTAGTTTAGTAAATTGCATGCAACTTTTTATCTTTCCTTTAGCCCGGAATGCAACTTATGGCTTGATCACCTGCATCACACATAACTTCAAATGGAAGTGTCCAGTACAATGGTGATAAAATTGGTGCTAATATTAGCTCCTCCTTTAATGTATTGAATGTAGTCACACATTTATCATCAAACAAGAAAGGCACATCTTTGACTACGAGGTTTATCAAAGGTGGTGCAATTTGCGAAAAGTTTTTAATGAATCACTGATAAAATCCTGCATAAACTAAAAATCCTCGCACACCTTTACATTGCTTGGTGGTGGAAGTTTCTCTATTACCTCTGTTTTTGCTCTATCAAATTGAAATCTCGATGTGAGATCTTATATCCTAGCACTATCCCTTCTTGCATCATGAAATGTCATTTTTCGAAATCAGTACCAAGTGTGACTCTTCACATCTTTGAAGAACTTTGTCCAAAATAGTTAGACATATGTCAAATGAATCTCCAAAAATTGAAAAATCATCCATGAATACCTTCATTATGTCCTCTATCGTGTCAGCGAAGCTAGACATCACACATATCAGAAATTTAGTTGGGGCATTGCAAAGTCCAAAGGACATCTGTCTGTAGGCGAAGGTGCTATAGGGGCAAGTGAATGTGTCTTCTCCTGATCATCAGGGAACATGAAAATTTGATTATAACTCGAGTATCCATATAAAAAGCAATAAAATGAATGGCCAGCTACCCTTTCAATCATATGGTCTATAAATGGGAGAAGGAAGTGATCTTTCTTAGTCACTAACTTGAATTTGCAATAATCTATGTATACTCTCAATCCTGTGACTGCTTGTTGAAATGACTTCTCCATTATCACTTTTTATCACCATCATTCCATCCTTTTTGGGTACGCATTGTACTAGGCTGACCCATTCACTATCAGAGATGGGACAAATTATCCTTGCATTTAACAGTTTGATGATCTCATTCTTGACCACCTCCATGTTAGGATTCAATCTTCGTTGACGCTCCCTCACCATTCTGCATCTTTCTCTAAGTTTACATTTGGGATTATTCCTTGAATGTTGGCAATTTGCCATCTGATGGCTTTCATCCACTTCCTAATGACTTCTACCACCTTCCTTTCTTGTTTCTCATCTAATTGGTTCAAAATTACTGTCGGTAGCATTCGTCCTTCACCAAGGAAGGCATATCTGAGGTGTGCAGGTAAAGGCTTAAGCCCTAATGTCGATGGTTTCTCTGAAGATGTCACATGGGTGCTTCAGTTCAAACCAATTTATCTTGATGCACTTAAACATCAGCCTCCTCCATTTCATCACCTCCTTTGGATTCAAGATTATGATATTCATTTACTGCCTCTGCTTCCAATGACTGCACTTCTGCTATGTAACTCTCAACTTGTTCTTGCGAATTGTTATCTATAATTTCAACTTTCATGTATGCACTACTTGTTGTTAGATTCTTTAAAACCTTATTTATATTGAATTCGATATGATCCTCACCTATTTGAAGTGTTAATTTTCCCTCGTGAACATCTATTATGGCCTTTCCCGTATTCATGAATGGTCGACTGATCTGCATGCTTCGTCTTCCGGTTTTTCCCTTGGAGGTCAAATCAAAAATTTAATTCCAAGGATTGCAATACAAGATGCAACCTCGTGTCATCTCACTTAATTGGAACCTAATGCAATGGGTCTAATCTAGCCTAAATGTCAAGAAATGCAACTAAATTGGATAGGAAGGGGGTATGGTTCGTTAGAAAATTAACAAAATTAAACTAAATGAAAAGGAAATGTGTAAAAAGATGTTTTTGGATTTTTGGGAATAAGAAATTAAAAGTTAAAAAAATGATCAAATTTGATAAAATCCTTTTGAAAAATGAGCTTTGGCTATCATGGTTCAAAACAAATCTTTTTGGGAGTA
>JAOSBN010000002.1:14746370-14763590 GCA_027563595.1 Erythroxylum suave | reverse complement strand
ACAATTACAGTTGGAGAACGGAACCAGAGTGTCATACTCGTCCCACAAAAGGCGAAGCTTAGTGAAGTAAACAGAGATGGAAGAAATACCCTGTTGAAGCGATGAAATCGACTGATGAAGATAGTAGATGCGAGAGCCATCTACTTTGTCGAAGCGTTCTCTGAGATCATCCCAAACGAGAGTGGCGTTGGAAGCGAAGACAATTCCGGCAGAAAGGTCCTTGCAAACAGTGTTGATGATCCAAGATAGAACAATCGCGTTGCAGCGATCCCATTGAGGATGAAGATCGATGGTAAAACTGGATTTGGGGCAAGTACCATCAATAAGACCAAGCTTATTTTTGGCCAAAAGAGCGATCCTCATGGATCGACTCCAAACACAATAGTTGTCAACACCCAGTAGCTGATGAGAGACGAGAATAGCTCCTGGGGTATCAGAAGGATGGAGATAGAGAGGGTGATTGTAGTCAAGCACAGTAGGTGGTTGTGGTAATGCCATAGTGATAAAAAATGAAAAGATAAGAAATGAAGGAAAAGGAAAAGTGTTTGGGGAAGAAATAAAGGTTAAAAAAATGTCAGAAAAGGAAGAAGGAGGATCAGATCATGCTCTGATACCATGTTAAGGAAATCAATAAAGAGAGAAAAAGAAGGAAGGAAGACATCTTTCATTCATGATTAATTCAAACAGTACCTCTCTTATTTATACAACAGCTACGGTCTATTTTCTATGTAACTAATTCATTAGCTGGCGTAACAAACAAAGGTATAATGGTAATAATCTTTCTTTATTCAGCCTCAATAGGAAAGATAAATGCCTATATTTGACTTGTGAATGCAAAGATGCTCGTAAAAGGGAATATACGGGAGCTGCGGGGTGTAGTGGTACGATTTAAAAATTATTAAGATTGTCTTTATAAAAAAAAGTTAGTGATGAGATATTACTATTCTCCAATTTTTAGGATTTGATTTTCAGATGGCAACGGAACATTTTAGCATCAGCCCGAAGCTTGGCTCGAGTCCAGCACCAGCCTAGCCAAGTTATCTATTTTTTTAAAAATTAAAAATATAAAAATAATGACATTTTATTCAAAATAATGTCTTTTTTTTAATTTTTAAATTTTAGGTTAGCTCAAGTCGAGCAGCTCAAGCTCGAGCCCCGCCTAGGCCCGAACTTATTTACTAAGCCTATTTGATTTATTAAAAGTTTATATAACATCCAAAAAGAAATATTATTACCATGTTTTAGTTACTTAGACAACCAATCTGGAATTTAAGTGTGTCAAGGATAAATTTGTACAATTGATTTTTTATTGACGATATAGGTGGGCTTCAGAAAACTTAGAAAATGAAAATATAAGCTTTCAAGATGCTAAAACGTATTGGAATGAGGTTTAAATTAAAAAGATGATTTGATTTATGTAAAAGAAAAGTATAAGTGACAAAGAAATTTGAGATAATAATAAAAATGAGTACATTATGCAAAGGAAATCTAGAATAACAAGGTATTTTTGTTGGAGTAGTGTGATTGTTTTTGAGTCTCCGGAGATGTCCCTTGTGTTATGATGCTAGTGAATTTATACCATTCTTTCAACTTCAATTGCTTGAAGCAATTTTTCTATAATTGTTCAACTTCCAACCCACTTTCTATTTTAGCCATGTACTAACTATCTCTATGCACTATTGTTTTTAAATCACATGTCAATTACGTATCAAAATTGTGGACTCTAGAATCTTAAACTTATTAACTGATTCCTATTTTCACAAACTTTCTTCCTAAATGTCTTTTAAGACTTGCAATATTTGAGGCTTTTCACTTTTGAGCTAAAAAGACTGAATTCTTTGTATGGATCTTTATGTATCAACATAGTTTGGTCAGCTTCAGCAAACGACATAATTTTCCTATTCATTTGATCTTAGATAATATTCTTAGATCGCTAGCATGAATTTTTGGTGACTCCATATATTATGGTACTTATCCTATTCATTTGATCTTAGATCACATTCTTAGATCACTAGTATGAATTTGTTGGTGACTCCATATATTATGGTACTTACATTAGTCCCTTCCTCTTATTTCTTTCTTTGTGAGAATTTTATGCTCCAATGGTAAATTAATAAAATTTTCCTGTAACAAAAAATTAAATTCTTTCTCTATTTTAGGGTGTCAAAATTATATTGAATTAAGTAGTTAGTTCTTATATTTTACTTTTGACTTTAAGAGATTTTCAGTCTTGAGAGGGACAAACATAGGTTCTAAGGATATTGACTTCAACCATTGTCGAATCATACGATTTTGTTTCCATAAAATAAGTACCATCTAAACTATTTTTTAATGTCCTTCTTCCTTAAGAATTTATTTGTATTCAGATTCTTCTTTCTGAAAATTCGTAAAAATCATGAAATTGTATACCTTGAAATTTTTTTGAAGTTTAATATCGAGACGCTAACTTCATATACAGTCTCTGAGAGTACAATCTGGCATCAACTTCTAATCTTCTTGAAACTAAGTGATGGATATGTCTTCATTCTCACCACTTTTGTGTAGGAATGTTAATTATGGCCTAATCGGACCCGATTTTGGCCTAGGTTGACAGGATCACTGTTGGGGTGCTGCATTATATGCATGACAATGCAATGGAAGTGTTGGAATCTAAATTTGATCACATGACAACCCTAAAAATCTAGAAACACACATGCATGCATAGATAGATCATAAGAGCATGAAATTTAAACACTTGTACCTTTTGTTTTCCTCCTTTCTTGATTCGTCTCCTTGTTTGAGTTGTAGTAAATACCAAACTCTTCCTTGATCTTCCAAGAACACGCAAAAAGGAAGAAGAAGAAGTATGTAAGGGTAGTTAGAACACTAAACTTGATGAGTTCAAGTAGATGTTCAAATGGAGAGATAGATCAAGAATATCTTGCATGCACTTGGATTTATACAACAACTGCATAAATTACACGAAGAAAACTCAATACCACTTCTCTCTTTCTCTAGAACTCTTCTAGAGCCCTTATCCTCTCGCTTGAATGTGTAAGAACTTGATAGACCTTTTTGTACATAGTGAAGAACTCACTTATGTACATCTGTCGAGCCTTCGGTCACGATCGTGGCTTAATTAATAGCCTTGCCTTCAGTTAGCCACATCGTGACCTAATTAAAACCAACCATATACACTTTGTTTTTCATCTAATCTTTTATGTGTGTGACCCTTAGGTTTTCAATTATTTAGGGCACCTGAATTAACTCTTAACCTGAGCAAATCATGGATGGTTTCGTCCCACTTGAATTAAATCTTAATTCAAGCAAATCATGAAAGGTTTCACAGTGCCAATTTACTGAAATATAAGTGGATTATCACACGAACTCTTCCATAGTTAATTCTTTGACTTATGAACCTTTTTATAGACAATTACCGTGTAATTCGTCCTTTCACCATACTATACCCCACTTGGTTTGTAGTATGGGCTATGTGTCAACTCCTACTAGACTGATCACGTCACATCTAGTCCAAGCGATGTTAGTTCTTATCCTGGGATCTCATTGCTTCATGTGTCGTTGAAGACTCTCTTCATGACACATAACTACTCTAGTCAGAGACTCTTGAGTAATGACCCCGATAAGAAGTCGTGGATATCATCTCCTTCTATTAGGAGTGATGAATCCTTTATCGCTACCAAATTACCTTTGAATACCAATAGCTATACCCAATCACTACCTTAAGAGCGACCTTATCTTGAGGTAACAAGGAATGATGTCAAAGCATAAGATTAGTATCTAAGATATCCTTATATACTTCAAGTTTAAGGATATTTGCACCATTGCTACGATGACATTAATCACTGACATTTGATCAATCATCCATATGATAATCTCATAACAGGTCTTCTGATGTACTTACTACTCTTAGTAAGCATCCACATGTTAATTCTAAACATCTCATGCTTACAGTTTGTGAGATCCACTGCTTGATCAAATCAAGGAGTATAACATGTGCTAGTCTATATGGATTAATAATGTCCTATGTAATTAATCTTATGACTAGGGATTATTTAGATACTAACATAATTGCACATGATGGGAATCTCTTTATCATGATCTCATCATGATTTCCTTCATGTTATGTTTTGTATCATGGACTTCATTAATTTGATTTAAGATTGCATCAATTCATATATAAACGAATATCAAATTAATGAAAATTGACTTTCGCTTTATTAACCAAAATAAAGTTTGTACAAAAGTGTTAAAGGTGATTACTTTTAAAGCACTACTCTAACAGTCACTGGCTAAAATTGTTCGGCCTAATAGGGCCACAGGTCAAGGTCGCATCGAGGTTGCCCTGCCCTGTGCGTGGCCCAATCGACCACGGACTAGTCAGCCCATGGTTGGGTCGGGCTATAGGTCATCCAACTCCGACCCATCTGGCCATAGGCTAGCCCACAGATCACCCAACCCGAAGGTCGGGCCAGGCCCGAGCATCCTAACTTTTGTCAGTAACTCTAGATAATTTAGCTATTCTAAGTTTAGGTTTAATATGAAATAATTGAGTACAGAATAATCTTCCCATTTCAGCCCACAAAAGGAAAGAATTCCTAGGCAACAAAGCATATTAGGAGAAGGTTGAGCAAATTAATAAATTTGGTAAAAATTTAAGCTTGATATTATTGAAATTTTCATAATTAGCCAATTCATCACATTGAATGGTGAATTTAAAAATGTGCTCATTGGTTGATTGGCTACCTTTACCAAAAAATAAATTAAATTCAGTAATTCTATAGCCATAAGGATAAAGATTTTTTTAGTCAATATGTTTCAAATTTGGCTTATAGAATTTCAAGCGTCTAAGCTACATTAAACTAGGCTCATACAATTCTTGAACGACTTCTTAGAAAACTTCAATGTCAACTTGTAGTCTCATTTAGTAGAGGAGTAATGACATGATTATGGCTTACAACCACAAAGTTGCCCCCTAAATTATAATGTGATATATTAGCTTTAATTTCTAAATCAAATCCTTATTTGTTGAAAGCTTGGGGCCTAATCACCTGTTAGCTATTTCTAGTACTAATGTACATGGGTGCAGTAAGAACATCCGCTCTTTTTAAGGAGGAACGTATATTTCATCCATATAAGAAGAAGATGGAGGGCAACTACATTTGCCAACTTCCATTGCATTTAGTGTAGGAGGCCTCGAACCTTTCGGAGATATGTCTTACTAGAGAAGGAGAATTCTACTCATCAACCTATAGTAGAGTAGCAAAAAATTTGTCCATCTTCTCTGTCAATATTTTGGTTGCTTTGTCTATAGAAGTCAAGTTGAACTTCAAATCTAGAATTTTATTTGTATGAACAACATTTGTGTCGATGATCGTAGCAATTTACTAAAGGCAATGATGCTTTCTCAAGATTTTTAATCATTTGGATTACAATTCTATTATTCTCTACTAAAGTAGGGATTTCTTCCTTTAGAACTAAAGGCACAATAATTTCTTTTTTATTCTTTGCGTGGGACCTTGTGTTCCATCAGGGCATGCCAAATTGTTGGTCACTTATATAATCAACTTAGAATTCGAGCATGCTAAGGAGAAATCTTATCGACGATATAAGTGGGCATAAAAAAGCTTAGAAATGAAATTCTAAACTACCAATAAGCTAAAAAGTGTTAGAATAAGATTTGAACTAAAGAGATGATTTGATTTAGGAAAAAAAAGCAACAAAGAAAATTGGAGATAATAATATAGATGCGTACACATAGCAAAGGGAATTTAATAATAACAAGATGTTTTTGTTAGAGTAGTTT
The DNA here is from genome assembly GCA_027563595.1 of Erythroxylum suave. Lineage (NCBI taxonomy): Eukaryota > Viridiplantae > Streptophyta > Magnoliopsida > Malpighiales > Erythroxylaceae > Erythroxylum > Erythroxylum suave. The sequence goes on along the minus strand of JAOSBN010000002.1, from coordinate 14,757,787 downwards.
AATTGTTTGCGTTGTGTGTCTAGAGATGCCCCTCGTGTTTGTGATGTTGGTAAATTTATATAGTGTTCTCACTTTCTACTACCTCAAGAAGTTTTTTCTGTAACTGCTCAATTTTCAACTCACTTTCCATTTTAGCCAAATCCTGATTAAATGCCCCTATGTACAATTATTTTGGAAGTACATAACAATTATGTATCAATTATCTGGGCTTCTTGAATTATAGACTTCTTAACTGATTTCCATATCCATGAATTCTCTAGCTAAATATCTTCTAAGACTTCCAATATTTAGACCATCTCACTTTCGGAGCAAATAGAATAAATTCTTTTTAAGCTATCATCACTACCAAATCATTATTTTTTTTGACTTGTAGGTTTATGTGAAAAATTTTTATATTTTATAAACAATAATTTAATTTTCTAGAAATTTTTGTAAAGCACCATTTGACCATCTTTGATTAGTTGCTCTGTCCAAGCCAGTCAAATATAAATACATTGATTTTAAATAATAAATAGGCTTAATTTCTATCTTCTTTAATAATCGGTAAATATATACCTGAATATTGGTTAGTGTATCTTCTTTAAAGATAAAAAATATACAATTTTATATAATTTATAATATCTTAAAAATTTCTAAAGCTTAAAAATTACCAAAAATTACTATATTTTAATTTCTAAATATTCGTAAAAACTCTTAATCTTAAATTTTTGGTAACAAAAAAAAAACCAACACATTGTGAACTTTGCATTTACATTAATTAAATACTATGTATAAATATTATTTACAAAACAATTTAATACAACTCTTAAATTCAAATTGAACTAAGAAATTCTAACTTAAGGGGGCTGTTTGTTTCCTTTTTTTTTCTTCCGACTTTTGTTGTCAATTTTTAAACAAATAATTAAAATGTATTTGCTATCTCTGATGCAATTTCTTGTTTTTGAAAATAAAAAAATCACAATAGTTTTACGGAAACAAGAAAATAAAATTTCTCTTGATTTTGACAAGTTTTCTTTGACAGAAGAACAACATATTCCTATTTTCTTATCTTTTGTCTTTAGCAAACCCATCTTGAATAATTCTACTCATCTTTTTTACATCACTTTTTTTACAAGCACATACAAGGACAGTTCACTGCGAACTTTCTTTTGGAGTTTCTTTGATGAGAAGTCCATTTGAGCCACAAGTTACTATTCTCGGAGCCATCAATTTGATGGAGCATGATGTTTTGGACAAGTTTCGATCCACTCGTGATGGACTCAAAGCTTATACTACCACCATTGATTGTGTGGCAACGGTAACTAGTGGTGAAGTTCTCCTACTGCTTCATCCGACTTTTGAGGTGAAACTTCTTTGTAACTTTGATTGGTATACAAAGTGTTGCTTCTTGTTGTTTTGTGTGATACTCTTTTTATAAAAACAACAACAAAGGGATCTTCTTTGTTTTCAAGGTTGTTAGGATATATTTTATATATTTCTTATTTAGTTTTGGCATTTTAAATTGGACATATAAATGAGGAAACTAAGATGTGTATTAATTGGATGTTGCGTTTTGGTTATTGGAATATTGCAAATTTGCGTGGATAAGATTGACATCTTTTGGTTGAGTTCACGTCATACATATGTTGCCCACGTATTGGATTTAAAAGAGAATACACGTAATTGAAGAAAACCTAGAGGTGAGTTTGCGGCAACAAATGAATTAGGTATTTTTCGTTGAAGCGGCGTTGGTCACTTGTCTATGAAAACAAAGATTGGCTAGTTGCACACTTGATGTTTTTGGGAGTTGAATATTATGTATCATGTTTGATATAAGGGTGAAGCAGGTGCGTGGATCATTGATGAAGTGGAGTTCACGTGAGGATTAAAAGAACATTGGTTGTGGATTAAAAGAAGATTGGCTAGCTGCTCTTTGTGATTTTGGGCTGTGAATTGTCTCACGCACATTGAGTGTTAAGCAGCGTGCATGTGTCTTTGAAGTGACGATTATTTTTGGTGAAGTGGGTACTGGCAGTTAATTGAAGGAACGCCGTGAATTGTCTTTTGTGAAGAAAGAGCAAGCTGTGGTGAAGAGTTTCAGCTGGATTATTTCGAGAAGATAAATTCATAGGGAAGTCTTTCTTTTGTCTCAAGTAATTTGTTATTTAATTTTCAGTTGATTAAATAATTGAATTATTTTTATTTATTATTGTTTTGAGTGAAAGTAGTTAAAAAAATCCTCTATTGAGGTTAGTACGAGGCAATCGTACTATTGGGTGTGAAAATCTTTCACGGGAAGTGAGGTTGAGAGATAGTGTCAAGGGTTGAGTGGTGTCGGCTCAGTAAAGCCTTGAGTAATTCTATTGTACTTCGGTGAAAGTGATTAATTTGGGTGAGGGCCCTGCAAATGTAGGCAATGAGTGCCGAACTACGTTAACAAATTTCTGGTGTCATTTGTTATTTTTCGTTCGATTGATTTTTGTTTGATTTGTGCCAAAGACAATCGCGTAAAATCGAACAGTTTGTGAAACTATTACCCCCTATAAGTTTTGCAATTGGTATCAGAGCAAGTCACCGTTTCAGAACCTGTTAGCAAGTTGGTGCAGATCCTAGTTTCGCAAACATGGCTATAAGAGAAGGAGCATCAATTATCAGGCCACCGTTGTTGGACAACTCAAATTATCCTACATGGAAATCACAGATGAAGGTCTTTATTTAGGTACAAGGAATAAGAGCATGAAATTCGGTGTTATATGGCTGGACACATCTGATGATTACTAACGATAAGGGAGAGATAGTTCTAAAAGATCCATCTGAATGGACAAGAGTCGAATAAGAGAGGGTACATAAAAACTCACAAGCACTACATGCGATTTTTAGTGCTGTTGATGAAGGACGTTTCTCAATGATATCGTCCTGTGAGTCGGCTAAAGAAGCGTAGGATACTTGCAAACAATTCATGAAGAGTCAAAATCTGTGATAGCGTCAAGACTATAGATGCTAGCTGTGAGGTTTGAAGAACTAAAGATGGATGAAAATGAAACTATTAGAGACTTTTATGAAAGGTTGCGAGATATATCAAATCAGACGCATCAACTCGGAAAGAAATATTCCAATCAGAAACTTGTCAAGAAGATGCTGAGATCATTGCCTCCAAGATTTATTCCAAAAATTACAACAATAGAGGAAGCTCACAATATCAATGATCTATCATTAGAGAAAGTAATCGGAATTCTTACAAATTTCAAAATGAATCTTTTAAGGGATAAACAAGAAAGGAGCAAAGGATTAGCATTACAGGTTAAAACTAAAAAAGGTGAACGGAAGGTGAAGATAATCAAATGTCATGAGTGTTAAGGCTTCGGGCACGTTCAAGCCGAATGTGCTAATACTTTGAAGAAAAGAAAAGGAAAATCCTTTACTAGCACCTGGATTGAGAATCATTTCGAGAGTGAATATGGTAGCGAAGAAGAAATAATGAATGGTGCTGCGTTGGTTCCCTTACATAGCAAAAATCCAGTTATTTGCTTAACAGTAACTGAGGAGGAAGTAACTGAAGGCAGAAAAGGGAGAAAATTTGAAATTTTCGAAAACAGTTCAGCTCGGGATTTAATATCAAACTATGACAATGACGGAAGTGGCCTTGATGATAAAAATGAGACTATTTATGAGGATTACAAGGTTACGTATGAAAAATGGGTGAAAACGTGTAAAAAGCATGAAAGATTGAAGGAAGAGAATCTTTGCATGAAGAACACCATACAAGAATTAGAAAAGAAGCTGATGCTGATGTCGGATGAGCTTGGTTAAGCTAGAATGACATTGATAAGTACTGAAAAGGGATTGAGAATATTGAATGGAGGCGCGGAAAAACTGGATAAGTTGATAGAAATTGGTAAGGCTAAAGGGAATTTTGAAGGTATAGATTATAAAGGTGAAAGTTCGAAAGTTAATGAAGAAAATTTTGATATGTTCAGATTAACCCAAGAGGTAGAAGTGTCGAACAAGAGACGAAGATTTATACCCACATGTCATTTTTGTGGAGTTGTTGGGCATATAAGGCTAAGATGTTATCAGTTGCTACAAATGATGTTTCAAAGGAGTCAAAACCAAAAATCTAGACACTCTCCATTAAATTTCCAGCAACATCCCATGGTATCGAAGCAAGCTTGAATTAGAAAGGGTCAATTACAGACACAAAGACATTGTGAAGGAAAAGCAAGAAAATGCCCAGATATGCAGTTAGTTACTGCTAAGGAAGTAACTGCAAGAACTGAAGAATTTTCAGTTACTTCGGATGATGAACCAACCAAAACAATGGAAGCTGATTTGAATCAAGGTTCTTCATCTCAAATCCGAAGAAATCATCCAGCAGAAAATGTTATTGGATATATGAGTGAAAGAAGAAAAACAAGAGAAAGAAAAAGAGTTGATTATCAAGAACCTACAGGCTACTTATGTTATACATCTTCATTCGAGCCAAAGAAAAACATCAGGTTTGAGATTCTTCGAGAGGCATAGGGACAGTGTACTTTACATTTTTGAAGTATTTTTTGTGTTGTTAAAAAAAAGAAAGAAAACAAAAAAAGTTTTTTTGGTTCTTTAGTTTTATGCTGCTATAGTCATCTCATCTTTTTAGTAGTTTGTTTTGTGAATTTTTTTTCGCACTACCGAAGACTCTTTAGCTCTCTCATTGGTGTAGATCTCTCTCGAGTATCTCTCTCTTTCGAGCATATCTTCAATGTTTTGATTGGTGATAATTTGTCTTCTTGGTGTACTTATAATTCTTCAGTTGGTATGATTTTGCATTTTGATACTGTTTTGTCCTAAGAGGGAGACATCGGATTGTTTACGGCGAATGTTCCATTCAAGGGGAGATTTGAAGGTATATACATAACTATTCGTTGTGTTTTTTGGCATCCTTTTGTCCTAAGGAGGAGAAATTTGGATGATTGGATAATTGTGACATTGATGTTTGATTAAGGGGGAGTATTTGACATTTGATTTATATGTCCAATTATGTTATTTAGGAGGAGTTTCATATTTGTGACAAACAATGCCAAAAGGGAGAGATTATTAGGATATATTTTATATATTCCTTATTTAATTTTGACATTTTAAATTGGACATATAAATGAATAAAATAAGATATGTATTAATTGGATGTTGCGTTTTGGTTATTGGAATATTGCAAATTTGCGTGAATAAGAATGGCATCTTTTGGTTGAGTTCACGTCATACATATGTTGCCCACGTATTGGATTTAAAAAGAGAAGTCTAATATTACACGTAATTGAAGAAAACCTAGGGGTGAATTTGCGGCAACAAATGAATTGGGTATTTTTCGTTGAAGCGGCGTTGGTCACTTGTCTATGAAAACAAAGATTGGCTGGCTACGCACTTGTTGTTTTTGGGAGTTGAATATTATGTATCATGTTTGATATAAGGGTGAAGCAGGTGCGTGGATCATTGATGAAGTGGAGTTCACGTGAGGATTAAAAGAACATTGGTTGTGGATTAAAGAAGATTGGCTAGCTGCGCATTGTGATTTTGGGCTGTGTGTTGTCTCACGCACATTGAGTGTGAAGCAGTGTGCATATGTCGTTGAAGTGACAATTTTTTTAGTGAAATGGGTATTGGCAGTTAATTGAAGGAACACCGTGAATTGTTTTCTGTGAAGAAAGAGCAAGCTATGGTGAATAGTTTCAGCTGGATTATTTCGAGAAGCTAAATTCATAGGGAAGTCTTTCTTTTGTCTCAAGTAATTTGTTGTTTAATTTTCAGTTGATTAAATACTTGAGCTATTTTTATTTATTATTGTTTTGAGTGAAAGTAGTTAAAAAAAATCCTCTGTTGAGGTTAGTACGAGGTGGTCGTACTATTGGGTATGAAAATCTTTCACGGGAAGTGAGGTTAAAAGATAGTGTCAAGGGTTGAGTGGTGTCGGTTCAGTAAAGTCTTGAGTAATTCTATTGTACTTCGGTGAAAGTGATTAATCTGGGTGAAGGCCCCGCATACGTAGGCAAAGAGTGTCGAACTGTGTTACCAAATTTCTGGTGTCATTTGTTATTTTTCGTTTGATTGATTATTGTTTGATTTGTGCTAGAGACAATCGCGTAAAATCGAATAGTTTGCGAAACTATTACCCCCTACAGGTTTTTCAAAGATTGTTCGCTTAGGATAATCTAGAGCACTGATCTATGTACTTTTGGGATCTAATATTCAGAATAAGCAAATAAAGCAAACAATTTTATTGTCTCTTTATCCTTTGCTTGTTGATAATATCATGATCTAGTCTTTTTTTGTTCTTCATCTTCTAGGTTTTCAAGGTTTTTCAGTTAGGATATCTTCTTGAGTATTAATTTGTGAGCTTTTGAGATCTAATGTTCACAATAACATAAAAAAAGGATATGGAGAGTAGATCTTGCAGTCTTCTAAGTGAATACAGGATTTAGCCACGAGAGCGAGCAGGACTTGGCCACGGGAGTGAGTTCTGATTGCCTCCCTCTTTTGTCTTTTAGGGATTGGGTTTCTTAAATACCAAATAGAATTAAACTAATAGTTTTGTTTTATGGATGCAGTATGTTCATCTCCTCTTCCAAGAAGTTGAGAATCATGAAAGGATCTAAAGCTAGAGGACTGTGTTGTTTGTAACAAAAGTCGTGATCTGAATCCAGAAGAAGTATAGATTCATGCCAAGTTACTTGGCTTTTAATTCCTCATTTGGCACACTGATTCCAAAAGTTAGCCCTCTTGGAGATTATTGTAGGAACTGAAACGTTAAAAGTTGAGATTTTTTTTACCGTTTCTTTACTTTCTTGGATACTTCTTGTGATGCCCTGAAACAAATACTGGCAAATAGAATACGAAAGTACCAAATTATACAAAAACAGCAATATTCTAGTCACCTTTTCTCAACATTTGATTGTACGGATAAAATTAGAAGGAAAATTTTAAAAAAATTTTGGCAGATTTTTATGTAGTAAAGGAAAATATTCCTATAAGTATGGTCGTTCATGAGTAAGGACCCTTTAATCTTTTACGTTGTTGTATATGTAGGTAAAACTATCTTCTAAGGAATTTTTTTTTTGAAAGCATCTTCTAAGGAATTAAGGAGTGGAATATGTTGATGTATATGTAGATAACCCAAAATGACAATAAATTAATTTAAAAACATAATAAATAATACTAAAAATTATTAATGAGTATAATTACAAAAATAAAAATAAGAGGATAAAATCATTCATATTTTTATTTTTAGTTTTTTATTACAAATCTCAACTAAACAAACAGATTTTTAATTTTATTTTTTTATATAACACCCTAAACTATCAATTTATGATAATTATCTTTAATTATTATTTGAAATTAAATTTAATTAGTTAATATTTAAATTAAATTTAAAATCAAATTAATTTACACATTAACAATTAATCCACATTCAATGTGTTATTTTTTAACTAAAACTAAAAGAAAACATTTTATAAAAAAAATTAGCAGTAAAAAAGATATTTTTAAAAATTCTGATTTTTAATAATCCCATTTCTTTCGAGTATCTTCCCAGTGTATTTTTTGGCACTCTGAGGCGAGATCCCCAGACAATGCGAACCAGCGATCCCAAAACTGGACACCTGTCGATAACTTGAAAGCAAATGACCATGCTTGGCCTTGGACGGTCAAGAAGCGGCAAAATATATGCTGTAAAAAAGCATTTATTTGATTGTTCACTCTACAGACTCACTAGGATCATGCATATTGAGGTAATAAGAGTTCACTTGGTTATGAAACAACCAGGTACCGTTTTCTGAAAATTGAAGACTTAGTGCCAAAATGACAAAGACCCAGCTCAAGCATCATCTAGAGCAAGAACTCCTGGAAGTGACTTGCCCTCAAGTAGCTCCAAGCTTGCACCACCTCCGGTAGAGATGTGACTCATCTTGTCAGCAAGCCCAACCTTCTCGACTGCAGCAACCGAGTCACCTCCTCCAATGATCGTTGTCACACCTTGCCCACTCAGATCTGCAAGCTTCTTAGCAATTGCCTGAAACGATTTTTTTCAATTTCAATGCCATATTACATCGAGAAAAACATCACGTATAGATTAACTAGTCCTCAAGGTACCTCAGTTCCCGAAGCAAACTTTTCATACTCAAAGACTCCCATAGGTCCATTCCAGATAATAGTTTTGGTGGTATTTAATTTCTCACTGAATGTCTTAATGGAGTCAGGTCCAATATCCAAACCCATCCACCCATCTGGGATTTCTGATGCTGCCACAATCTGTAAAAATGAGGCATGTCTTAGGAAAAAAGAGATAAACTTAATTTAAATCCTTTCCAAACCCTATCCCTCCATGAGAACGGATACACGAGTCCCAGTTACCTAAAAGAAGATTTAACCATACACTTCCCGATGTCCACTTTGATTTGAACAAGAGCCTAAAGGAAACTTAGCTTGATAGGCAGGCATACATACCTTACTGTTGGCATCTGCAGCAAATTTGTCAGCAATGATCACATCTGTAGGCAGCACTAATGATACACCCTTAGCCTTTGCCTTCTCCACAAGAGAATTGGCAAGATCAAGCTTGTCTTCCTCTACAAGTGAGGAACCAACTGAGTGACCTTGGGCCTTGTAAAATGTGAAGATCATTCCACCACCAAGTAAGAGGATGTCAACCTTCCCCAAGAGAGATTCTATAACCCCAATCTTTGTTGACACCTTTGAACCACCAACGATTGCAGCAAATGGTTTCTTGGGATTTGCAACAGCTCCAACGAGATAATCAAGTTCCTAAATTTTGTAGTACATTACAAGCACAAAGATTACAGCCTAAACTAAACAATTGCATCTTCAAAAGTATGACATTTCAATTGATACCAATATTAAACCAATTAAGACGAGAAAAAATAAAGTGAGTAGCATAAGGGTACTTACTTTCATCCTGTCATGAGCATTAGATTAATTATAAGTGCTACATACAAATTGAAAAAAGAAAAACAGAAGTAACAATCATTGATATACATTTTCTTTCACCCTACAAAGAGCAGGAGATGGTTTTCAGCAGTAAAATCTCTGTTCAAAATCTTTACATTACAAGCTTCACCCTTTGCTTATGCACAGATGCATCAAGAACTCCATGCATCCAACAACATATCAAACTACTATTTAAAATAGGTAAACATACTTATTTTCATCCTAAAAAAGAGCAGGGGATGGTTTTCAGTAGTAAAATCTCTCTACATTACGAATTTCACCCTTTGCATGTACACAGATGCATCAAGAACTCCAGGCATCCAACATATCAAGCTACTATTTAGAATAGGTAGCACAAGTGATGCTTGTAACTTTCAGCTTTCTGTAAGCAATTAAGAATAGCATCAAATTTGAGTTGCCAGAAACATGGATAACCTCCATACCTTCTGCATGAGAAAACCAGCAACAGCAGGTTTCAAGTACTTAGCCACTCCCTCTGTCGAAGCATGAGCTCTGTGAGCAGTACCAAATGCATCATTCACATAGAGATCTGCAAGGGAAGCTAGCTTCTTCGCAAATTCAGGATCATTTTTCTCCTCCTCCTTGTAGAACCTAACGTTTTCAAGGAGCAAAACACCACCTTCTGGGATTCCAGCCACCAGTTTCTCAACTTCCTCTCCAATACAATCATTTGCCATCTTAACCTGCAAGAAAGCGTCAGAAAAGCAATCAGCTGAAATAATCGAAAATTATGATTCTCATAAATGGTAAGAAGGAACGAGAGGAAAAATGAAGATATACCTCAACTCCAAGAAGTTCAGAGAGCCTTGGCACAAGAGGCTTCAAGCTGTACTTGGGGGTAACACCCTTGGGACGTCCCTAAAAGCCACCATAAATGCAGGTCAAACATTCAATCCATTTACTTATAGTCTCAGTTAATTGTCTGCAAAGGGAAGTATTTTAAACAGAAATATATGAACTATACACAGTAACCTATTCGTCCTAACAAAATAAATCTAGCAATAGGCTTCAAACCAATCCAAAATAGAGAAAGATCAACTGTTTGGATTCATGGAAATACATAAGCACACATAAATAGTATCGATCCACAAAATTTGTCGAACGATGTTTGGATAACCTGTTACGTGCAATAAATCAAAGAAACTTCAAAACTATAACCAAGAGCTCCTTCAGCAAGTTAGACAAAAAAAAATTTGGAAAAAGTTTTGGTCAGTTAATATCAAATGCACATTTCCATATTCAAAACCCAAATTAGAGCAAATAATCAAAGAAACGAAAGTCGGCCTTAGTTGTTCAAACTCACGCAAATTTTAGGAACTGAAGTGAAGAAAAACAAAGAACCAAGTTTCCTTATCATCAATCAGAACTAGGATTCAGCAAGCACAGGGCAGTATTGGCCAAGAAAGTAAAAGCGGATAACACTTCACTCAAAATCAGCATATCACATCCAAGCATAAAGAAGGAATATATCTGAATCACAGAAGGTTATGAATCAGGCTACATAAGGGTCTATACCAAGTGACTGGAGAGAATAACTTTGGCTTTACGATCCATCAAGTACTTGACAGTGGGCACAGCAGCACGGACCCTGTTGTCATCAGTGATATTACAGTTATCATCCAAAGGAACATTCAGATCTACCCTGACAAAGACTCTCTTCCCCTTCAAATCTGCCTCTGTCAAAGTACCAACACTCTTCTTGGTAGCCATTTCCTAAGAACCAACCCCTGCAAAGATCACGAAAAGAAACCCAACAAATAAATAAATATCCAGATCAAAACACACAGAGACCCAGATGTAGAAAAGGTTTAAAAGGTCGAAGATTATGGAAGAAACATACACTGAGTAAGTAACAGATAGAGAGAGAGAGAGAGAGAGAGAGAGAGAGATTGCGTATGAGATTAGGTGAGATCAAGACAGGACAACTGTGAGGGCATCGAAGGTTTTAGAAAGGTGTTATTTATAGGCGAGGACCCTTGGGCTAAAGTTGTGGTGTTTGATTGAATTGCTTCTCTCTATAAACTTATGGGCTACAAACCAGGGATGGCTTTACTTTTTGCTCTTTCGTTGGAATATAATTCGTGTTTTCGTAGAAATAGAAATTTCCCGAGGAAAGAAAACTTCATGTCTTTTCCTTGTTCCATGACCGAACCTTCTAACTTCATTTCATTTGACCAGTTAGATAATCTTTTTAATCATAAATAATGTTGAGAAAGGAAATTTAAGGAGAAGAAGATGCCAAATAGAATGGCTGAAGAATGATTTTTTATTCAACGCTGTTACCACTGTACAAGGGTCTAAATATATACAGCTATTGAAACTAATCTGTAACTAATTTCTAACTAATTACATAATTAGTTACATAGAATACAATTAAATCTCTACACTCCCCCTCAAGTTGGAGGGTGAAAAACATCTTTCACTCCCAACTTGGAAAGAAG
>JAOSBN010000002.1:14732738-14746270 GCA_027563595.1 Erythroxylum suave | reverse complement strand
AATATATACAGCTATTGAAACTAATCTGTAACTAATTTCTAACTAATTACATAATTAGTTACATAGAATACAATTAATTCTCTACAAATAAACTTGAGATATATTTACGACGACAATAAGAATAGGAGGAGTTCACCTAGGACACTATGACAGGATTCAACAAATTGGTATATAAATGAAAATGCAACGTAACAAATACTGATGCAAATTCAAAATGCTCGTATAAAAATAATTCCCAATTCATAATTTAGCACAAGTTATCTTTAATGATTCCAAAATTTGTTTATATTTTGTTGTTTTTGGAAATATTCTAATTTTCTTACTCTGTTTAAATCATTTCGTTTAATTACTTTAAGCAGGCAATTATGCGGTCTAACTCTACCATTGATGTATATTTCTTAATTTGATATTATAATCAAATGGAAACATACTTGTATCGTTGGTCAAGAACAAAAATTACTTCCAAATTGTTGCATTAATTCACATGATAAGAGACTTGCAAAACTCCTATATATATTTTTAGTAATTTCAAATTTCTTTCCTTATCCAATCACTTATCTTTTTGATAAATCTTATCTTATATATGATTTTTTAAAAGTTGTCACATTTACAATTATAAAGTTTTATTTTATTAACTTATTATGTATACTAATCCATTATCTTCCATTCGCACATAATAAAGGTAATTGACCGTAAACAAAATAATTTTACATTACTCATACTTGTCTAATATCCTGTTCGACCAACATACTACAAGAGCATGTTGTCATATATATATATTAAAACCACATGACTTCTCGACTAATGAATCAATTTTATGTAGATTAAATATGCTATACTAGATCATTTATTGTAACAATTATCATCTTATTCTCATTATATAAATATTTTATATTCATACTGCCTCCTATGTAAAAGGTAGACCTCTTAAATATATCTTGATGTAGACTTAGATTGATTTTGAATATATCTTGAAGCAAATTTAGAATGAAATAATTTTCCTTATTTCTCAATCATTTGAATTACACTATATCGAATCATTTATGATTTTCTAGTAACATTTTAAGATAGTAAACATTAATTCAATTCTCTGGAATTAGACCCTGAGCAAAAAAGGTACTTTAAATTTGAGGTTTGTATAGCGTTAAAGGATCCTTAACAATATAAGTTGAGAGAATGAATTATATTATCTTTATTGGTAAAAAATGCTCATATGGTATGATTCATGTGTTACAGTATTGACTCTTTTTTATTAAAGCATACGTCTTTCCTCCAATACTATATAGATGATAGTTCAGGCGTACCTGATGCCTAAGTTAAGTTCATATGATTATTTATTTAATACACACTTTATGACTCACTTTTTACATATTAAGACAGATTGGGTGACCAAATCATTTTTTTTATAGGTTTTGTCATTAGTAATCACCTCATATAGCTTTCAATGCACTTCACATTGACAATAGTGTTTCAAGCCTTAAGCTCTCATTTATCACCTCGATAAATCACTTAAAACTTCTCTCATCTCTATTCCTCCAAAATAATGGAGGTGATCGCCCACGGTGGAAGCTATTTCATATTTGTCTAACATACTTCTTGTATTTAGAACTACATGTTCAATACTCAATTAACATTAATTCTAGAATAGAAATCTTAATCCAAAATCAAGTATTCTCATATTTCTATAATTGAATTTTCATTTAAAATTCAATCTAAAAATGTTATTTAATTCTCAATTATATATATATATATATTACATCAAATATTCAATACAAACAAACTATTGTAATGAATAGTCACAAGACATATTCATTTCTCTTTATGCTACTATGTCCTTGACATAGTTATACTTAATATCTATGCGTTTGATTTGATATTGATATTTGAGCTCTCTAGTATTGTCTTTCCATGTAACTGTTCTGACATAAAATAGCATGCATGAGATTACAGATCTTTGAAATAAAGAACCATATTTATCTTTTACTTGCTCTGCGGCATTTGTAGGTACACTACATGTTATTTAGATGTTCACATTTAGCAATTGGCATCACAAAAATGCTTTACTATCTTATATACAAAAATTGTTTAAGTATTCTGTCAATATATATGTAGGTTATAACAGTAAGAAATCTCTACTTTAACGATACCTAGTGATCATCACCACAAAGGTGTATACAACCTTCAACATATTCTTAATTTTAATTATGCCTGATAGCCAATTTTTTTATTCTTATGACAAGCTACTTGCTGTCTTTAGCTACCAAAAAAATATCTTTCGCATGAAGCAATAAAATTACCCATTTATCATTGGATCTTTTAACATGTACTAAGTGTTATCTTCCAATTATACTAAAATTATACGACATGATTATAATACTAATGTAATATACCACTTACTTTGAGAATATGTAAGATTATAGATTGACTTTAACAATATGAGCATGCAATTATCTTGGTCCTTTTAAATGAAATCTAGTGGATATGTCATATATATTCCTTCATCTAGTTTTTCGTTTAAGAGCATAGTTTATGCATCCATTTGATGTGTATTAAGATTTATTCCAATTATCAGGCTAAAATCAATTAAAATGATGTAAACATCATAATAAATGAGAATTTGTTTTCATAATTGATCTCTTTGATTGTATGTATCCTTTTTCCATTAGACACATTTTGTATCTTTTAAAACTGCCATCAATCTTTTACTTAACATTTGAATAACATATTTGTTCTTGAATAGATGGAGCTTTTTTCACATTCTTTGTCTTATTACTTTCTTTTGAAATTACCATAAAGGTTATTCCTTTCAACTTCAAAATTATATAAGGAATAATCTGCTCATAATATTGGTCTAATGAACATTTGAGAAATGAATCTCTTTATATTTATATTTCTCCTATTCGAATTAGATAGTGGTCAAGAACTCCCATTAGGTTGCAATTGAAATTAATAAAAAACCAATTCATCATGTCCTCAAATTGCTCCCATTTGGATGACTATCATTCAGTTGGTCTTATCTTACAAGATCATTCTAAATCAGTCTCTTACATAGAGATAAGTTTTGAACTAGTTTTTCTTGCTTTGAAAAATCATTCTTTAGGAATGAGATATATTATGACATAAATTCAATACTTATCTGTTATCTTGTTCGCCTTTGAACATGTATCCTTTGGAATGTTTAGAAGATATCTTCTAAAGATGCTCTTCTTCCCTTTTGAAAAAGGGACCATAAATATAGGTAATAAACATATTCTCAAGAAATCAGATACAGTTAATCAGGTCTCTTACCTATCCTTATCTGATATTATCTCAAGATAAGATTTCATAAGCACCTTATCAAATGCATATTTGATCATCAATGGCACATTACCTCCATAGGTGATAGGCAAATATGCTTCTGCCACAATAGACCTAACTATGAGAAACCCGCTATTTCTTATCCCTGCATCACCAATTTATTCGTAGATTCATATAATACTCATTAGCTATCCATTCAGTTTTCATTACATGACCTCTTAAACTGATTAAATAAATTTTCTTATACTTGATCAGTTCATGAAGTCTTTTTCAACTTTATTTTATTGATTCTCAAACAAAGTCATATACTTCTTGAAACAACAAAGTGTTTCAAAGTTTGAGAAATCAAATAAATATAAAACTATACTTAGTTTAATTATTGATAACTACGATGAAATAAGTACTTTTCTGTTGTGCTTTCATATCCATTTGCCACATATATCTTAATTTACTTGCAATAGCTTAACAAAATTTTGTCCTATGCTTAATGGTTTTTACTATTTTGTTAGCTAGACAATGTTCATAAGTGGACAATTCTATTTTATGTAGGTCTTTTAAATAAATTATGCTTGACCCGTGGACTTTATCAATTTTATCTAATATGACTAAGTTTAGCATAACATAAATTGAATTAGATATTATAAGAACTAGATGATGTTATTAAAGAAAAAATAATAATTTTATTTATTTAATAAACACCATCTAATATTGAAAAACCATCCACTATAAAACTATAACTACTATAATTCTAAGAAAATTGTCCTTTCCATCATTGTATATATATTGTTTACTTAAAAAAATCATTTCAAATATTCAACTTATGAATATACTAATTTAAATTTAATCAGAAACTTATTTCAAATTCGAAGTGAACTCATCAATTTTAATTTTATAATTCACCTAGAAACTTATTTATAAGTGCCATAAAATTCATTAAAAATTTTAATAACTTTAGAAACTCATTTCTAAATAAATAATTTTCGTTTGATCTACAAGTCTTAGCATGTATTCTTACTCATCAAAATATTTAGTTCCATACCAAAATTCATTTAAATCCAAATGTTATCCCGTTTTAACTCAGTCTTTTAACGTTTATAAAATGTATATAAATATGCCTACATCACATTTATGCAAGTTGTAGGATGCGATGCGAATAAATGGTAAGTAGTTCTTGCTTTATTAGCGTAGGTTACACGTTTAGGTCCTTAAACTACAAAACAAAAAAGAAGAAATTTTTTATTTCATAATGGACTTTAATTGCATCATTGGGCCCAATAGCCTTAGCGGTTTAAAACATAGTTAGGTAAATACGGCTTCACTTATTCTTGTTTCCAAATTTTCATTATTCTTACTATGGGTTTTAGTTACTCTAGCTACCAAACGCCCATATTTCTCCTAATTAAAAACCCTAACCAATTTTTTTTTTTATCTTTTACAAAATACATTAGCCACCATAACTAGAAAAACCAACCACCGCAATTAGAAGGGCCACAGTCGAACCACTGCTCCAACCGTACTCTTCCGCCATTCTCGTCTGGACTGGAGTTTTATGAATAGTTGTTGTTGACATAGAGATATGGAGGAGAGTTGAGTAGAGTGCAAAACTACAGGCGTGAGAAGATGATGGCCACCACATCCTAAAATAAGCGTATATAATAGTGAGTCCGGATTCTCTGTCAAATATTACGATGTTTTATTCTGTCCAGTGTTAAAACTGAGTTATTTTTGTTTAAAATTGGAGAAACACCTATGGGATCCACCAACTGACGCCATTTTTTAGCTTAAACTAAAACCGGTGTTTTAGAATTAGCCACTTTTAAACAATATATGTTTAACAATAATGAAGATGACTTTATATAAAGTCATCTTAATTTTTATTTATTATAATAAAAAACGTACATCATTATTTATTTCTCTTTATTCTAAAAGACAAATAATTTTTGTTTGTGTGTTTAATTCTTTTTATTTGGATGATGACAAAAATAAATAAATATTTTTATCCTTATTCTTATTAAGAAAAAATTAAAAATAATCATAAATATAATGATATAATTTAATATAATTAATTAATAAATAATTTAATAATAATAAGAATAATTAAAGAAACATAATGTTATTATAAATAATTATAATATAATTTATAATAATAATAACAAATATAAATTACAAAAAATAATAATAATTCTTAAAATAATTTATAAATTAAAACTGATTATAAGGAATTAGCAAAATTAAGCATATAATTTTTTCCTTATTATTATCAAGCACAAAATTTAAATTAATGAGGAATTTAATCATATTATTTAATATAATCAACAACTAAATAATTAAATAATAATAAGAATAATAGTAAGTACAAAATTTATAATTATCAAAAATTTAAACAATTAAATAAATAAGAATAATTAAAGAAACATAATAATTATTATTAATAATATAATGGTGAATAATAACAAGGAATATAAAATTAGCGCAACTTATAATAATTCATGAAATAATTTCTAAAGTAAAAAATTATAAGGAAATTATAATTATCATAATTTAAAACAATTAAATTAATAACAATAATTAAAGAAACATAACGTTATTAAAAATTATTATAATATAATTTATAACAATAATAACGAATATAAAATTAGAAAAAATAATAATAATTCTTAAAATAATTTATAAATTAAAACTGATTATAAGGAATTAGCAAAAATAAGTATATAATTTTTCCTTATTATTATCAAGCACGAAATTAAAAATAATGAGAAATTTAATTATATTATTTAATATAATAAATAACTAAATAACAATAAGAATAATAGTAAGTACAAAATTTATTATTATCATAATTTAAAACAATTAAATTAATAACAATAATTAAAGAAACATATTATCTATTTTGGAAATTGACCAGCCTCGCGATCGCGACGACTGTCCCGCGAGACTTTGAAAATTGACCAGTCTCGCGATCGCGAGGTGTCGAGCTCGCCGGATAGCCGTCGCGATCGCAAGACTGTCGATCTTCCTCAGTCTCGCGATTGCGAGCCTATGACTCCCTTTTCAGGTTTTGTTTTTATTATTATAATTACTAGTGTTATTATATTAAATTGCTTTTTTTTATTTAATGTATTTATTTTCATTATTATGATTATATTCCTTATCATGATTTAAGTTTGTTTGCTTTAATTTATTTCTATTAATAATATTTTTATCCTTCTTATTATTTTAAAATTTATAAATCTTAATTATTTTATTAATGTGATGTTATGATTAGTTTTGTACTTCAGTATATTACTTATTATCAATAAATGTATTATTTTAATTAAAAATGTTTATTATTATTCATAACATTATTATATTCATCATTATTATTAATTGTATTTATTAAATTATATTAAGGAATTAAAATGATAATGAACAAATAAAAATATAGAATATTAATAAAATCGGTAGAAATTAATTTACAATAATGATGAGATTGGAAATGTTTGTCATTTCCAAAGCCATTATGACTAACATTAAATGACTAACATTTCCTGCCATTTAAGTAAATTGTTTTTAAGAATTTGACAAACGTTTTTTTTCTTCAACTAAATTTACAGACCATTGTCCAAAATTTTGCGTTTGTACAAAGAAATTTCTTACTCTTCATCGCTCTCTCAGTGTAATATTTTTTAACCATTTGTCTATGTTAACCAATTATTGAGAAATGGGTGTGTTTTGGCTTTGTTTATTTACTAGGTGGTTGTTTAAGATATTTTGTTATTTATCTTTTAATTACTAATTATTGAAGATATTTAGAATTAATTGTTATATAAGTTGTATGTTACTGTTTAACGTTTTGGTATTCATTGTGACGTAATTGGTATGCTTCTGTTAATAAATAGTGGTTTTGCATATATGTTAGTGGTAATTAATATGTGAATGTTGAGTTGGTTCTGATTTATGTTTGAAGTTAGTCGTGAAGATCTCTAACATTTAATGGTTTCTGACTTTTATGGGAGTGTTTATAGCTTTTGCTTTTACATACACAGCAGTGATTATTAATGTGTTACAGTTGAGTTGGCGTTAACGTTAAGTTATAGTTAATGTTAAAGGAAGATACGCATTTGTAAAATGGAAACAACTCAACTGTAAACTGTAAAATGGAAGCAACTCAATGCGTTTGTAAAATGTAAAATCAAATCTCTTATTGCTTTTTGTGTTACAGGAATGACAGAACACATGGATGGATTATTAAAAAAAACATCCTATGTTTTTTTGAGTAGTTGTTTTTTGTTGTGTTAAAACTTATATCTGAAAATAATGCTCCTTGTTTTTTAATTTCATAGGTGTGAAAATGGAAGGTATATCGACTCCATGCCGTCGTTTAAATTATGAAAGTGATAATGAGCAACGTAACAATGATATTGGCTTTGGGAAAGAGAGTCGTAATATAAACGCAAGAGATTTGGTTGGAAGAGAGTTAGTACCGAAAATTGGCATGCAGTTCGTGACAGAAGAAGAAGCTTATCAATTTTATTTAACTTATGCGAAGAATGTGGGATTTGGAATTAGAAGAAGCAAAAGTCACAAAAATAAAAGTGGTAAGTTGATTTGTAGGCTTTTTTGTTGTAGTGCTGAGGGTAAACGGATGGCCGATAGAAGAGATTTGTATGTAAGAGCTCCACGGGCAGAAACAAGATTTGGTTGTAAGGCAAGGATGAAAGTGAATAGTTTGCAAACTGGAAAATTTCAAGTCATTCAATTTGTGGAGGAGCACAATCACTACCTTTCATCCCCAACAAAACACATTTGCATAGAAGTCACAAGAATATATCTTCAGTTGCGGCTATGCAAATTGAAATGGCTAATGGTGTGGGAAATCGACCAAAAGCATCCTATGATCTTATGGTGAGACAAGTAAGTGGCAGAAATAATGTTGGCTTTATTCTGGATGATTACAAGAATTATTTAAGGTCTAAACGAACAAGAGATATGAAAAAGGGAGATATGAGTGAGGTGTTAGAATATTTGTATAAGATGCAGGTGGAAGATCCAAATTTCTTTTATGCTATTCAAGTGGACGAAGATGATTTGATGACTAACATATTTTGGTCTGACGCAAAAATGAGGAATGACTACTTAGACTTTGGTGATGTAGTGTGCTTCGATACTACTTACAAGAAGAATGGTATGGGTCATCCACTAGCTTTGTTTGTCGGTGTTAACCATCATAAGCAAACAATAGTTTTTGGTGTTGCACTCCTATATGATGAAACTGCTCTTACATTTGAGTGGTTGTTCGACACATTTGATAGAGCGATGCCTGAGAAAAAGCCTACAACTATTTTTACTGATCAAGATGCGGCAATCGCAAAGGCATTACTTCAAGATGGCCAAAGACTCATCATCGACTGTGTATTTGACACATTTATCAAAATGCTGCCATCCATTTGAGTGGTGCATTTTCGAAGTTTGAAAAGTTTTCAAGGGATTTGAGCAAGTGCATATATGACTATAAAGAAGAAGAAGATTTTCGCATTGCATGGAATAAGATGTTGGAAAAATATGAACTTGAAGATAATGAATGGTTGAAACGTATGTATCATATTAAGGAAAAATGGGCTCTGGTTTATGGGCGCAAAATATTTTATGCAGACATGATGACCACCCAACGAAGTAAGAGCATGAACAGTATGATAAAAAGGTATGTCAGTTATCAGCATAACTTATTACAATTTTTTAATCACTTTCAGAGGCTTATTGATGATCGTCAATTTGAGGAGTTAAAAGCTGATTTTAGATGTAATGTCAGCAGTCCAACATTGTCTGCATCGGTTAAAATTTTAAAGCATGTAGCTACTGTCTACACGGTAGAAGTTTTTAAATCTTTTCAAGAACAATAGAATCATTGTCATGATTATAAATTCGTCTTTGTAGTCAGGATGGAACGGTGGAGAAATATGAGATCAGTGTTGTTGGGAAGAGCCACTCGAAATTTATTAGTTATGATTCATGTAATGATGAAGTTCATTGTAGTTGTGGGAAGTTTGAGTTTGTTGGCATTTTATGCTCTCATGTGTTAAAGGTTTATAACATGAAAAATATTTGGACAATCCCAAGCAAGTATATTTTGAAAAGATGGACAAGGAAAGCAAAATGCTAGATGATTGCTAGTAAGGTGTCAACCGCCAATGAAACTAATATGGATCCTAAACTGTTGTCAACTATAAGGTATAAAGAATTGTGTACATTAAGCATGCGATTGGTGACAAGAGCAGCAGACAGGAGAGATACCTATAAAATTGTGAAAGATGGACTGTTGAACATGGTTGATGAGAAATTGGAAGGTGAAGAGATAGTTGATGAAGAGAACCAAATAGGACAAGATTAAGAGTTTAACCAACGTTCCATGACAGAAATGAATATGTGGAATGAAGCTGACATTAATTTTGCTGCAATGAATCACATAAGAGGTGGGAAAGTGAAGACAAAGCCTACATCAACGAAGAGATTGAGGGGTGGATTAGAGAAAAGTTCAAAAAAGAAGAAGAATGCGAAGAAATGCAGGACTTGAACAAATGTGGCAGATTCAATAGTAATCCTCCTTTCCAATACTCAGGTTAAACTTTGGTGATATTGGTTTGAAATGATGTATATAATTTTATAATGATAATTTTAATTTAATTTCGCCTAAACGACTTTATTTAGGAATCTGAAGATAATTCCCAACAAACTCAGATTATCTCCAGCGGCCAAGCTCCCATATTACATCAACATCAGGTTGGCATTGGGTAATTAATAATGTAGGCATGTGTTGTGCTATGGGTTTTGAACAAAATTTACTTTTATTGCTTATGAGAAATACCAAATGCAGACAGTTTCTATTTGTCAGGATTTGACAAGTATGGTTTCCAATCATGAAGATCGTATAGAACAATCTCAGGTTCTGCTTCTAATATTGTATTATGGGTATAATAATTTGATTCAATTTAATCTTTTATTTATCAACTAATTGGTTATGACAATTACGAATTGTAGCCAATAGGTGTTCATATGGATAAGTCAACAATGTTATACAGTGATCATCATTATGCAAGAAGTCCTCTAGTATTCTTTGTTAAACTATTTGTTTCTATTGTTTGAAATATTTTATGTCTGTAATGTGTTATTAAACTTTGAATCATTTATCATGTTAAGTCAATGATGTTGCAACAAGTCAAAAAAATATTAGTGTTGTTATCCCACCTTTAATGCGCATGACTGATTTACTTATGGTAAATTTAATAAAGTTTTTGTCTTAAGTTCAATTATTTTAAATAATTGCATTACATGTTTTGTTTTGTTTGAATTATTTAACATGCATATTGATTTATAGGCACAACAAACATTTGGTATTGCAAATATGGAAGAAGTAAACAATTTAGGAGTCTGTATTTCCATCGACAAATGTCGTAGTTGCCTTCGTGCTAAAGAGTGTTGTATCTGTACAAGATGATTGTGATAATAATGTAAGTATGAACCACCTAACTCTTGTGTTCCTTAATTTGTGAATAAAATTAACTATCTTTCATTTGTCTTGACATTACCTTTTATAGGAAATTTTTAATTTAAAATTAAACATGTAATTAATGAGAAAATAAAATTATATTAGACAAAGTATATTTATGGACAATTAAAAAATGAGGTCTTACATGCACATATCATGCATAAAGAAAGTTACAGAATAATTTATTTCAGGTCATAATTCTCTTATTTCTAAAATTTTTGAATAAGATACTATCTTTTATATTATAAAAATATTTTATTTATTCGATGTTCAAAACTAAAGCTTAGTTTGGTTAGATAATTATGTGAATGGAGAAAAACAATGCATTAGAGTTAATTAATGAAGAAATGGCCAGCTCATCACAACATCTTAATCATTTATGTAGTCATTAGAAATGTCCCCTACAGTTTACAAGATTCAGAGTAATTGCAAGCAAATGTTAGTTTCGGTTATACTAGAGACAAATTGTTTGCTTTTGTGTTTTGCCAAATGAGGAAATGCTTGCACTAAGCTTCTTTTTACTCTTCAGATCATGTTTTTATCTTTCAGTTTCTTTCAAAAGTTGTATGAGAAAGCTTTAGAGCTAATATAAAGCTCATCTTGATTCCTTTCAAGCACGTACGAGAGAAGAACAAATATTTCAGCAATACACAAGTTTTAGTTTAATTTTCAATATCCAAGTTCAGTCCTATTTCCATTTTTCAAGTTACGCTCTTTCTGCTTTTGTTTTTTCAGAAGGTAATCATTCTGTAGAAATAGAATAGCTGAAGTGGTTCATTATACAAAAATTAGAAGTTTACAAAATCAGAACTTAGTCAAAATGAGATGTTAACTTTCGGATTTCAAATGAGAGTGACAAAGCATCTCTAAAATACAACAAATGTTTAGCCATACATTCATAAACTTGTGAGAATACAAATCTCTTACTTCCACATATAAAAATCGTAATATTCCACATTTCAAGAAGATTGTCGAGATCCCAGAGGCGATGGGGTTGGAGATGGCATATATAGTCCTTGCATCTCCCAAGACTTCTGTAATTTGTTGCCCACGTATTGCACATCCTCGGCTAGCTGGTCCAGTCGTCGACTGAAATGAATCATCTGCTGCTTCATTTCATCCAGCTGATGCTGTATATTGCTGTTGTCATCAACCATCAGTGTGTAAACCATGCCCCAATCAGGTTGCTACTGTTGCTGTGCTTGGCAGTGTTGTGCTTGCTGTTGTCCCCCCTCAATCTCAGAAAAATATTCTGTCGCGTGATATGTAGCACTTGAAGCTACAGCTACAAACCTGTGCTTGACTGCTGTACATGTCGATGGATCTTGCAGCTTCATGGTGTTGTGATCTATTATCTCGGACCGTTTCAAGTACTGTAAATCATAATACTGAAAATCTAGGAAGATTAGTTCACTAACATCAATCTCAAAATGTTTAGCCAAAGCAGTCACTAAATAACCCATTCCCAAACTGTTCCCCTTTTTCCCCACTGATTGGATCAAAGTTTGAGAAACATAAGCAAACATGTTTGGCTTATGGCTATGATCGATGCACCATAATAAGAAAAGCTCCTTCCCCAAGCATTTAGTACTTTGCCTTTTACCGAAAATAGCTGCAGACAGGAATTTATGAAGTAGCAACCATCCCGGACTAAGAATATGTGCATTTGATGCAATATGCAGATCATACTCATCCAAGTCAGTTAAATATTTCCAATAAGAACTAATGGAGAATGACTGATGCCCATCTTCTACTTCTTTTTCTACAAACCCAAATAGTTTCCCTAACAGATTCTCATCCAAAAAATAAACCTGCCCTCGTAATCTAAACCACAATTTCTGAGGTTTGCTTGACTCAAACCTCAAAGATGTGAAAAACTCAAGTGTGAGTTCATGGTAAATATGGTAACTAATTCGCACAAATTGCTCCCATTTCCCTCTCACACACAATCTCAACAATTTATCTGTCATCCCTATTTGGTCTACCATGTAAAAATTAAAATACGTTGGTACTTCAATGATTTTAGTCCGTAGAAAACTGTACCTCACTCCTTCTTCCTCTGAGTAAATGAGAAAAGGGGCATCATACACAACTACAATGACTGCAGCATTGTCCCCTCTCACCTCAGCTACGACGGTTTCCTCTGATTTTCTAGCTCTTCGAGGAGGCATTGTGACGGTAAATGCTGCAAATTTCACAAATAGAGAACTGAAATCCAGTCGGTGTCAACCCAACTCCATTGTTGTAACCCTCAACCTTAGATAGCAACAAATCGACACTTCATGCAGAAATACATCTTCACCATAGAACAACGCACAGTCTGACGAGAAGAGGGGACGATGCTGGTGAGAAATGAAAAAAAAGGGAGAAGATAACCTAATTTCAATTTAATTTAAAACAGTGAAGGTGATGATACTTGCGTTTTGCCTTTCTTTTATTATACTAAAATATTTACAAAAATTTTAATTCAAATCTTCATTTCTAATTTGTTAACTAAAAAAATTGTTATTAATCTATCATAATAAGAAGAATAAGAAACGTTATAAAATTAAAAAATTACATAAACAAAAGCATAATAATAATAATAATAATAATAATAATAATAATAATAATAATAATAATAATAATAATAATAATAATCAGAAAGGATAACTTAGACAAAGGAACCAACCAGGGACATCTCTACCAGGTAGACACCCCCCCAGAAAGCCCA
>JAOSBN010000002.1:14665274-14689884 GCA_027563595.1 Erythroxylum suave | reverse complement strand
TCAACATGGTCATGTTGAAATCCTCTTCAGTTCCAGATTAGCCAATTTCACTCCAAATTGCATCATTTTGGTATTTCGTCACCTAGAACATACAAAGACACGAATTATCATAAAACACAAGCAAACTTTCATAGAAGCTTATCAAAAGAATACAAAACACAAACAATTAACATGCACAAAATGCAAGTTATCAATAGTATACATTATTGATAAACTGTTCAGCTTAGAATTGACTATAGTTTACCAAAATTTATTCAATGTTTCTTTATAAGAAACATAATTTTTAGAAAACTTAACTTGTGGGTCAATTTAAAGGTGATAGAGACATAAGTTTGTTAAAGATCCTATCGAGACTTTAACACCAATAGGCAAGAGCCTTAAAAATTAACATGTAAATTCAAATTTATAAGCATTTGGGTTGCAAAAGGAAAAAACTGACAGCATAAGGAGTTAAATTGTCTAGATATCACTCAGTCACATAAGTACACTCGAACCTTTGCTGAATATTTCCACTATAAGTTATATGCATTAGCAATAACATATTGCATACTAAAAATGTACACAATATAAAGAGATGAACCTATTGTAACATCTTATACAAGTGCCCAAGTCTAATACTAAAGTATAAATCTCACAATTTTTTCTTTGTTCAGCAATGCACAAATTAGTTAAAATGTTAGCCACTCTTTGTAATGTAACTCAATAATAGTGTGTAAATGCCAACCGATACTGCAATTGAGTTGAGATATGCATAATCTAATTCTTATTTGTTCTCTTGGCATGAAAAGTTTCCTAGATAAGAAATATGAAATACGGATTAAGGTATTGAAAGATCACACTGAGGACCAAACAATGCCATTACTGATTACAATATAAGTGCCTATAAGCATAATATAATTTTCTTATATTAATATCATAATTTTGTTCGAAACATTATATAAATTGTATTACCACCTACCAAATGCTCCAGTCACATGTTGAGAATATAAACTAGCTTTTCTGCACTAGCCCAAGTATCCAATCCCAATGTTTATAATCATCTATTATTGGCTAGGTAGAGATGTGATTTATGCGATGATGTGTATGGTTGTCATAGTTTTGGGATTATTTTGTTTTGTGGTGTAGGATGCTTGGCTAGTAGTATAAATACCCCCTCCCCTTTGTATTTAAGCATCAATAAGAAGCAAGAGCTTCTAAATGAGTAAAGAAGCAAAGCTTCCAGTAAGAGAGAGTTCTCTAAAAGAGTGAGAGAGAGAATTAAAGAAGCAAAGCTTCTTAAGTTGTAATATTTGAGTTGTGAGTTCAATAAAAGTTTAGTATTTGTGTGAGTGAATCTTTCCATCATCACATACTTCTTCTTAACATCCTGTCTATTTTATTTGAGTTGAAAATCATTATCTCTGTTACTTTTACACGCAACGCCACCACCAATACTCATTTTGAAGTACATTGATTAAACTTACAAACATAAATATATTAAACTCCCAATTATTATCTCAATTATACTTTCACAAAATATTTGTTGCTCATAAATAAAAATGAAAGAAAATAAACATACCTGGTTAGTTATACATGTATTAATGCCAAACTCTAGATCTTTGTCAATATTTCTTCTATAGTTGTCAATATTTCTTCTATAGGCAAAAGGTGCAAACTTAACTAATATTTCATAAAATGACAAGTTAATTTCTAATATTTTGAGACATTTAAAATGAATTCTAACATTTGCAAAATATTCAAATTTGAGTGCAAAAATTTAAATAGAATAAAGCCTTAATCGATTATCTATTATGTCATCGATGACATGATACAAATAGATATGTGAATATATCAATTATTATTAAAATGAAATTTACGTATTTAATTAAATTTAATGTTATTTTTCTTAGTTTTGTTTAATTTTTAATAATCTTACTTAAACCTATTAAACCTAAATCATATGATTTTATTTAAATTAAACTCTTTGAAAGCCAAGAAAAAGACCCTAATTAAACTATAAAATCCCAAATTGGTTGACCTCATTCATCTCCCGATTCAGCGCCATCGTCCCTTCCTCCTTGTCGTTGGCCTCCTCTGCCTCTTCCTCTCTTTCCCTCTTTATTACTTTCTGCTCGATATATCCCCCTTCATTACTTATGATGGGTTTTGATTTCCATCCCAGAACCAAGCACCCTTTCTCTTCTACAGCTATATTACCATTAAAAGCTTTAAACTTTATCAGCCACTGTTTGGCTTATATATCATACTGATAGGTGCCATCTAGAATCCAGCTCGACTCGTCCTCCTACGCCATCGGTCAGTCCTTTCATGGCTTTCTATTTTGTCTGGTTCTTCACAGGTAACAATGTTCTTGGTCTCTTGAGCGAAGAAGGATTGCTCTATCTTGGCCCTCTCTGTATCGTACTAGCTTAAGCAACATAGCGTCTAGTCTCAAGTAAGTTAAAAATAGCTCAATATTAGTGCAACGCCTCCGTGAAGCTTCGTGGGAAGAACGGCCCGTTATGGCTTGAATCTTGTTCCACTTGAATGAAAAGCCTCGCTGACAGCTGCTGCAGAACCTCCAAAACTGAATTTAGTAACCTCTTTTCTCTTTCATTGCACAATGAAACTGAAGGATATTTGCCATATTTGGTGAACGATTGATCAGTTAGTTTTAGCGGATTGACAGGTGTTCGATCGTTTGATTATATCAAACTACTAATAATTATGTTTGATAATCAGTTGGTTGAGTTGACGGATTGAACTCAATCCGTTGTTTTTTAAAACGCTCCTATGAGGACCATTTTGCTCCAAGATGAAAAGACAATTGTGTCTAAAAGCTATTACAAATGAAAAGAGAGGAGAGGGTTGAGGAAGAGAGAGACAGAGATAAAAGCCTTGTTTGATAAATGACTTATTAGCTATTTTTGGGCGGATTGAGAGGTATTTTCCATTGATAACTATGTTTGGTAATCAGCTGATTGGGTTGATAGATTGAACACAATCCATTATTTTTGAAAATGTTCCTATGATGAGCGTTTTGCTCTAGTAGTTGAGAAATTAAAAGATGAAAAGAATATTGTGCCTAAAAGTTATTACAAATTACAAGAGGTGAGGAGAGAGAAAGAGAGAGAGGTAGATTTAGAGATTGAGATAAATAAGTATAAATTCAATTTACTCAAAGTAAAAAAATACTCTAGTTTATTCAAAAATTATATCAAGTTATAAATTTTTCTTTAATAAAATTTTATGCTTCATTTCGGTACTATTATTTTGAGAAAATATTCCATTTTCAATTAAGTAAAATAAGTATCATTAGATTTGCTTTGTACAATACAAAAATCATTACCATATTATTTTATACTAACCAAAATTTTCCATAATGTTAGATTCAAAGATTGGGTTGGGTAGGAAAGTTTCAAGTTGCATTCATTGTACTTGTTAATACTTGGGTTAAATTTTGTAATTAAGAAGAATTAAATCAATAAATTTAAAATATATTTTTATATTTAAATATTTGTAAACATAAAAATGTTTACTCAAATAGTTATTAAATTTTTTTAACAATGTCTAAACACTATAATAAAAATCTTTTTTTAGTTTTATTTATAAGATAATACTAATTTTATAAAGGATTAAATTTTTCAAATAAATAAAAAATAAGTTTTTGCTCATTGACCACTATATTTTTTCAATTTAGTTTCTAGCATTAATTTAAATAATTATTTTTTATTTTGAACATAGGCAAATAGGTTTTAATTTATTTAATTTTGATTGATTGATTGAAGCAAATTCAAACATAAGCGTAAATTCTTATGAAAATATTCAAATAAATACTAAGATATAATATTCAAGTCCTTATAAATCCTTCTTTTTATGTTACGTCCTCATAAATCGTTTTGCACATAAACAGTTAATACTAAATAATTAATTTTACTAAACATCTTTAAATAAACAGTTGATGTTATGATTTAACTTATTTTTGGTAAAAACATTTGATTTAAATTTGCATTTTTTACCTTCTTCTATACTTGTAAACAATATGCAAGAAATAATAGCCAGTAAACATTTATTGAAGTTTACTTTTTCCTAAAATATTTAAAACATCAAATTCAATTCTAGCACAATATTTATTTCTTTTTTTCACAACCAAAGTTGCTTAAATTTAAGTTTATTGATTATAACCATTGAGCCCGATATTGATGTGAAACCCATCTATAAATAAAACTCAAGAGAACTTATAAACATTTTTAACTCATGACAACACAAAGTGCTTTAGGCAACAGACAAAAGTGTAGCTATAAGTACAATTATTGTTGTCTTTTATATTAAGGTAATAAAACTTGTATTGTTACAAGAAGTGGCGCTGCAATAAGTATCACGGAAAAGAATTTGTGATGACAAAATAAAAAATGTTGTTTTAAGTTTTAACTAAGGCAACACATTAGTTTCAAACTATAGCAACAATTTTAAATAGATATTGGAATACTTTGAGTCTTTTTAGGCAATGATATTAAATAAATAAGGCAACAAAGTGAATTTTTTAGGCAACAATTTGTAACAACAAAAGCAAGAATTTATTCTTTCGCACCAATAATATTTAATGTAAAAGCAATCTCTTATCATTATGCAGGCAACATCCATATATTCATTAAAAGCAATTTATAGATATTAATGTATGTATTATCAAAGGTAAACAACGAAAAAAATTGCATTTATATATAATATATAGTCCATAAGGAGTTGAAAAATTCAACATTTAACATATTCAAGATACAAAAACAAAAATCACTAACTAAAATATTCATCTAGAATATCGTCCGCCATTCCATATGGTATATAAATGAATTAAACTAAATATTAAACAAAACCTATATGTATGGGCACTCCAAAATTCTTCACGAATTACCTCCTTATCTACTCCTAATCATCACCATCCTACAAAAATAAAGAAATAAGAAGTATATTAGAATTGTAAAACTACTATGCTCACAAACAGGTTGATATATCTAAAAAAATGAAATACTAACTACTTTATTAAGGCCTTAATTTAATCAAGAAAAATAATATAGTCCAAAAACTAACAACATAATAATTCAATTCTTTTTACAAACAAATTCAGAAAGCTATGACAAGATAATGTACAACAACAGTGAATTAAGGAAATGAAATCATTTGTGATCTCACAAGAAGGCTAGAATTTGGAATGAAATCATTCTCTTACAATGAAGTTGAAGGTAGTCAAATAATCAATCGAGTAGTGGAACACGTCCAAAGAACTACTCACATCCAAAGAAAAAAGAAAATCTAATATATAAGCTATATTCTGCAGTCCAAAAAGAACATCTGGTATTGTCATAAAGGAAACTTCTACACTAGAAATTAAACAAAATGAAGTGTGACAGTGCCACTAGCAATTCTTACTTCAAACTACATCTAGAAGCACAAAACATTGAATAGTAAAGACTTTGATAGTATAAGGAGTGATGTAGGATGAATAGATGAATTATTAGTTAGTAGCTAAAATTGCAGTATTAAAGTAATAATGTTTGTTTCGTGAGGTCTGTGCTAAAAGTGCTAACAAATTGAAAAACATTGTCATACCTAAACATGCTTGTAATGAGCATTTGAACAAATATAGCATTCATTGATAGCCAAACCTTAATCAATCTCTATATATGAGGTTTTGTTGAAATAACACTGAATAAACTCAACATTGATACAATCATCACTAATATCAAATTTTGCACACCAACAAAATATTGAATAAAAATAAAGAAAAAGAGAGATGGAAAAACAAAGATATAAAATTTGTTCTAAATTTTGAAATTAAGCAACATTTCAGCAATCCTAATAGAATCATTGTCAAAAAAGAAAGAAAACAACCCCTATTTTGTTACTATCATCTGGTCTAGCATATAAAGTGGGTTGTCTTGAACTTGAAATTAAACAACTTAAAAAGAAGTTTACCCAACTTTGTTGTTGTCATCTACAATCTTATCAAACCTCACTTTGTTGTTGTCATCTACAATCTTATCAAACCTCAATTAGATTTGATCATACAATTGCCTTCCCTTGCAAACAAAGAAGATAGTAAAAAAGAATCATCTCTTCTGGCCTTTCTTCTTTATGCTTCTAATAAGCACAATTCCAATAACCTTAATATCTTAAAGAGTAGGTTAAAGTAAGAACAAATTAGACCTTGGACACTATGGAGACAAAAAAGGAAACCAAGTATAATTCATAACGTGAACCTAACTTATAGCTCACAAATAGAACATAAATAGTTTATATTATATGCGCAAAACAAAAACCAAAAAAGCAATAGAGTTTTGAAGATAAATTTCCTACAAACTAATAGGAATAAGAGATGACAAGCTAGGAATTTTATGCTATGTTGAATTCACTCTTCATCCACGTGCTCAAAACTGATGGATTACAGTGTATGAAAGAAGTATTTTCAAAAGGAAATCTTTGTGTCGATTAGTTTATCGAGAATTGCTAAGTCGTGACTCTCAATTCTCTAGTCTTTATAAATCTATGATATGATTTCTACAATT
The DNA here is from genome assembly GCA_027563595.1 of Erythroxylum suave. Taxonomy (NCBI): domain Eukaryota; kingdom Viridiplantae; phylum Streptophyta; class Magnoliopsida; order Malpighiales; family Erythroxylaceae; genus Erythroxylum; species Erythroxylum suave. The sequence continues at coordinate 14,683,345 of JAOSBN010000002.1, read as the reverse complement.
GAGAGGAACTCAAGTATGCAGTCTTAGACAGTGAAATTCAATTCCACTACTTCCTTTTATTAGGGTATTCCTTCTTTCTGACAAACCACATTCCAAATTAACAAAAACAATTGTAGATTTACAACCCAAGGGTAGAAATTAATAGATCCATTATGTCCACATTCAAACATTTGATTACTTTACTTGCAATCAAAATGTTAAAACTCATCTTTATCAAAAGAAAATTTGAAACTCCTTTTTCTTTGTCATTCTATAGCTTTTCACGCCCTTAAATTCATTAACTTACTAACTTCTTTAATATTTCAAAGACAATAAACATGCAAAACAAATCCTACTAAACATGTCAAAAGCACCAAATATTAAGACTTTATGGTTGGACTCAACCTATTCATATATGGTTATAATATATAATTTAATCCTTTTATCATCCAATGTTTCAATTGGATATAGAGTATGGATACAATGGCTATGCATTTAAATCCTATTATGTCCGTTCTTGCTAAATAGTAATTAATTTATAATTGATATTTAAAAATACCTTTTCAAATGTCAAGTTACTCTGGCCAAAGAATTTCATAAATCATTACTACTCGAGAACAATTAATCATTATCTCTAATTACTTTAGAGTAATGGATCTTTTGTTGACTTACTCAACTATCTTCATATGGTTCATTCTATATCTAAGTACTACCAACTGAGCTACCTTAATTAGAACATGTCATAAGTAGCATTAAGACACAATATTTCTCATATGAGATGCTTTAGTAATCTCAAGTCTAAGGATCAATTATATGACCATTATAATGAGAAAATCTATAAATAAATAAGTAAAATTTCATTTGAGATCCTCATAATTGGATTGACTAAGTGAACTTAATTTCTAATAAGCACTCATATGTTCGTTTAAGTATCTATATACCTAAATTTATGGAATCAATTTCTTTTTTCATTAGAAATAAATATAATACGCGTTAGTTTTACCGTTTTATTAATATATGGTCTTAATGAGACTATAACTAGGAACAATTTAATAATACATAAATATAAATTAAATCTCACAATTATGATCTCCTTATAATTTCAATAGTACAGTAATTATTCTAGGGGATTTTACCTTTAGTGTTAAAATATCAAATGCAATTATCAAAATATATAAAGATAAATAATCTCTTTATTAATTAAAATAATAATGTCATGCATAAAATTGAAACCAATTGAGTGGCTACCAGGGCATAAGCTAAAAACCTCCCACTTATACTAAATTAAGTCGTCTATGTATTTAATAACATAGACATCCATATGTCAATCATGTTTTTTTTAAGTGGTTTAGTTAGAGGATCTGTATGATTCTCTTTAGTCGAAACCTGCTCTAATGTTATTTCTTTCCACTCCCCTATCTTCCTAATCAAGTGAAACTTCTTGAGTAAGTCTAGATCCTTGTTGAGATTATGGCTTCTTTTCTTATGCAATGGCGCCATTCTTGTCACAATATAGTACTATTGGCTCCACAATGCTAACTCCTAGTTCGATGATGAACTTCTTGATCCAAACTGCTTCTTTTATCTCCTTTGACATAAGAATATACTTAACCTCGATTATAGAATTTGCAATGGTTTGTTGTTTGAAACTATTTTTACCTGTCGTACCACCATTTAGAGTGAAGATATACCCTAACTGTGATCTGTTATCTTCTGGATCAGACTAAAAACTAGCATCTAAATACCATTGAACACTCAGTTCAACTCATCTATAGACTAAGAAAATATTAATTCCACTCAAGTACTTTAAGTAGTTTTTACAGTTATCTAGTGACCATCACAAAGATTGGCTTGAAACATCCTCGTTATACTCAAAGTATAATAGATATTTGGTCTAGTACATGGCATCATGCACATAATTGATCTAACTACAAAAGCATATAGAACACAATCCACTTTATCTCTCTATTTTTGTTTCTTAAGGCACATATGAGAGAGAAATCCCACATTCCATACATAACAATCCCCTTTGTAAATTCTTTAGGCCAAACCTCTTTAACACTTTATCTATATATATGGATTGGGATAAGCTAAACAACCTCTTTGGCCTATCTTTATAGATCTTTATTCCTAAATTATTAGGTGCTTCTCTCATATCCTTCATGGAAAGTTCTTAGACAACCAAATTTTTGTAGATTGTAGCATTGATATATTGTTTCCGATAAGCAATATATCATCTACATATAGCACTAGGAAAATAACTACACTCCCAGTAACTTTTTTATAGACATATGGCTTATCCACATTTTCTATAAAATCAAACTTTTGGATTGTATTATCAAAATGTATGTTCTTAGTATATGAAGCTTGCTTAAGTCCATAAATAGACTTTTTAATTTGTATATTTGATTAGGAAATCTCTTGGATTTAAAACCCTTAGTCTATTTCATATATACATCCTCAAGAAAATTCCTAATGAGAAAAATGTTTTGACATCTATTTGCTAGATTTTATAATCATAATACGTAGTTATAATTAATAAGGTCCCTATAGATTTAACATAACTACTGAAGAAAATGTTTCATCAAAATTAACTCCTTGTTTTTGTTTGTAACCTTTAGCCACTAACTTTGATTTGTATGTATGTACATTACCATCCATATTTTTTTTTCTTAACAACGAACTTGCATCATATATATACAATACTATAATGAGCATCTACCAAAATCCACACTTGGTTAGTGTATACGGATTCCATTTCATATCTTGTGGCTTTATGTTATTTTAAATTATTCAAACTTTTGTTTCATTAAGTACATATAGCCATATCTAAAATTATTATTTGTGAACATAATAAAAATATAGGTATCCACCTCGAGTACAAATAAGCATAGACCTATATACATTGAATGTATAAGCTCTAATAACTTATTGGCATGCTCTGTCATTCCTTAAAAGGTAGTCTGTCATCTTTCAAAAAAAATAAGATTCAAAAGTTTCATATGATTCATAATAAAAAAAATCTAAATATCCTTCTTTGCGTAACCTGTGATTCTAGTTCTGTTGATATGACCAAACTTACAATGTCATAAATAAGATAGTTTTTGGTTACATAACTTTCTTTTTTGTTGTTTATATTAATTATTAATTTATGCAGTTCATATAAACCATTTGTAAGTAATTCAAATCCATAATAAACATGATCTTTATAAAAAGAAAAACTTGTATTCTTAATAATAAAGATAAATCCATTTAAATATAAATAAGAAATGGAAATGAGGTTTCTAGTAATAAATAGAATAAAATAACAATTATCTACTTTTACTTCAAGGCCAGAAGGCAAAGTTATACTACAAGTCTCTACAGCTAATGCAACAACTCTTGCTGTATTGCTAACTTGTAGGTTTACTTCACCTTTCCTTAATTATCATCTGCTTGTTAATATTTGCATATTATTACAAATATGAGAACATTCAATGTCTAATACCTAAGGATGTGAAACAAAAGTAGAAAGATTGATCTCAGTCATAAATATACCTAAAGAAGTAGCCTCTTCAAGCTTCTTATCTTTTAAGGTAGCAAGATAAGCTTTACAGTTCTTCCTTTAATGTCCATCGACTCCACAATGAAAACATATGCCTTCATCATTACTCTTCTTCTTGACATCATCATTTGCCTTTACTACTCTAGCAAAAACATTTTGTTTCTTGCTATTTTTCTTCTTAGAGCCCTTTTTCTTGCTCTTGGAAGAATGTATAATAAGAACAGAACTAGCTTCCTTTTTAAGGGACCTCTATATAATATTGAGCATATTTAGCAATTTAGGCAATGACACATCCTTTGTGGTTCGTAAGGAGGTTCATAATATTATTAAAAGCTCAAACTAAGAGACTATATTACCATATAAATGTGTAACACATTATTCATGACAAAATCTAATTGGCCTAATTTTTTAATATAGTCAATCATCTTTAACATAAATAGCTCCACTAAAGATCCTTCTGCCATCTATATTGAAATAACGCTATGGGAATTGATATCTCTTTACTCTACTTTATCTACCAAACAACTCATTGAGATGTAAAATTGTAATAAGAGCATCAAAATTATTGTGGTACCTCTAAAACTCTAGAGATACACTAGCCAACATCACACATCTAACGTTTAATAGCATTAATATAATGGTAATATCTCTTACAAACCTCATCAGTCACATCTAAATTAGGCCTTGGTGGAATAGTAATGTCAAAAACATATAGTTTCTTTTCTTGCTTGAGAACAATTCTTAAGTTACAAAACTAGTGTAAGAAATGGGGTCTAGTTAGCTTGTTAGCATCTATGGTGCTCCTCAATGACAAATTAATACTTATCTTTTAAAACAACCAAAAGAAATAAAAGAACAAGTATTAGTTTATGCCACAAACCAAATAAAATAATGACTTTAATAAACATTTGGATACTTTACTATTTTATTTAAAATAATACCCCTGATTATTAAATTGAGAAAATCATCAAACAATTTCCTATTATGCTTGGATCCTGTTTAAAAATAGTTGATCTTGAGTTTTCTCAAAGAACCATCTAAATTTAAATTAAGTAGATAACAACACAAACCAACGAAATTTGAATTACATAAATAACAACTTTATTAATCATAAGTTATGTGACTCATAGATCCGTTTGATGACAACTCTTTGCCAAAATATATCATATATATTATTCATTACAAAAAATGACACTTTTAGCAATGAAAACCTTTATTGCTGAAAGTAAGTAAATCATTGCTAAAACTCATTATCGACGATTTACATTCGTCACCAAAAACATCGCATATTCCTCGTAGCAGAAATCTATACGCGACGATGTTCAAAAATCTTCGCTAATATTTTTTGCTACACTTTATTTTCATAGAGAAAAACTATAGACGACGTTATTTTATTCATCACCAATAACCTTTTCCTACGTTTTATTTTCGTAGCTAAAATTTATTAATGATATTTTGTAAAATGTAGTCAAATTTTTAATACATATTATAACTAAATTTTATATCATGTTAATTATAATTATTGGTGACATTTTTTATCCATATTATTGTATGTAATATTTATATTTTTTGTCTAATTTATTATACAAAAAATAATAAAATAATTGAAATTTAAAAACATTGTATATAAAAAATAAAATATCATTAAATTCGATAATGTACAAGATGCTAATTACAATTTCAAAAATACTTATAGACAAAATAAAAAATACAAATATTAATGACTAAGAATCATTTTTATCTTCACTGCTTACATAATTCGGGCCAACAGAGATGACAATCAATTGAAGGCGATGAACAATCAAATATGACAGACAATCCTATGATTTTAAAAAGAAAAGCTTTTAACGCCCAGATCCACAATTCATCAGCAAAGCTTTACTTTATGTTTCCTCCCTCATCCAATTTCTCAGCATATAACTAAGAAGCAAAGCCAAGGCACTGAGAACATAAGCAAAAGCAAAGCATCATGAGATTAAAAGGAAGATAATGGCATTGGTGTGGCTTTGATTGAAGTAAAAAGGGAAGGAGCAAAAACTTTCGCAATATGGAAGAAGTTAGGCTTTTGCTCAATGGGGACACCATTCTTGCTTGCTTCCTCAACCTTTAACACAAACAAAAACCCATAAACAAACTCACCACAGAACTAAAACACATTCAAGCAAATGGAGAAAAAATTATTTAAAAAAACGACATGACATAATACAACGAAGCATAAGTAGGTTTTAGTCAAAACAAATTAGTAATCAACCCCGAATGGAAAATAAATGGTAACTAGCATGAAATTATTAATTGGAAGCAAATGCATACAATAGAAATCACGACACAAAAATCATCTCTAACATAACTTTCATCGAACACTTAATAGGTAGTACTCAAACAACCTTCATATTTGATTTTAAGCTTTAATCATCCCATTTCGAACACACTACCTATCTCACCATCTTCATTATTATGACAACACACATTCACCATCAAGAAAATCACAACATACATGAATTAAACTCAAAACCCAGCAGAAAACAACACCCAAATACAACAACATCACCATTAGATGAAAAACTAGACCCAAATATCTCAATCGACTACTGTGAAGATGGCAGGTGATGAAAGAAAATGATAACGATGGCAAACACAGAGAGAAAACAAAATGTAGAGGAAGACGACGGTAGAAGAAAAAGAATGAAGATGGAATTTTCGTTTAAAATGAAACGTGGAAGTTGCTTGTTTTCATTTAATTTTTAAAAAATTCAAACATTTGGCAACAAGATTTAGTGACGATTACACTAACGTCCAAACCATCGTAAAAGATAAGCCTTTAGCGATGATTCATTAAAACGTCATCAAAAGCTAGACTTTTGGGGACGAATTCACAAATCGTCACAAAAAAAAAAAAGCTAAAAGCCAGCTTCGTTGTAATGATTCCTAACTTTACCTCTAAATTTATATGATCTTGAGTTTGATTATCTAAATCATACAAATTTAGTTAAGTAGAACTCATTAATTTAAAATAACACATATTCAGATTAAAGGAGTTTGGAATTTGTTGAGCAAGCTTTAAAATAAACAAAACTCTAATTTTATTCTTAAATAATGAGAGGCAAATATCACGTATAATATTTAATTGAGGGATTTTAAATTTTAAAAAATTAAGGTCTCATAAAAATAATATAATATCATTGTATTAATAATTTCTACCATAATTAAATTATGAGAGAAAATCCTTTAAAATATTTGCTTGATTATACTTATTGATTCGATAACTAATTTAATGTAATAATTCAACTCCTTTAAAAATTAAACTAAATTCTAAAATAGTCCTAATAAAAACAACCCTTAGAAAATAATTCTCAAACAACTAGAAAAGAATTTTCCAAAATTGTTAGGAATCTAAACCAATTTAATATCATTTAAATAAATTTAATTAAAATGTAAGGTTTCAAACACAAAAAATTAAAATCAAATTGGAGTGGATTATCTCCAAAACATTTTCTGCACGATGCACGCACCAGTGTGTATAGTGCTAGCAGCGTGTGTATTGTATGCATCAGAACAATTTTCCACGTTGTTTTTCTCTGTTAGGGTTTTATTCTCACATCACAAGACATGCGCCTCATCATTTTTCTGTACTAGAGTTTTGTTCTCCGCATCGCCTCCTTTGTTTCTATCCATCTATGTTGCTTCTGTCTCTCCCGTCCCCAATGACTGGTGCGTTCTTATCTGTGGTCTTCTCTTCTACGCGATTACTCCATTACGTTTTGGGCAAACTTTTCCATTAACCAGTAGCGATAATCGCCACTAGTTCGCTCCTTCACCGGTATTAGACCGATGCTGGTGAAGATCCATCGCCAGCCATTGTTCCGATCAAAACAGCATACCAAGTAACATATTCAATCATAAACAAGCACAAATCTAGATTACAATCAAAGGGGAAATGCATCAATGATTTTCTAGAACTCAATGAAAACCTGTGGGGTATATTCTGATTCAAAATTTCCAGAAACAAAACCAAGAGACCTATTCGAGCACCATTAAGATAGTTCCCAGAAAACATAATTAAATTTTGCAACCACAAAACAAGGCAATCCAGTTTCCAGAAACATGAAGACAAGAGAGAGACATGATATTTTCATAAATATCAAAACAACTGTTTTGGAAGTAAAGAAAACAAGTGGGATACATGCAGATTGATTTTTTCAGGAAACACTAAGCAACTATTTTGGAAGTAAAGAAAACTGTTAACAGTGATCCAAACACAGCTACCATAAAAAAATAAAATTTTACATTTTTCGATCAAATATAAATAATTGAATAACTTGAAAAACATAAACCATAAAACTATTAAATTGTACCTTATTTGAATTCTTGCTGAAAACTATTTCATAAAGTGTCAATCACAAACTGTCTAAGTGTCTAATTTCTAAAGATATCCACATACTAGGAAAAAGAACTCAACTTTTTCAGAGGAATATAAGCATAAGTGTTGCTCCCTTACACTTATTTCCTATAAGTAGGAAAAAGCATTGGAGTTTATTATTATTAAAATTAAATATTCTAATTATAATTACAGTCGAACTCGTATAATTTAATTTAATTTTAATAAAATCAAATATTTCAATTTATCCCGAAAATTTCTTAAACTTCACAATCAAACCCAACTTAATTTACATTGATTTTCTCTTTTTAACTACTCTTTATGTGAGATTCATATAATTAGAATTAGAAAAATTAAAATTCCTTTTAATTTATCTTTTACTCTTGCAATTAATTAATTTATAATTATGTATCAAGATTGACACTAACAACAAGTCATTACCAGCAAAATATTAGAAATGTCAAAGTAGTTTAATACAACATATTTATGCATGGTTATGATGTATAATTTAATCATTTCGTCATCTAATGTTTTAGTGCCAAATGGCCTCCAAAGGGTGAATTAGGCATTTATAAAACTCAACAATTTTTCTAACTAATGTATTCAATTAACAATAATCAATATAAATAAGGATGTGGAAATTGTTTAATAAAAAATAATCAAATAATTTAATAATAATTTAAAAATGATAGGAAATAGAGAATGCAAACTTATTTGTAGAAGCTCGGAAAACAATCCTAGCAATGTCTACTCTCAATATTCTTCTTAGAATTCCACTGTATCCTTTACAGAAAATAATCTTTGTATAATCTTTTTTGGTAAAAGGAGCCCTTCTTACAATATTCTTCTGAAGTGAACAAGAACCTCAATTGTACTTCTATCACCCCCAAACATAATAATATATTATCCAACCAAACATTAAAACTCAAAATACCTCACTTTATCATTTAATAACTCCAAAATAGCTTGCTCACATAAATATGACAATGATACTCGAATGATTGAAAAACTCTTTAAAATATGTGTATACAACATCCAAAGCCTTCTTGATGTTAGAACCAATGATAAAACACCAATTTATATAGTTTTGGATCCCAGAATAGCTATTTAAGCTAAGAATTAGTAGTTATAACAACTATATTTAACATCCTCTATTATAGCATCAGATCCACTAATTGTTGGACACTAGTCGACCAGTAAAGGATATTGGTTGACCAATATGACAAATTGATCAACTAATACATCAGTCAGTGTTATAAAAAAACTCTCAATACTTCAAATTTAACCTATATTGATCAACCACTAACCCATATAGGTTGACCAATTACCAAAAATATGATTTTAACAACTTCAAATTCTTAAAACCAATTTGTTTAATCCAAATGAGGTTAAAACACTTTCCAAAGTCCTCCACAAAGATTTTTTGAAAGATTAAAAGGCAATGAAGTAAGATGAAATGATTATGCATAGTGAGCCTTTTAGATCATAAAATAACAAAGTGAGCTCATAAATAGTAATAAAAAATGTGAAATGGCCAATTGTGAGTCTTGGTCTTGTTTTTTTTCTTGTTTTGATCTTCATTTTTTTGGTTACAAACTTCAAATTTTCTTTATTAACTTCATACACCATCTTTTTAAGTTTATGAACATTTTATTTTAATATTTCTTTTCATACAAAAAATAAAAACATTAGTAGTAATTATATTTTGTTATCATTAAAACATCGATTGAAACCTCCTTTAATTTAGCTTAATGTTTCAATTAGATATAGAGTATGGACATAATGTCTACTCGTCTAAATCCAATCATGTCCTTTTTGGCTAATTAGTAGTTAATTTACAATTGCTATTTGGAAATACCTTTTTCAAATTTTAATTAACTCTGTCTAGAAAATTCATTAAATTATTACTAGTTAAGAACAATGGAACATTCTATTTAATTACTTTAAAGTGACAAAATCTTTATTAACTTACTCAACTATCTCCTTATGATTCATACTATATCCAAGTACTACTAATTGAGCTACCTAATTAGAATAAGTCATAGGTAGCAACAAAATAATATAAGATCCTCTGGTAATCTCAAGTTTGAGGATCAATTAGACAATCAACATAATAAGGAAATCCACAATACATAAGTAATTCCATATAAGGTAATCATAATCAGGTCAATTCAGTAAACTTATTTTCTAATAAGCACGCACACATTTGTTTAAGTATCTTTATATTTTAATTTATGCAATTAATTTCTTTCTTTATAAGAAAGAAATATAATATATGCTAGTTTTACTTTTTCATCAATATCTTATAATGATAAAACTACAACTAGAAATAATTTAAGAATAATAGATAATAACAAATTAAATCTCGCAACTATAATCTCACCATAATTATAAATGCATAGTAATTATTTTAGCAATTTTACCTTTAGTATTAAAACATTAAATATAATTAATAAAATAAATAAAGATAAAGAATTACTTTACCAATTAAAATAATATTGTTATACATGAAACACTTTTGTGACAAAAGTACTGATACTAAAAACTATAGAATGTGGCAACACTATAGGGTCATAATAACTTTACATATTCATAACAAGTTTTTCAACACAAATAATATAAAGTAGTGACAAGTAAAGTCGCAACAGTACTTAATTTTATTGTGATAAAAGTACAAACACTAAAAACTATGAAATTTGTGACAACACTATATGGTCAAATTAACTTTATAGATTTATGACAAGTTAAGTAGACACAAATAACATGAAGTAGTAACGAATAAAGTCATAACAGTAATTCATTTTATCGTGACAACATAATCGCCGCCAAAATAATTAGAACTAGTGACAAAATATTTGTCACTTGTGCTTTTTTTTATTAGTGTTCATTACTTGGTCACTAATATTTTAAGGAAAAAGTGTCAACATCATTTTGTTACAAAAAAATGGAAAATTGTTCTTACAAAAAAATATTATCACTAATGTATTTATTATTGTTACAAATAAAACTATCAATTCAACAATAGAATTACATAATGGTAAAAAAATTTGCATCAGTGACTATATTGTCTAACAAATTTCATCACAAGTATGGAAGTTATATGTTACAATAATGTTGTCACTAAATAAAGATTATATCTTACAATAAATTTATCACTAATGTGTTTGAGTTTGTCATAAATAATATTATTAAATTTAACAATTTAATTGCTTAATCAATAAAAAATTTCAATGGTGGCTATAAAATAGAAGTTGTCATAAATGATACAGATTTTTAGTGCCAAGATATTTTCACACAAGTAAATAAAAATTATTAGTATATATATAAATCACCAAAATGTATAAAATTCTAATTTCCAATATATGAAATTGGAAAATTTAATATCCAATACAATTAGATTTATTACAATTATCCCAAGCTACTATATACTAATTTAAGCTAAAATTCTTTGAGGTAATTTTTCCTAGCTATTCTTCCAAATGAAATTGACTATTGATTTGCTTCCTACAAAATAAATAAAAATAGAATCAATTAATTAGTTTATAAAATATTAAGCTACAAATTTAGTAGTAACATTTTATAATAATGTAATGATAAGGACAAGAATTGATACTAACTATTCTAGATTTTATAAATTTATAAACTTACATAACTAGTTAGGGTATTTGATGTTATAACACTTGATGGATCTTCAATTGAGGCAAAAGCATTGAGTAACAAACTAGGAATTACTCTAGTATTTGTCAAATGTGTAAAAACAGTTGAAATTTGTTTCATTTTCATGGATTGCTTCTCAATAACTACATCTTAAGCTTAAATCTTCTCGTTTTAAGCTTGAATATTTTCATTTTGTGTTTTTGCGATTTAAATAAATCTTGCAACTTCGTCATCTAAATCACTTGCACATTTCTTTAGTAACGTATTTTTAAAATTTTCAAAAAATTATATTTTGACTATAACTTCTATACCATTATTTCCTCCATTTGGAACAGACCAAGTTCCATTTGACTTTTGTCACGATACCTTTCAAACTTTAACAGCATTGAGCCACTCGTCAAAATCTTTATCTTTCTATAAAAAACAAAAAGAAAAGACAAAGAAAACTAATGATTAATTGGAACTTAATCTTTTTAAGAAAAATGTACTTTTAATTTTAAGAAATAGAATTTTACTTTACAATCATATGCAATTTGCACAATCGACTTTGTACCAGAAACTGATTTCATCTCCTGATTTCCCTTGTTACTTGTGTTTCTTCCGCTTTGCTACTATATACTGATAAAAAATTATTTTAAATAAAAGAAAACAACTAACAAAATAAGTTAAAAGTACTTAAATTTAAAATTACCTTAAAATTTAGAGTCTCTCATTTATTCTCAATCAACCATTGGCAATCACCTTCCTCCTCATTCTTTGGGCAATCTTTGCTCTTGAGATAGCTTTTGTGCAAATAATAATGTTGATTTTTATATTGTGCATGCACTTGTTGCATCACATAAGATTGCCCATAATTTGAGAATTTGAAATTATCCTAAAATTCATCTAAAAAATATAGTTAGGAAAATTAAGAAGCAAGTTCAATGCAACAACAAAAGTACACTCTATTGTAATTAAACTAATACTATTTTGATGTGACAACTCTTTTGCTTTTATATATTTATTTTTTATTTTTTTTTCTTATTTTTCCTATAACTTAAATGTTTTGAAAAGAAAGAAAGGTAAAAGAGTGGAAGAAAAGAGACAATTATAGCCATTTATCTTATGAATAAAAAAAAAGTGTCATACCTTTAATAATAATCACATTTCCTTCTTATCATCCTTAGAAATGTCCATCTAGCCCCCTGAGGAGAAGTTTTGTTTCAAACCCCAGTTCGAACAAGAGAAGTATGCCATGCTAATGTACCTTAAATGATCCACATCTTAGGGTCAGGCGCTGATGAGCACATTGAACTATCCATGTGGCAGAGAGCCCTCACAACCCAGGCACAATGTCACAATTATTAGGAGCGCCTCTACTAGTGAGTTAATAGCCAGTCGTGTGGGCCTCCCGATGGGGGCTTGCTATGCCAAAAGTGAGAGAAATCCATCCCTCTCTTTCATTTTTTACGTCCCCATATCCCTCTCGCATGGCGATATGTGGGCGAAAAGAAAAAGGGGGATCATATCAACTTGTTCTGACCTATCCAACTAGAGACATGAAGTGGCACAAGTTATTGAATGCATAAAGTAACTCCGACTTGAAGGTTGTAAAGTTCAAGTCTGTTGTTGAAATTGTGTGTTGACCATTCGGTGAAATTCTTGAAATGATGAAAACACATCACTTTTGTTACTTAACAAAGATATCCATGTCATTCTTGTGCATTCATCAATAAAAGTAACAAAGTAACGTGCTTTCGATAATGATGGAACTTACCTAAACATCAAAGTGTATGAAAGCAAATGGTACTGAACTTTTATTTAAACTAGGTAAATACGAAATACGATGGCTCTTGGCCAGTTCACAAATAACACAGTGAAAATCCAAATGATTCAATTCAGAGAACAGATGCAGTTGTAATTATTTAAGATATCCGAAAGAAAGATGGCCTAATCGACGATGCCATAATGAAATAGTTTCTCGAGCTTTATCTGTGCTACTTGTTTGATTTGCTTGACTGAACTTCTGCTCCCCATTTTCCGTTAAATCCAAGTAATAGAGCTTGCCCCTTTTAACACCATAACCAAGAATCTTCCGAGTTAGGATGTTCTGAAAAATACAAAATGAGGGCCAAAAAGTTACAGTTCAAGCAAGAGCCAGAGTAATTTGACCAATAGACAAAAGGTTATATTCAAGTGATGGAACGACTAACACAGAATCTAATGTAAGAGTGTTTGATAATACAACCTGTCCTTCGCCAGTAATAGCTGAAATACTACCATTAGCTATAAAGATGATGGATTAAGAGGGAGGACAAACAGATTGCAATTTACTAGAATCTCTAACCATGTGGTCAGATGCACCTGTATCAATAATCCAAGTATCGTTCTTAGAAGTTGTAAATGTAGTAGCCTTACCGACCTTACTTGGGTAAGTAACATTTGCTATAGGTTGTGATGGTTCTACAGCTGCTATCGCGGCTTTTCTTAAAATCTTCTTCCTTGCTTTGTAAAGTGATGGAGGTATCCTCTGTGAATCCTTGAAGGTCAACTTTGAGGGACAAGCCTCCCTTCAATCCGCTTCAACTGCTGTCTAACTCTGCACCAGCACTGTGGAAATGTTGCAGAAATGAACTTCAAGAAATTCACCTGAATGTTTGTCACTAAAGCTGGAGCTATTTCATAACTGCTAGTTGTTGCTGATTCAGTTACTCACTCTCTCCTTCACTTCGGCTGTAACTTCCAGACTTGATGTTTGAAGTTTCTTCAACAGCTATTGAAACTTGTGTTTCTACTCGAACTAAGTAAAATGCTTCAGAAGTTCAACACTTTCTGTTGTTGTAACACTCATGTAATGTTTGTACTTTGCAAGAAATGTTGTTTCTCTAAGTAATGTAAGTTACTCTCAAGTGTTTGTAATGGTTAAGACGGGTTGTAGCTATTTTACCAACTCTTCAGAAATGGAATTTTCAATTTTCAAGTATTGTTTCTTCCACTCCAAAGTTTCAGCATAACATCTCACAACACTCTTATCACAACTCTTATAACACTTAAAAAGAATAACAGAGAAGAGAAATAGAAAAAAAGCAGAGTTCTCAGAAAAATGGTGTTCTTTTCATTGATATTTGCCACTGTTACATTGATTTTAAAATACTGATGTGTAGCCTTTCATGTTGGCTCACACATTTTGTGCTACTTTTACATCAATGGCTGGAAATGAAAAAACAAAACCAAGGAGCAAGATGATGACAAGTATCTCACTCTCATTGGTTGCTCAAAAAACTAAATAGATGTTTTGTCTAACTTTTCTAACACAAACTGACAAAGCATCTGCTAAAGGTAATAAAATTTCAGAGAAAGACAAAAGGTCTGATTCTGTTGGGACCACTTCATAACTTCAAATGTGAACTTCATTCAATTACTTTGATGACAATTAAGGAAATGATTTTAATCTTCTCAGCTTTGTTGACTCCTCTTCCAGCTTCTTCGAAAACTTGACTTTGCTTCAGGTTTTTTTCTTCAGCTGATGCAAAGTCTGCTGTGTGCTTGCTTCACACTTCCTGCTTCCTTTTGCTCATTGCTTCAATCTCTTCACTTCCCTTGCACTGATCTTCAATCAATTGAATTTTACTCCTTTGATCTATACACTTCTGAATTGCTCCTAATATCATCATTTCCAGCTTTCTCTTATGCACAGGAGCCTTCCTCTTCATCTTCCTTTTCTTCCTTACCTTCACTGAACCAGCTAGATCCTCTACCAATTTCAGTATTGCAGGCTCCATGAAACAACACAATTCAGTATAAAGTCCCACCAGTCGGGATAGCCAATCGTTTCATAACACCTCTCGGTAGTATGACCTGTTTCATTGCAGTGAGAGCAAACAAAATTATTAGATTTTCCACCAGATTTTCCTTTGCGATTCATTGACGATCCAAATGATGATTCTTGCCAAATTTGGTTTGCCACCATAGCTGCACTCTCAGAAATTGGTCGACTACCCATGGTCTGCCTTTGTTGATATTCCTTACGAACATATGCATAAGTGGATTCCAAATCAAGTTTTGGATCCTTTCATAAAATCTCTCCACAAACTTGTTCAAATTCGGAATCAAGTCCACTTAAGAAAATGTGAACACGAAGATGAGCCATAGCCGAATGCAATTGAACTACTCCCTCAACAGTATCTCCTTGGGACATGGATCTGCGATCAATTTCCTGAAATATAGAGACAAGTTCATTGTAGTATGATGACAAAGGTCTGTCATTTTGTTTAGTGGAAAAAGATCTCTTATTCATTTCGAAAAGGCATGTCTCATCCGATCCATCATAGAAAGTCTTTGATATATTGCATCCCAAATTTCTATTGCAGTGGATAATCTGATGAAACGTTGCATCAGTGTTGGAGTCATAGAATCCATCAACTAACTTTTCACCCGATTATTTTCAGTAATCCACGTAGCAAGATTTGCATCTTCGTTATTCAGTTTTGCTATATCACCACATCTTCGTTATTCGGTTTTGCAGTATCACCAGTAAGATATCCGAGTTTGTTACGGGCACCAATCCTCATCTCCATTAATTGAGACCATAATTGATAGTTAGTCTCATCCAGTATGATAGGGACGGGAAAAGAGAAATTGTCCTGTTGGACAACAACTTGTGGCACGGAAGCTGGAACAATAGAACCAGACATAATAAATAGAACGGACGAATACAAAGTGATGAATAATAAAAAAAATGATGACAGAATTGAGATCACGATCAATATAGAAGAGATCGCAATAGAAAGTCTTGAGCAAGTTTGATTCATTCAGTGAGAGAACGCTTGGTTCAGGTTCATGTTGATGACTTCGCTGGTGGTTGATGAAGCTAGCTCTGAAGTTGGTTCTGAAGTTGCTATCTGCTACGGGTTCAGTTGCTCACCTACTTCTTTGCTCAAGCTGCAACTTTCAGATTCGACATTCGAAATTTCTTCAACAGCTACTGAACCTTTACTTCTGCTCCAAAGAAAAATGAAGAAGATTGGATCTTCTCTATAATGTACTAATTGTATCTTTTGTTGGATGTTGTAATTTCCTCTCTTGTAATCTATGTAAATGTTGGATGTATTTTCTTATTAGAATTCATGGCATTTCCCTTAATTTCTGGATTAATTATTGGACTTTATTAATATTTTTTTCTGCTAAATTGTTTAGTTTACCAAAATTTGCATTTATTGTTGTTCATGTTTAATTTGTAGGAAATGCATTTGATTTTCGTTGTAAAGACCACAACAACAATTACATAAGGGAAAGTCCAAAACTTTGTCACAGAGAGGAAGAGGGGAGGCTCCACCACCGTTACAACTCCAAGGAAGAACGTAAAAACCACTAGGGACATCAATAGAGGCAGACATCAACGTGGAAAGGAGAAGAAGAAGAGCTGGCAGCAACCCCACCGAGGACACCCACAAAAGAGACATACCATGAGGAGCTCCAATGCACTACACAGGATAGGGTAGAGAAATGTGAGCTAGAAAGAGCAAAGAGGAAGGACGCCCATGCAGGAATACCAGCTCCTCACGCACTATACAAGAGAATAAAACAACATCAGGGGGGTTTTTAATGGGGACTGGAGGAGCTGCTGAGAGTGAGTGGACTGAGAGAAGAACGTGAGGGGAGAAAGGGTGAAGAGAACGAAGTGGTCTGTTGGAGTCCAGAGGAGAAGAACGTGAGCAGAAGAGTGGGGGTGGTGTGATCTAGAGAGAGAAAAAAGAAAATAGAAGAAAGAGGAAATAACGTGAGTTGAGGGGGGGCGTGAATTAGAGAAAAAAAAGAGAAGAACTGGAGGGGCTGCTGAGAGTGAGTGAACTGGAGAAGAACGTGAGCAGTGGAAGAGTGAACATGAGCTGAAGGGTGTGTGAATAAGAGAAAAATAGAAGAGATGGAGGAGAGGAGTGCGTGAACTGAAAAGGGAAAAAGAAAAAAATAGAAGAGCTGGGCTGAGAAAGGAGAGTGGACTGAAGGTGGTATGCGTGAGCAGAAAACAATCAAAAGGAAAAAAAGAAGCAAGGAGCTGAAAAGGAACGTAAGCTAAAAGGGGAGTGCATGGACTGGAGGGAAGTGAGGACTGAGGGAGCAACGGTGATAAAAAAATAAACACTGAACAAACCTAAAAAAACGCACACACCATCAGGGGGTGCTAGGTTTCAATTGAGTGAGGAATTAATTTTGTGGGAGTTGGCGATAGATGAGGCTAGTGGCAGAAAACAGGAAAGGAGGCTCCTTAGGGGAACATCACGCTACAGTGAAGCATCACGCAGAGGTCAACAAGGAGCTCATCAGCAACACAACGCATTCAGAAGAAGACGCAACAACACAAAGAGGGGGAATTCAAAAACTCATTCATTATCTAATTTTTATTCGATTTCTCTTAATGTTGGTTGTCGACTTTAATGCTTGTGGTTTTCATCCTATCATAACTGAGTAGATTCCTCAAAGCTTCAAGGTTGGGCTGAAGCTTTTAGCTAATTTTTATGGATTAAATCTTGGTTGATT
>JAOSBN010000002.1:14609302-14640602 GCA_027563595.1 Erythroxylum suave | reverse complement strand
ATGATCCAAATAATTCAAGCCACCTTGAATAATCACCAATTTCGCTAAAATCTCAATACAAAGTTTTGACCCAAAACAAAATAATGAAATTAAATCCGAAATCAACACAATATCAATTGCTGAACATTAATCCAGTTATAAAATCTTCCAATTCAAAAAATATAATTAAAACGCAATTTCGAATAATTAAATAATTATCCTAAGATCTTGGAATAGGAATAGCTAATTAATTAAATGGATAGAAGATAAATGCAGTTAAACTCCCCTATAAAAACTCCAAGCTACTGCCTTTGCCATTGAACCAAAGGATTATGATAAACTAGCCACAAAAAGTCATTGAAGCTGCTGCCGATGTTGAGCTTCGACAGTCAGCCATGGAATGTGTAAGAATAATGGTCTGAATCTCTTGGGTTTCACTTATGCGTCCTCCAACTTGTGCCTCTCACGTTGTCTCTTTCTGATTTTGCTATCTTCTTCCTAAGCCAATGCAACTAGACCACCAACTCACGCCTAAGTCACGCATGCCCACAGACCAGCAGCTCAACTCTCACACTGTGGCTAAGTGACTAATTAACTTTGCTCTTTACTACTCCTCTCTCCACGCAACTCACACAACTAGCACATTCACGTCACTCACAAGCCCACTACACAGAGGTCCTTTTTTTTTTTGCTCTCACGCCAGCTGCACACCAATGTTAACTCACCAGCAGCCTCTCACAACATCGCAACAGCTCCCTCAACTTGATAACTTGACGTGTCCTCTCCAAGCTAAGCACGCATGTCTAGCCTCTAACTCACGCACAACACACTGCATCAGCTGCCTTTTATGTTTTGCCAACCACAAATCACTTTCCTCATACGAACAAGCAGCAACAACAGATACACATAGAGACCACCCCCTCTCAAGGCCACGCAACAGCTCTTCTATTTTTATGTGACTAATTTCCTTCCTTCTCAAATAGCACACGCCACACACTGCCAGATCACGCAAAAGCCTCTACGCCCCTGCTACCTATTTTCGTTCAAAACCCCTGCTGCCTCCTTGCATAGATGTTTGCGATATATTTTATTTCTCCAAGTACTCACAAAATAGGACACGCTCCAGGATAGCACACACGTCTTCCACTCCACACACACAACGTTAACTACAGCAGTTGCTTCTCACGTCTGCCCTCTCTTCTTGACAGCACAAGCCAACACTAGCTCCCTCACTTTACACTCACCCAACTTCCTTCTGTTTAGCGTGATCTCCTCAGCTCCACAATGTCACAGCATGCTAAGCACACACCACAACCAAGCCACACACACACGCACAACGTCTCCTCTCTACACCAGCTACCCAACACGTTTTATTTTTATTCTCCAACACACTCACGCAAAACACATTACTTCCCACTGCCAACTCCTACTTCTCACTTTATGCTTTCCTTCCCACGCACAGCTTGATGTTTTTCTTCTCATTTTAGCCAGAGCACCTAACTATGACCACACAAATCACCTACCACTGCATTCCTCTTGGTCCAGGCACTCATATTAGTTACAAGCCACTTACTTTTGTCTCCTTCTTTATCTACTAATTCCTCCCTTCTTGGTCCACGTCCCATACAAGCCACTTCCTTTTGTCACATGTTTGATCCTTAGATTTTCAAAACCCCTTCAACTTGCAAGCTTCTTTTCACTGGGTCATTTTCTCCTCTTCAATGTCCCATTGTAACGTTTTCATTTTCTTTTAGTCCATTCTCCAACTATTTTAATGCTTTATATCACCACTACTTACTCTTCCTTTTTTTCTCTTTAATTTCTCAAATACCCTAGAATAAAAATTACAAATAATGTAGCATCAATTGTCCAAAAAATTAATTTATCATAGTTAAACCAAAATATTACAATTTTTGTCCTTATAGACATAAATTAAATGTTAAGCACAATAATTCAAATAATATTCAAATAACGCCATAAAGATAACTTTGAGTGACAAAAACTCATCCAAAAGATATAAAAAGATAATTGGCTAAATGAGTTTGTCAATGACTTTCATTCCTTATTAACAGGGCAAGTGTAAGTCTCACGCCTGTGACAGTAGTTATTTTTTTTAATTCTCAATTAAATATATAATTAATTGATTAATTAAAATATAATTTATTTATTAATTAAAATATAATTAATTATTTAAAATACATCTAATTAGTTAATTAAAATGCAATTAATTTAAATATAATTCATTAAAATATAAATACATTAATTAATTAAAATATAATTAATTAATTAATTAAAATATAATTAATTAATTAATTAAAATGTTAAAAAAATTTCTCAATTTTTTTAACAAACCAACCACTATCAATGATGATGGTAATTATTTCTTTCTTTTTAATCAACCGTTATAATTATAATGATTATATTTATTCTCATTCATCACTATGTTTATTCTCATTCTTATTACCATTCTTTCATGTGAACTAACTGTCCCCTAAGAATTCTCATATAGGCGGATAAATTAAATTTATGAAGTTGTACAATATGGAAGAGAGTTTTTATTCAATAGTTTTATTATAAGTTATTTCATAAATAAAATATAGATGATAATTATGGATGATCTATTAATTAATCATTTTAAAAATTTTATCTTTCTTTATCATCAAAAGAGTATTCATTTTATTTTAACTAACTATCTATCTTTAAACATCATCCATTTTGCTTTTTCAGCACAAATAACTTTTTTATGAATATAAATTTCCAAATTTAAAATTTTAAGACTGACGTACAATTTTTTATCAAATACTTATTTAAAGTGAGATATATTTACTTCTAAAAATGGTTTATCTTTAATTTAATAAATATAAATATATTTATCATTGAAATGTATTTATAAAATTAAAGTACAGTATTACTGTATGTCTCTTTTTATCATTCTTCTTACCACTCGATAACAATTATCAATTATCTATATTAAATACAATTAAATATAACGATCATTAGTTACCGGCAATTAAGAATCACAAGCAATGCCAATAATTATCATCTTTTATTTATGAACACTTATAGGCAACATTATGAAATTCGTACTGTACTGGTTGTCAATACTAATCATTACCAAAGATTTCGCCTGATACCGATAGACACCATAAAATGTAATAAATTAGTGACTTGTTTGTACCTTCCACATCTTTTGTCTCTCTCTCCTCTCTTACCCAGCCCAGCTTTCATCTTTGCCCTCACCCACGGAGAAATCTAAAGACCATAAACTTCTTGTAACTAAGGGTGCGTTTGGATCTGCGGTGCGGTGGGGATAAGTACTTATCTACCGCAGTTTTCAAACACAGATATATGTTTAGATTTGTGGCCGACAACCGCAGGTTAGGAAAAACTGCGTTGCCACCGCAGAAATAGATAAGCAAAAAGGGGGCTGCGGTAGGAAACTGCTTATGCGGTGAAAATTTTACTTTCCAATAATAACTTCATAATATTTTAGTATTTTCCATTATACCCTTACTTAATTAATAGAAGGAAGTTTTTGTCAATAGTATTTAAGTAAGGTGAAATATTTTATTTAATAAATTTATTTTATTTATTTTTCTTATTTTAATTTAATAATTTAATATTTATAATTTGAATTTATATCATTGATAAATTATTTTTTAAATATTTATTTACTAAATTTATTTTATTTATATTTTCTTATTTTAATTTAATATTTATTATTTATGATTTTAAATTTATATTGCTAATAATATTTTT
The DNA here is from genome assembly GCA_027563595.1 of Erythroxylum suave. Lineage (NCBI taxonomy): Eukaryota > Viridiplantae > Streptophyta > Magnoliopsida > Malpighiales > Erythroxylaceae > Erythroxylum > Erythroxylum suave. Next base: position 14,636,864 of record JAOSBN010000002.1, on the reverse strand, counting down.
TAATTATTTATACAACAATTAATAGTTTATTAAATCAATGGGTTTTTTAGTCATTTATCTTTTTTCAACAATTACAACCGCACTTGCCAAACACCTATTTTCACGTTTCAGCAGTTACCAAAATAGCAATCCCAAACACATAAGTACTTATTAAAAATAAGTACTTATCATTTCAGCAGGTTAATTTCAGCGGATTGTCAACCGCCACCGCTCCCTCAAACCAAGCCTAAGATCTACAAACAAGTCAGAATACATATAAACATAAAGGTTTAAGCTTTTTGTTAACTAAATAGAGAAAACAAAGAAATCCCTATTAGGTTCGATCTTTTAGTTATTTCAGTCTGTTAATAAGTCCTATTCTATAGGAATTAGGGGTCAGCGTTTTGATGATTTCTTTTAGTCTATTACCACATTTTAGGATGCTGTAAACATAGGTTGTTATTTGAATTTCATCTCTTTGTAAACGACTATATATGCCTGCAATTTACTTTTAATAAACTTACTTTTTCATTCAAACTCATGTGCTAAGTTTTTCTGAGTGTTCTTGGCATTTGGTATCAGAGCTCCATCACAAGGGCCTGATTATGAGTGTGTGCGTGGAAAGAAACTATATGTTTGTCCAAAGTAAGGGAATAGAGCATAATGGTGCAGAGCAGTAGTAGTGGTTTTGTGTAGCCAACCGTTCCCAAATTTGACATACATTACGATCTTTGAGCGATGTTGATAGAGAACTTTCTTTATTCCAAAGAATATTGGGATCTCATCGAGAATGGGATTTGGGGGGCGGTGACACAAGGGGTTGAGGACCAGACAAAAGCATAACATAAAGTGATTGAGGGGCAGAAGTTGAAGGACTTAAAGGCAAAGAACTACCTTTTCCAAGCTAAAGATCGGAATATCTTGGAGACTATACTTGACAAGGACACATCAAAGGGCATTTGGGACTCAATGAAACAAAAATACCAAGGCTTTACCAAGGTGAAGAAGGCACAGTTACAAGCACTTCGAGAGGACTTTGAGACTCTCCACGTGAAGGAGGGTGAGACTGTTGATATTTTCTTTGCTCGTACTCTCACTATAGCTAATAAAATGAAGATTCATGGTGAGACAATGAGCCAAACTATTATCAATGAGAAAATTTTGAGGTCAATGACTTCAAATTTTGATTATGTGGTTTGCTTCATCGAAGAATCCAATAATTTGGACACAATAACCATTGATGAGTTGTAGAGCAATTTGGTAGTCCATGAACAAAGAATGAATGGCCATCGTGGAGAGGAGTAGGTTCTCAAGGTCACTTATGCAGACAACACTAGTAGAGGAAGAGGTCAAGGAGCCTTCAGAGGAAGAGGAAGAGGTCGTGGCAAACAATCTTTCAACAAGGCTACTATTGAGTGCTTTAAGTGTCACAATTTAGGACACTTCTAGTATGAGTGTCCTAGTTAGGAGAATGGAGCGAACTATGCAGAAATAAATGAAGGAGAAGAGATGCTATTACTATCCTATGTAGAGCTTAACCATGCTCAGAGAGAAGAGATATGGTTCCTTAGCTCAGGATGTAGTAATCATATGAGTGGGAATAAAGAATGGTTTTCGGATTTGGATGTTCACTTTAGGCAAACTGTGAAACTAGGCAACAACTCAAGGATGGTAGTTATGGGGAAAGGAATTATTCAAATTTAAGTGAATGGAATCACTTAGGTAATATTTGAGGTTTATTACATTGCTAAGCTGAAAAATAACCTATTAAGTATAGGGCAGCTTCAAGAAAAAGGTATGGTAATCATGATTCAACATAGGAAATGCAAAGTTTTCCATCCCCGTAAGGGCATAATTATTCAGTTCGAGATGAGCATGAATAGGATGTTTGTTGTGCTTGTAGCACTGTTGCCTTAAGCTACTACCTGTTTTCAAGCTGTAACAAAAGGTGAAAGTTATTTGTGGCACTACAGATTCAAAAACTTGATCTTCAAAGGGTTGAGAACCCTTTAATACAAAAAGATGGTTAGCGGTTTGCCTTCACTTAAAACACCTACAAAGTTATGCACAACGTGTTTAGTCGGAAAGCAGCACAAGGAATCCATTCCCAAAAAAAGTCTTTGAAGGGCATCATAGAAGTTGGGGTGAGTGCATGTTGATGTATATGGTCCTATAAAGCCTGCATCAACTAACAACGAGAGGTATTTCTTAAGTTTTATTGACGATTTTAGTCATAAAACTTGGATTTACTTCTTGCATGAAAAATTAAAGACTTTTACCATGTTTAGAAGTTATAATGCTTATGTTGAAAAGGAAGCAGGTGCCTACCTTAAATGTTTTTGTTAAAAGATAGAGATTGATTTGTAACAAAATATTATCCCTACAAATTAGGGATTTACATGTCCATAATTATCTCCTAATTTATAGGGATTACAATTGTATAATTCCTATTTAATTACTGCCTGTACATTGTAATTGAAATAACTAAAATTCAATGAAATCCTGGATTCTCTAACTCAACATGGTATCAGAGCAAGTTTACGATCCTAGGATTCGTATATTTGCATCATCATTTGCCTCACACCAACCTCCTTTATTCGAATTCAGAACAATGAGCGACAACGAACCAACGTCGTCACCAGCACTGTCTGAGGTAGCCACAATTTTGTCTTAACAGATTGCTCAGTTACTTCAACCCCACAATTCACCATAAACATAGCCAGCCACAAACAATGATAATCACCTTGTTTCAATCAAAATTAAACTCAATAGCTATAATTATGTCCTCTAGGCAAGGATGATGGAGATAGCGATTAGGGGGAGAGGGTGTCTCAGGCATATTACTGGGCAACCAATACCCCCGATTTCCACAGATGCTACGTACCCCGAGTGGAGGCAACACGACCTACAGGTGTTTTCATGGATCATAAGAGCCATAGAACCAACACTTGTTCAACAATTCATACATTACACGATGGCGAAGGACCTTTGGGGTGGTCTCGTAGTGACCTATCAAAGCGAGGAAGATAGCCTACAGATTTTTGATCTCATGACTAAGGCCGACCGAGTTCAACAGGACCAATTGACCTTAGAGGATTACTACAACTGGTGCCAAAGTCTTTGGATGGAAATAGACAGAAGGCAACCCAACCCAATGGAATTACCAGCAGATATTATCATCTACAACCAATTACAGCTGGAACATCGCCTGCTCAAATTCTTGGCTGGACTAAACCTGATTTTTGACCCAATAACCTGAGACATCTTGAAAGTGTCTCCGCTTCCCTCAGTTGCAGCAGGATATGCTGAAGTCCATCGAGAGTCCTCCAGGAGGAGCATCATAGGCTCAACGGCAACCTCAACCGATGACCCATCATTGGGAATAGGCTCGGGTTTGGCAGTAAAGGGGCAACCTTAATTGGAATAAGGGCAAATCCGAACCGAACCGAACCAGAAAAGGCCCACCGATCAGATTCAACCGGTAACCCAGCGAATGCATCATCCCGGTGTCGAAGGGACCAACAAACCGACCGAAAGTGTGACAACTGTGGAGTGAAAGGCCACTTAAAGAGGGATTGCATCCATTTAGTTGGCTACCCGGATTGGTGGGAGCATAGGGAGAGCAAATCCAATGGAGATAAGGGGCGAAACAGGGCTACCGCAGCAGTGAGCAATAGCACAGAGGTGGTCGCCATTGGAGAAGAGGAAGAAAGGGGATCTGCAGCCATTGGAGCAATAAGAGGTAGAATAGATGGCAGTGAGCAAATGAGGGAAAAAAAGTCCTAATCCAGGTATAGGGTTAAGGGGAACGAAATTACCCTTAAGCCCTTCGATCTCTTCTGTCAAGTTTTTTCCTCAAGGGTGTTTTGGTCATTCTGATAATATTAATTCTGGAAATTACGGTTTGACTCCACAACATTTTGCTAGTGTTTTAATTGATTCGATTGGAAGTCATTGTGATAATTGTGGCCTAATTGTTTGTAATTATTGTAGTAATGAGCAGAAATTACCAAATTATCCCTGTGCGAATGCTGTAAGGGACTCGAATAGTCCTAAAATTGACAGATGGATCTTTGATTATGGCGCCATAGACACAATGACCTATGATAAATCGAATATTGTGAAATCTTCTGTGCCCCGGAAAAAGTTTGTTCAGATTGTGAATGGCGAACTTGCTCCGGTAGAAGGGGCAGGCGTGGTTGAGTTGATGCCTACCTTGAAATTGTCTAATTGCCTCTATGTGCCCTCATTATCATATAAGTTGCTTTCTATAAGCTATGTTTTGAAGGAGTTGAATTGCACTGTACTGATGCATCCCACGTTTTGTATTTTACAGGATATCCATTCAAAAGAGATCATTGGGCGTGGAACTGAATGAGACGGGTTGTACTATGTTGACGAAGTAGCTTTGGAGGGTTAGGCATTGATGGCTCATGAGTCTGTGGATCGTCAAAGTTTGCTGTGGAACCGACGTTTGTGACATCCGTCACACGGTTATCTTAAATTGTTATTTCCTAATTTTTCTAGTGCTCATTTACACTGTGATACTTGTGCTTTGGCTAAGAGCCATAAACAATCTTTTTTATCTAATAATACCCGTGTTGACAATATTTTTTCCTTGATACATTCGGATGTGTGGGGACTAGCCCCGATTTCTGGGGCTAGTGGGTTTAGATATTTTCTCCTATTTATTGATGATGGCACTAGAATGTGTTGGGTATATTTTCTAAAGAATAAATTTGAGGTGTTTGAAAAATTTGTTCACTTTTACCAATTAGTGAAAACCTAATTTCATAAACAAATCCAAATCCTTAGATCTGACAATAGGTGGAGTTTGTGAACAACAATATGAAACAATTTTTCTCTAAAAACGGCCTTATGCACCAAATCACCTGTCCTAATACACCCCAACAAAATGGCGTTGCTGAGCGTAAAAACCATTTTCTCCTAGAAATCACCTGGGATCTTATGCTCAAATCTCATCTCCCTACCTCTTTTTAGTCTGAAGTTGTTGCCACTGCCACATACCTAACCAATCGCCTTCCCACAAAAATTCTCAACTTCCGTACCCCTATCCAAACCTTAGCAGATCATACCCGAGTGCCTCCAGCCTTGGCACTCTCACCTCGTATCTTTGGCTGTTTTGTCTTTGTCCATATCCCTAAGGCATATCGAACCAAATTTGATTCATGTGTCTTCATGTGATACGGGGTTGACCAGAAAGGCTACCGTTGCTATAACCTAAAAACTCATCGTATGTTCATCACTATAGACTGCGACTTCCTTGAAACTGAGTACTATTATTCTGGTACAACTCAATCCGATGTTCAGGGGGAGAGTGAATCAGAACCACTGGATTGGTTGTTCAGCACACCACTGTCATCTATGTCTTCGGGTGGTCCGGTTGAACAAGTTTCTAATATAGTACAGTCTGATCCAAATACGCCCTCCCAATCTCCTTCAACAGATATTCCTGAGGTTAGTAGTCCCGATCCTCCTACTATTGGTTCTATGACTTCATCTAACAATGACAGTGCAGAGCAGGCTTTAGCAGAGAATAGTCCTTCCCCACCTTAATTTGTTCTCCCACCTAGAAGTACTCAGGGCGTACCCCCGAAGAGATACATACCTGAACATGAGCCTGGTTCGAGTAGATATCCTATGGCAAATCTCGTCAGGGGAGCTTGACTGATACTGCCAAAGCTTTTACTACAACATTATATACAGAGGATACTCCAAGGAATGTGGAGGAAGCATTGAATATACCAGAATGGCGAGAAGTAATGGGGTTTGAGATGGATGCATTGGAAAAGAATGGTATGTGGGAAAAGTGTGCCCTTCCTATTGGAAAGAAACCCGTGGGTTATAGATGGGTCTATACAATTAAGTAGAAAGCAGATGGCTCTATTGAAAGGTATAAGGCGAGACTTGTGGCGAAGGGATACACCCAGACCTATGGCGTTGACTACTCGGAAACTTTTTCTCCAGTGGCCAAGATTGATACAATTCGGGTGTTGTTCTCCATCGCAGCTAATTGGGATTGACCTCTTCACTAGTTTGATGTTATGATTTTCTCCATGGTGATCTAGCAGAGGAAGTATATATGGAGTCTCCACCCAGTTTCTCTCATAACTTTGGGACTCACGAGGCGTGTAGATTGAGGAAGGCATTATATGGGCTGAAGCAATCCTCGAGAGCATGGTTTGGGAGGTTTACGGTGGCAATGAAGAAATATGGGTACAGACAGAGTAATTCGGATCACACCTTGTTTCTCAAAAGAAGGAGTGATAAGATTACATGCCTCATTATCTACGTGGATGATATGGTAATAACTGGGGATGATATGGAAGAAATTGGAAGATTGCGGGATAATTTGTTCAGGGAGTTTTAAATGAAGGATTTGAGGAACTTGAAATATTTCCTAGGCATTGAGGTGATGCGATCCAACCAAGGCATTTATAATCTCAGAAGAAGTATATTCTTGACTTATTGGCAGAGACAGGGATGCTTGACTGTAAGCCAACAGATACACCGATTGTGTTGAATCATGGGCTGAAGATAGTGGAGGGGGCAGAGTCAGTTGATAGGAGGAGATACCAGCATCTGGTCGAAAAACTCATCTATTTATCCCATACTAGACCTGACGTTGCATATGCAGTTGGAGTAGTAAGCCAGTTCATGCACAATCCACAGAAGGATCATATGGATGCAGCACTAAGGATACTTAGATACTTGAAGGGGTCACCAGGCACAGGCATTTTGTTCAGAAAGAATAGTCATCTTAGAGTGGAAGCCTATACTGATGCAGATTGGGCTAGTAATCAAGTGGATCGGAGGTCTACATCAGGCTACTTTACTCTGGTTGGTGGGAACTTAGTCACTTGGAAGAGTAAAAAAACAGAAAGTAGTGGCATTATCCAGTGCTGAGGCTGAGTTCAAAGGAATTGCCATCAGATTGGCTGAGGTGTTATGGTTGAAGAAGTTATTTACCGAGTTGGGGTTTCCACCGCCATAAGCGTGTCCATTGATGTGTGATAACAAGGCTGTAGTTAGTATATCAGAGAATCAAGTTCAACATGATTGGACGAAACATGTTGAAATCGATCGGCATGTCATTAAAGAGAAGCTTGAGAGTGGGATTGTTTCTCTTCCGTTAGTTTGGTCCGAAGATCAGTTAGCTAACATCCTTACAAAGGCAGTAGCAGGCAGAATATTTCATGATGTGTTACGTAAGTTAGGTGTAGGGGATCCTACGACCAAACTTGAGGGGGAGTGTTAAAAGATAGAGATTGATTTGTAACAAAATATTATCCCTGCAAATTGGTAACTAAAATTCAATAAAATCCTGTATTCTCTAACTCAACAGTTTTAGGACCAATAGAGGTGGTGAGTTTACCTCAGATGAATTTGAGGAGTTTTGTTAGGCAAATGGCATAACCAGGCAATTAACCATAACCTATACTCCTCAACAAAACGGAGTTACGGAGAGTAAGAATAGGACTATGATGAATTTGCTACGTTGTATGCTCACTGAGAAGTAGGTTCCAAAGACTTTCTAGCCAGAAGCTATGAGATGGTGTGTGCATGTACTCAACAGGTGCCCTACTTTAGCCGTGCAAGATAGAACTTCAGAGGAAGCATAGAGTGGTATAAAGCCTACAATAGAATATTTCAAGGTTTTTGGGTGTTTGACTCCTGTGCACGTACCATATTAGAAACGAATCAAGTTAGATGACAAAAGCTTTCAATGTGTTTTACTTGGAGTAAGCAATAAGTCGAAAGCTTATAGGTTGTTTGATCCAGTTTCTGAGAAAGTAATTTTTAATAGGGATGTTATTTTTTAGGAGAATGAGGGATGAAATTGGAATATGAGCAGGGAAGAAAAGGCTTCGGATGTGTTAGAATAGGATGACAGTGAGGAAGAAGGAGATGAAGTCGAGAATGAAAGGGAATCTGGGGTAACGATTAATGAAAAAAAAAGTTGGTTCAAGTGGCACTAGTTCATCTTCCAGTGATCACATGATGAGAACTCTTCGAGTCCAGTTTAAGGGAGGGCAAGACGAGTTCCACATTGGATGCAAGATTATGAAACTGGAGAAGGTTTATCAGAAGAAGAAGATTTGAGCGTCATGGCGGTTCTCACAGAAGCTAATCCCATTACTTTCGAGGAAGCTGTGAAGAGAAAGAAATGGAGAGATGCCATGAATGTAGAGATTGAGGCCATTGAACGAAATAAAACATGGGACTTGACTATTCTACCTGAAGGAGTGAAGCTATTGGAGTTAAATGGGATTTTAAAACAAAACTCAATGAAAATTGTCAGATTGACAAATGCAAGGCTAGAATTCTAGCAAACGGATATGCATAACAATATGGGATTGATTATACAGAAGTTTATGCTCCAGTTGCAAAACTAGATACCATCCGATTGGTAATTGCTATAGCAGCTTAAAAAGGATGGAGTATATTTCAGCTTGATGTAAAGAGTGATTTTTGCATGATGAGCTTAGTGAGGAAGTGTATGTCCAACAATCTCAGGGATATGAGAAGAAGGGCAAGGAACACAAAGTTTATAAGCTGAATAAAGCGTTGTATGGCCTTAAACAAGCTCTACGAGCTTGGTACAGCAAAATTGAAGTCTATTTTACTAAAGAGGGCTTCGAAAAATGTCACTATGAACACGCCCTATTCATAAAGTCGAAGGAGGAAGGTAAGATCTTAATTGTCAGTCTTTACGTTGATGATTTAATTTTTACTAGAAATGACAAAAACATGTGTGAAGAGTTTAAGAAGTCGATGATGTTAGAGTTTGACATATCTGATTTGGGAAAAATGAGATATTTTTTAAGGATTAAAGTGTTACAATATTCTGATGGGATTTATATGGGTCAAAGAAAATATGCTTATGAAGTCTAAGAAAGATTTGGCATGGATAGAAGCAATTTGTTGAAGAACCCCATAGTTCCAAGTTGCAAATTATCAAAGGTTGAGAAGGGAGCTAAAGTTGATGCAAGTTTGTTCAAACAGGTGGTTGGTAGTCTTACGTACTTAATTACAACCAGACCTGATTTGATGGATGGTGTGAGTCTTATCAGTAGATTCATGTCGTGTCCTATAGAGCAACACTAGTTGGCAGTGAAAAGGTTGCTAAGATATTTGAAAGGAATGACTAATCTGGGGATTTTCTACAAGAAAGGAAGCAATAACCAACTCACAGCTTACTCAGATAGTGATTTGCTGGAGATCCAGATTATCAGAAGAGTGCAACGGGGTATGTATTCATGTTTAGTTCTAGAGCGATGTCGTGGTCATCCAAAATATAGCCTGTGGTTAGCTTATCCACCACTAAGGCCGAATACATTGCAGCTGCTTCATGTGCTTGTCAGTGTGTTTGGTTAAGAAGAGTTTTAATGAAGCTTGGTTACATATAGGAGAAATGTACTACAAGTTTGTGTGATAACAGTTCAACTATAAAACTCTCCAAGAATCCAGTCCTTCACGGGCACATTGACATCAGGTTTCATTTTCTTTATGAATTGGTCAGAGATGTTGTGGTTGATTTAAGACATTGTAATACTCAAGACCAGGTAGCTAACATTATGACAAAGCCACTCAGGTTGGAGGCATTTTTGAAGCTTTATAGTTTGTTGGGCACGTGTGAAGTTCCTAATATAAAATGAATACATTCTACATACACTACAAGAAAATAACATAATTCGTGACGTTTTATTGATAAAACATCGCAGATCGTGAAAATTTTTCATGACAATTAGAAAACGTCATGAAAAGTTCAATTTTTACGCGACATTTTATGAAAACATCGAGAATTTGTAATATTTTTGTGACGTTTTATCAATAAAACGTCACGAAATAGAAACCACGACATTTTATTGAAGCCTTCAACAATAAAATGATATTTTCTAAATTCTTTCATCTTATTTTCTCTCTCAGAACTTGTAAGAAAGAAAGAAAGCATAGAAACACACAGCATGTTCTTAGCTTTTCTCTGCCTTAAAGGTACCCTTCCCTGTTCCTGTTTCGGTCCCTTCCCTGACACCCACACGCCCACTTTCTGGTTCTCTTTCTCAAGAAAGTAGATTCAATTTTTCCTTTTCTCTCGAGGGTGGGGAATTGAATTGAATTGATTTTAATTCAAAGGAAAAATAAGCTTTCAAGATCTGGAGGCAGGCCGGTCGTTGAGGACATCGAGGATCAACGGTAAACAAGACACCACGCAAGCTGTGGCTTCTTTAATCTTCTAGATCAACTCCACCGTTTCCACCTTCTAGCGTCTCATTAACACCCTTGGCACCCCAAAAGACATGCTCGACCTTTGCGAAAAACTTTTTGTCGATCGCCTTCTAGAGAAGGTGAAGTAAGCAACGATGGACAGGTATTGTTCCCCTTGTTCAATGGAGAGAGTCATTTCGTACTAAATTCTGGAATTTGTTGCGATTGACTCTCATGTCACTTGTGATCGAGTAGATCCTTGTCCTCCCAAACCTACAATCTCCTCCTCAACTCTCTCTTTCTCATCACCCCACCATTGTTTGTAGGCAGGTTTTTTTAGGCCTACCCATTGAGAGTGTTAACTGTCAAGCCTTTCAACTTTCTTCTCTTCACAAAGATCTTGAATATGGACTTGTGGGTATTCCCTTAGTATCGAAATGCTTTATCTAAGGTTGGTCTTGTTTCCTGTTGTTTATAGTCTTTAATTTATTGGGTGTCTATCAAGATTTCATTTTTATTGTTTTTCTGTTGTTCCATGTGAGTTGTGGGTGTTTCCCCTTTTCAGGCATGGGTTATGGAGAAAGAAGTCCTGTTTGTTTCAATTTTTTATTTTACTCTAACGGTTCTAAAACTACCTGAGAATCATTTCTAAACTAGCATGGATGTGGCAATAGTTGTATCATTCTTATGTGTTATTTCGTGACTAACTGAGGTTAAGCATGGCTACATCAATTTCTGTGCATTCATATTCCTATACTAGAGGAATTTTGTCCAAGAAAAGTCCACATACACAAACATGAGAACACGTTTTTTTCAGTTGCTATTTGCTACTACATCAAATTTATAGAAAATTGCAATTATGATATTATTGGCTATCAAAATGCTTGAAATGTCTCAAAAGGTTATCAACATAGCATGCATGCAAGAAGCTTTGAGCAAATTGTATTTTTGACTGAAGAGATTGATTGTTAGTATAAACGAAGTTGAGCGTTGCAGAGTTACCTTATTTAGTGTGAGCTTCTGCTTTTACAGATATCATAGAGGGAAGGATGAAGAGTAGAATGAAAATTAAAGTTGTTGATGTAGTTGGTATATTTGGAATTGAGGATAAGTTTCCATCTCAGAAACTTTTAACATTATCCTTAATGGAGGAGGAGGAATTATTGAAGAGATAAAGGAAAAAAGTTAATTAATCATTCACCTTTCTTTACATGGTATGGATTAACTTTCCTTATCTTGCTGCAATGCATGATGACTTTGATTAGGCTAATGGGGCAGTCTTGTGATGATCATCAGAAGTAAATGAAAAGCATCTGTGATCTGATCTGTAATGAAGTTTTTTAAAGATGACAAAATGTATGTTGCTAAGGTTCTCCTAAGATTGTAACTAGAGCTAAAGACATGAACTTGGAGAGATATTGTTGGTCTCAATCAACAAACGATAATTGGGTGACACAGAAAAAAAAACGCAGAGACTGATTGATAGGGAATTTTAAGTGCTTTAAGTTGTATAGGAGCTGTTTATCCTGAAGCATACAATCATATCTTGGAACCATAGTGACTAATTACAGATATTTTGTTTTTGAAGATCCAAATGCCATAAGAATTTTAAGATGAAAAGGAATCCTCGTAAGGTAAAATGGACCAAGGCATATTGAAGGTTGCATGGAAAGGATATGACAGAGGTAAAGCATGGTTTCTTTGATCCATGTTTATCATTTGAAACTTGTTTATTCATGCAAGCCTGGTATTTTGTTTCTTCTTACTTCATTGGTTATGTATGGTTCTAGGATTCAACCTTTGAGCTTGAGAGGAAACACAATAGACATGAGAGATATGACAGAACTCTTACCGAGGAGCCATTAAGAAGATAGATAAAATCAGATCAGACAGGCTTAATAAACATATTGGAAATAGGTTTGTTGTCTTTCCACATTATCTTTCTTTTGAAAAGCTAAGAAATATGATAACTCACAAGTTCTTAAATGTTGTGCAGATTGAAGACTAATAAGAAGAGAGAACATATAGAGGCAGTAAAACAACTAGAATAGAGCATCCATCTGATCAAGGCCCCAGCTACTCTCTTGAAGGATCCCTCTCTCACTGTCCCAAAGATCCAAGTCAAGGTTCACCAAGCAGTGATAGATGAGAGTCAGCAGATGGAAGAGTGATTTGATTCTTTCTTTACTGGCCAATATTTTGTGTCTCCTATCTTTTTGGTTGTGGTCTCTGTTGTGTGGATGTATCTCTAGTAAGTCATAGAACGTGGGATATATATTATTAAGTCTAAACTTTTTTGTTTCATTTTGAGAATTGTGAGTTTGAAACGTCTAAGTACTTGTAAGGACCGTAATTTTGATCTTGTGTAACGTTTGATCCACGAACATTTTCACTACGAGGGTCAATTCGGCGGGTGTTTGCAACTGTAATGGAATATTTGTATTTTAAAAAATAATTATTAAAATTTGTATTTAAAAACATAATTATTAAAATTAAAAATTATTAAATTAAAATGATTTAGAAAAAATAGAAAAATAATATTTAAAAATAATGCAACTATCTGTGACGTTTATATAAAAATAATTATTAAAATATGTGTTTAGAAACATAATTATTAAAATTATTAAATTAAAATGATTTTTTTAAAAAATAAAAAAATAATATTTTAAAAATAATGTAACTATCTGCGACTTTTTTGTATAAACGTCATAGAAAGCAATCCGTGACGTCTTTAAAAAGTCGCCAAATGTGATTTTCCGCGGAAACATCGCGGAATGTGACTTTCAGTGACATTCCAAAAAATGTCATGGAAAGATCAATCTTTCAGTGATGTTTTTTAAAACGTCACGGAGTGTCCATGTTTTGTTTTTGGTGATGTTTTATGGGAAACGTCGTAGAAACCTTTTACCTACACCACATTCCGCGATGTTTTTTATGACATTTTTAAAACGTCGCAAATTGTATTCTCTGACGTGTTTTGATATTTTGTGACATTTTTCAAACTTTGCAAATTGTGTTGTTTTCTTGTAGTGATACAGTTTAAGGGGGGGAATGTTAGGTTCGATCTTTTAGTTATTTCAATATATTAATAAGTCCTATTCTATACGAATTAGTGGTCAGTGTTTTGACAATTTCTTTCAGTCTATTACCACATTTTAGGATGTTGTAAACATGGGTTGTTATTTCAATTTTATCTCTTTGTAAAACGCTATATATGCCTGCAATTTACTTTCAATAAACTTATTTTTTCATTCCAACTCGTGTGCTAAGTTTTTCTGAGTGTTCTTGACAATCCCATCTTTCTCAAACAAAATTCCCATCTTTCCAAGTTCAGTTCAGAACTTTGTAAGACCCAACTCATCGATTCAACTCAAACCATTGACAGCTTCGAAAATGAACAAACTAATACCAAACTAAATAGAGAACCAAAACCTGAACTTGATGCAGACCAAACTTAACTAACTAAAAGACTAGTCTAGTAGATATGTTTGTCCAGCTTACATATAAGGCCATCTCGACCAATACTTTCAGGCGATGTAGGACTATGATGCTCACTACATCAATTCCCTCCGTTGCAGAAGAACATGCGTCCTACATGTGATCCAGGTCACCTTCTACGAGAGGACCACCCCAAACTAACCCCACAGACCCACGTGCACCCACATGCATGAGAGCCCAACTCTGATATCAAATAATGCAGACCAAATATAACTAACTAAAAGACTAGTCTAGTAGACAAGTTTGTCCAGCCTACATATAAAGTCATCTCGCCCAATAATTTTAGACAACGTGAGACTATGATGCTCACTGCATCAGAACTACTACACGAACAGACAAACAATAACAATAAGAGACAAAGAAAAGTAAAGACTAATTCGTGGGAGTACTTTGCCAAAGGAGACAAAGACAAGAGTTTTTTTAACTCACAAAAACAGATCGATCAGGGTCGTCCATCTTACATGTGTCATTTGTGTTTTAACTTTTAATGTTGTTCGATAATTGCTTTAATCATACATTTATAAAATTAATTTAATAACACAAAATTATGTCTCAAAATTATTCTTAATGAAAAATATGTTAAAAATAAAAACTAACAGTAAGACAATTAAGGGTCATAAAATTTATATATAATTATGTGTAATGACTTATCCTATGTGTAATAGAATTTGAACTTATCAACTTTCAATTTAACATTAATTTTTAAAATTTTATTTTATTTGTAGATCTAAAATATTGTTGTTGTTAACTTTAATATATACCTTAAATAAAAAATGTTAACTCCTTGTTCTAAATTAAAATTTAATATAATAACTAAAATGAAGTCATTCATATCATAGAAAACATTTGAATATAAATAGCTAAGTAAAAAATTAATAGAATTATTATAACCATAATTGTAAAATTATTATACAATTGTATTAGTGTAACAATTTCATTTAGTGGTCATATAAATATTTGAAAATTAATGTTAATAAAATAAATAAATTATTGTCATTTTAAATTTTTATTATTATGATTTTTAGAAACATAATTGATGCATAGTATAATATAATAATAGATTGTTTTATAATTTTAAAAATTTCAAAAATTACTTCATAAATTTAAAAAATTATCTAAAATGGTCCTCAATATTAACCGATAAACATTGGTTTTGGGCTTTACCTCTTTTAAATTGATTCTCACACTACCTCCCAGAGCAGTCGTCACTCTCTCGTCAGCCAGCTAGGGGGTACTGGCAATAGCTCATGAAAATTGTGACCGATTTTTTGTGTGGAAAATATTAATATTATAAGTAATAGAAAATATTTTAATAAAATAAAATTTATTTAGTAATAATTATCTACCATATAATTGGCTATTATATGTTGACATTAATTTTTTGATCATTAGTCTAAATTAGTAGCAGTCGATATTGAAAAGGAAAAATATATCAGAAACGTAAGCTCCGAAGAGAGGAAATATTATTTCCTAAGTTATTTGAGCTGAAAAAGCACAAATAAATTTTTTATGAATATGAATTTCTAAATTTATAATTTTAAATTCATGGCCTCACTGCTGTTTGTCGATCACCATTGAGACCACCAATAAAGTGTCTAGTGTATCAAAACGATTTTGGTATTCCAGAACAAAGCCCTGCTGTTTGATGTCTCCGCTGTTGGATCAGTGGAAAAATCCGCAAAATGTTCAGTCACCACCAGAGAATACCCCATCCACGACAGCACTAGGTCGATTGGTCAATGCCTGATAAACATTGGTGACATTCTAATGCTAGTCCCTCCAAGTGAATTGCTATGATTTGGATCTTCTTCTCTTCTTCGATGGCTTCCAGCTGGAATAACTGGTTACATTTATATAACCAGGCCTTAATGTCGTTGTCGTCGAAATGTGGGAATTCAATGCGACCGATTTTTGAGAATTGTCCACGCTGCCATTTTGACCTTCGTTGCGAACATTACTAGTTTGCGGTTCATCGTTGTTCACAACAGCTTCATCTTGTTTCTATTTGAGCTTTATACCCTCTATCAATGCTTTTGAGTGCGACTAAGTCACCCTCCTTGGCTTCTTCTGGGTGCTGGAATAATTTCTCCTTCACGTGATTCACCAGTCCCTGGAGCTCTTGACAAACCTGTGTTTTGAATGCAAGTCTAAACTCCGTCAAGCGTGTACCTTCAGCCATGGATCGTTCTTTAATACCAAATGATAGCTTGCCATAGTTCAAATCTTAAAGATGATTGAGTGACCAGGAATTTCAGTGAAAAGGTAGAGATAAAAGAAAGAGCAGAGAGAAAGAAATACTCTTCATTGATTTGATCCTTGTAAATGAATGGGTGCTTAAATGGGCGAGTCTGTTAGGCCTGCCTACATGGATACAAACAGAAAAGGAAAAATATCAGGGAAAATAAGAAAAACAATCGATAAAAAGAAGCCTTGTCAACATGCCTCTAAAACGTAGCATATTATGAATTATTGCTTAACAAAACACAATGGTAACTCATAAATAACCAGAAACATGACCACAAGAACTAGTGAATGCGCTTTGTACCCTTAAAACTGTTGGAAATATTTAATTTCCAGATTTTGGGGTTTTGTAAACTAGCAACAATACAGAGCACTTTATTTCTATTAGAAGATTTCAAAAGTTTTCAGATTTTGGTTTTTAGTGTTTCTAAAAGTTTGACAACTTATTGCAATTTTTAGAATTCTTATCTAGATTTCTAAATTCTGAGTTTCACATTGTTTTTAAATTTCTATTGGAAGATTTCAAAAGTTTACAGATTTTGGTTTTTGAGGTTTCTAAAAGTTGGACAACTTATTGTAATTTTCAGAATTCTTAATCTAGATTTCTAAATTATGGGTTTCATGTTTTTAAATTTGAACTTATTCAGATTTTAGAACTAAGATTTTTTTTGGTTTTTCAAATTAAAATAATATTGTAATTTTAAAGCTTAGAGTTTGTAACTTCAATTCCAAAATTCAAGATGAATAACGATCAACTAATTTAATCACATTATAGAATTAAAGTTAGCTCTAGTACCATTGTCGAAAAATTGAAAAATTAGTCGTAATGGGATAATTACAAAACTTTTTCATATTTTGATTTCTTAAAAACCAAGATTATTTTAATTCTATAAAATGATTAACATATAAATCATATTAAAATGTGAATTTTAATTCATACCTTATTCGGAAACGTGATCCTTTTCTTGTTGTGTCTCTCATATCGTTTCCAAAACTAGCTTATCTCAATCATTGTAGCCGCACAAGTGTCCGACTTTTAACAGTATCTACAGAGCAATTTAAGGGAATTCTATAACTCTTAAAGAGAGGGTTGAAGAAGTTCTAACTTTATTACAACTTAAGTCTATTAATAATAATTTTGGACATTTTAGTAATTTGATTGAAATTAAATTCTAATTTCAATTAAACTTTAATTAGAATTATAAATTTATATATCAATTGTACTCAAATAAGATCCAATATCTCATATTAATCCTTATTATTAAATATCTCATATTTAATTATAAAGTTTCTCAAAATTTACAATCAAATCTAACTTGATTAAATTATTTCTTTACTTTCTTCAACTGATTCTTTTTGCGAAACCTATTAGGTTCCCAAATATGTTACCAATGATTATAAATTATAGTTCTAATTAATAATTAAAATTAGATAAATTAAAACTTCTTTTAATTTATCTTTAATTATCTAATTAAACAATTTATAATCATAGATCAAGATTGATATCTAGTAATACATCATGACCACCCAATTACTACCGACTGAATAATCTTTGATTAAAATAGGTTATAAGTAGTATTGAAAAATAGGAATCCTTATGTAAGATCACTTTGGAGACCTTAATTTAAAGGATCACTTATGTAGTCGTCACAATGAGAATTTCCATAGACATATAAGTAATGTTTCAAATAGATTTCTCATATAGGATTAGTTCAGTAAACTTATGATTTAACAATCACTTATATGTTTGTTTAAGTATTTTCATACTTTAACTTATGAGATCAACTACTTTCTTTGTAAGGAAAAATATAACATGTACTACTTTTTACACTCTATTAATGTCTAGTCTTAATAGAATAATGACCACGACCAGTTTAGGTATAATACATAAATGCAATATGAATCTCATAATTATAATTTTATCATAATTTTATTTGCAATATATAATTATTCCATGGATTTTATGATATACAAGTAAATATGAACAATATAAATAATGCTTTTAAATTACTTTGTCACTAAACTAGAATCAACCAATTAGCTCTAGGGTATAAACTAATAATTTAGTTCTTTAAAAGCTCTCATATAGACGGATAATTTAAATTTATGAAGTCATACAATAAGGACGAGAATTTTTAATTAATTTTTTCTTATTATAACTAGTTTCATTTCTAAAATATTGATGATAATTATGGATGATATATTAATTCATCATTTTAAAAATATTATCTTTCTTTATTATTGAAAGAGTATTTATTTTATTTTAACTTATCTATCTTTAAAGACCATCCATTTTGCCTTTTTAGAACAAATATCTTTTTTATGAATATGAATTTCTAATTTTATAATTTTAAGACTGATGTACAATTTTTTTATCAAATACTAATTCAAAGAGGGATATATTTACTTTTAAAAATTTTTATATTTAATTTAATAAAAAACTATTTTTATTATTGAAATATATTTATAAAACTAAAATACAATATTAGTATGTGTCTTTTTTTATCATTCTTCTAACCATTCAATAACATTTATCAATAATCTATATTAAATACAATTAAATATAATGATCATCCAGTAATTAATAATCATAAGCAATGCCGATAATTATCATCTTTTATTTATGAACACTAATAAGTTTTGGGCTCGACCACTCTTAAATTCCCGGTCACATTACCTCACATCACAGGAGTAGCCGTCGTTCCGTCAGCAAGCCATACGAGGTTTTAATAAAATAAGCAATAAAAAATTTATGACGGATTTTTTATAGTTAAGATTAATATTATAAGTAATAAAAAAATTTTTAATAATAAAAATTTTAATTAAAGTAATAATTGTATATTAAAATGAACCTTCTAATCATTCAATAAAATTGGTTGCCGTCGACATTGAAAAGGAAAAAATACATCAGAAGACACAAGTGCTAACGAGAGAAAAAAGAAACAGGAAGTAATAGGAATGAATAATCAAAAATCTCCACGTAAACTTGATATGCAAGGATTTGGGGAAGCGTACGCCAAGAACTCAGGATCTCTTTCAAGAACACGCATTATCTTCTCATCCAATATCATCCATGCCTCCACTCCATTTCTCCTTCCAGCGTTGTTCAAAAGGATCACATTGTGTATACTAGGAATACATCTACTGGTGTTTCCCATAACACCGAGCCATATAGGTTTTCCCCATCCAAAATCTATGTCGTTAAAACCAAAAGTATTCCAACCAGCGAAAACAAATGTTTCTGGGTTTCCCTTGAAAATCTTTTCTTGACGGTTTAGCAGTTCCAAATAGGAGACAGATCCTTCGTCACCAATCATATGTTTTATGTATTCGTTGTTGATTCCTGCAACACCATCACTTATGAGAGCTACCAAGCTGTCCATCTCCATCTCTGTGTGTTCTGGATTGAAGTGTGACATTGAGAATTGAATAAGATTACCAATTGAGTGCTTTGACAAGCGTGGTTTTGTCAGTCTTCGACTTCGTATGTTGACTACTTCCTTGGCAACAGATGGCTTCAACGAACCTGATATGGATCTAGATGCTGCCGTTGCATGTTTCCAAATAAAACCACTTATTGCTTGGACTCTAGTTGGATACTCTACCATTGTGCTTGCAGCTTTGGCCATTAAAGCAGCTACAGCGTTGTCATGAAACCCAAATCTCCTTGTCACACATCTACAGTCGCTAAACCAAGAGCTTTCTGCGTTAGAGATATAGCGCTGGGGTACGTAATCTACAGAAGGAAAAAGCACAGAAGCATCTGATAAGTTGGGATGAATATTGTTAGGAACTCCGCTCGCATTAGAGGCCCAAGATTTAAGGAAAGTGCTTGCAGTCGTTCCGTCGACGAGCTTGTGTGATAAGCACACACCCAGTGCAATACCTCCACAGTCAAAGACGTTTAATTGCACAGTTACTTGTGCGACAGTTGGATCCTTCAATTGACAGAAAGGTTGGCATGGAAGGAATCCATTGAGCAGTTCAACCCGAGGATCTTGAAGAAAGTCAAATAAACGCCCATTTATCCGAGTTTCTGTAAAGGGAACACCCTCACCGTAGTTCTCTATAACGATATTGTTTCTCACCCTTCCTGATAGAGGATAGATGGTATCTAAGGTTTTTGAAAGTGACCATTTTAGCTGAGTTGCGAGCTGAGCAGTTTTGGAATGCTTACTATCATCTACAGGGTAGAAAAATACGAGCGGGGAGTAAGTAGTGGGTGTAAGCTGATCTATAAGAGAGAGTCTGAATGGAGGCAGCAGATGATGAGCAGGCGAGAGAGGTCTGATGCGTTCCACTGAGATCACAGCAGCTTCCATATTCCTGGTGATCCTGAGCATAATATTTCAGGAAATCAACAATTTATTTTCCCTCACCACAGAACCATATATATATATAGAAAGAGCAAGAAATAAAAGAGAACAACATCGAGAAATTAACCGAACAATATAAACATCACAGAGATTGATGGTACAATACTGAAACCTTTTCTCGTTACTGTTGTAATCAAACTTGATAAAATGTGGAGAACTATGTTACCATCTTCATGGCCTTTTGATTTATAACGTGGGAGGTTTTACTTTATGGGTCCTGATGTCTTCGTCGATAGTCTACTTCTGAAATAAAAAACGACCAACTAACAGTTAATTTCCTACCTGTAGTTAATCAAGAAATTGGTGATCTTCTCTAGGAATGGATCCCTTCAAACTATGGACTTCTTGGAAGTAGAGAGAAATGGAGAAAGATCACGGCAAGTGCCCGAGAATGTTTGTGCTTTATATAGAAAGTCCAGGACGGTCCTTCAATATATACATATATCTAATTATAGACTTCTTTTGATGGATTATCAATTTTATAATATAAAATAACTAAATAATCCTACTTTTTGATCCCATTTCCCAGTCCCCTAACTTTCCTTTATTTGCCATCGTTCTTTTGCCCATTTGCCTGTCTTAACTCTTAACTACGGATTTGGCTTTCCTTGTTATGTAATGCCCTTGGCAGACTGAAATTCTCCAACATCAGTGTTGGACAATGTCTACTTATGTCCTCAGACAAATCGGTATTTAATGTAAAAAATGCTATTGTTATTTAAAAAATAAAATGCTTTGTAGGTAATATCTAAATCTGTGCAGTAACAAAATTTGGGATGATTTTCAGAGATAAAACTTGATAGACACAACAACATAACATAACAGAGTATTAGCTATGTTGGTTTTTGCAACGAATTTGAAATCGTCACTAAATGTTGACTATTGGTGACGATTTAAACATTCGTCGCCCAAAGTCTGTTATTTTCTTAATTATATTTAAAAAAATTAAGGAATAACATCTATTGTCAAATTTGAAGGGCTTGCCTTTTACCCTAATTTTGGAGTGGTGACGTAAGTAGTAACTTTTACGACCATAGATTGACCCTAGGTTTTTTCACACCTCAATTTAATAAAGATAAACGTGTAGAAATCTAGTCTCTCTCTGATTATTCACCATAGGAATTTCTATAAGTTTGCATGAAAATGAAAAATTAGAAAAACCAAAAACTTATTTTCAATTCTAAGAAATAAACATTTACGGAAACATGAAATAAATAATGTATTTACGGAAACATGAAATAAATAATCTTTTATTAATGACTCTTATAAAATAATATGACATGATTGAATTCAGTAAATACAAAATAAAGAGGTACAAACAAAAAGGAAATTTGAAGAATCGATATCAAGTTGGAAATGACGGTAAGAGCGACAAAGCATATTAAACTGACAGGGCATGATAAATAACCATGCTTTTAATTATTTCACTTGTATAAAAGAGCCACAATTAATAATAGCTCATCTGCATACAATTAATAATTACATATTGCAACAGGCATTAGATACAGATGAAGTTGAAATCTGATCATTGGGACTTTCATACCATGTGTTATTTGTTCCGATTTGCATCCCTGTATATATATTTCTTGATCATTGGAACTTTCATACCACGTGTTATTCTTTCCGATTTGCATCCCTGGATTTCAACTTCATTTCTACCTAATGCCTGTTGCAATATGTAATTATTAATTGTAACAGACAAACCAGACATTTAGCTTTGTTTTTTTTCCTACGTTTGAAAAATCGTTAGCAAAAGTTATCATATTGTGACGATTTTACAAATCGTCATTAAAACTAAGCTTTTAGCGACTAACTCAAAAATGTTACAAAAGGGATAACATTTTATGACGAATAGCAAAAATCGTTGTCAAATGGTGAAAATTTAGTGACGATTACCGAAAATCGTTACAAAATGATTCACAATGGGTGACGATTTCAAATATTTGTTACTAAATTAACTTTTGGTAACACTTTTCATAAATCTTCACCATAATTTATTAAACATTTGGTAACCAATCTCTGAAATCATCACTAAAGGGTACATAAGTGGCGACGATTATACAAAATCGTTAGTAAAAAGACGTTTGATTTTTTGCTACGTTTTTTACATTGTCACTAAAAGTGACCATTTGGTGACGAAATTTGGAAGCGTGATCAAAAGATCAACAATTGTGTTACACATTCAATGACGATTTTTGAAAATCGTCACTTGATGGTCACATTCGACGACGATTTCCAAAAATCGTCACCAAAGGGTTGACATAAACTAACATTTTTATAATATATCATAGTTAATATATGTTTTATTGGAGACTTGTTTTGAATATTTGCAATGTATTGTTGAAAAAACACACACAACATAATTTTAACTGTTAAACAATAGTGTTAATTAATCACTAATATTTACTATCATAGCAAAAATTAGTTATAAAAATTTAAATAATTGTATCAATATAATAATATGATATATATGGAGTAGTACGAACTTTGAATTAGAAGTTTAACAATTCATACAATCATAGAACAAGAACAATAATAGTCTACACTCAATAATATGCAGCTTAACCCCTAACTAATAGAGAAGTTGTTTGACAAATTCTTACAGATATAACAATAAATCAACTTTAAAGCTGAGTCTAGTTGATTGCATCGATAAATGACAATGTTATAATTATTTTTTTGAGTTCCAAGTGACATGAGAGTTGGTAAAGGTATGAGTCCCTGATGTCTGGATTCCCAAGAAGGGTCCTTGCATGTTCGAAGGTACCAATTGAAACCGTAATAGTTCTTCCCTCAGGTGTCGGGTTTTTCACACCTTCTTGCAACAATGTTTCCGTTACAGCTAAACTTGTAGAGGATACAGTGAATGAGTCGCTAGATTTAGTATGGAAGACAAGTTCTTCAGATGAACTCCCAGTACGAAACAGTTTACCTAAAGCACAATCAGTATAAAACCTAGATATTGTCATATTAGTAAACTATTAAACGAACCGAAATCGCAGTGACATGCATACGTGAATGACCAGACAAGGTTTGTGAACTTGACAAATTTTCCAAAACAAACGATTTCCCTAATCTTTTATAGACCATTGTGACATTGCTCCCTCCTCCATGGGCATATATGTCATCTTCGAGATTCAAGGAAGCTTAAAACAACATGTAGTATATACCATCAAATGTAAATATATATAATAGCTTCATAAAAGGAAATGAGATGTACATAATAAGGAAAGTGACGTTGTTCGGATGATTTCAAGATCCACTTTGTTCTTGGATTCTTTGTCTTCGTCGTAGTTTTGATTTTCAAATTCAATAGATTTTTTATTCGATAGTATAGAGATAAAAAAATCGCCATTTTTGTTGATTTTTTTCATTAATATTTTCATTTCTATTCAAATTGAAAAAAAGGGAGTTGATTGGTATTATCCAAGGTTTTATCTCATATATGTTGTAGAGTATCACAAATTTTTGAAAGAACTAAAGGTTCAAACTGGATATGGGATGATTTACAATTTCTTCATTCATTTCCACCCAATGGAATAGTTTTTTTTATTGGATGAATCGACTTCGTGATCTTGTTGAATCATAAGAGAAAAAAGAGTGTTGTTATCCATTTTATCAATTATTTGATACTTATTAGTTCTAATTTGAATATTTTTTAAGATATGTGGCCATGAAATAAAGGGATTAAGTGGAACAGAATTCACTGGGTGGTAGAGTCATGGGAACACCTCTTGAAGTAGAAGATCGGTCATAGAAGGCAAATGATCATTAGTGTATAAAGGGGGGATTTTTCTGCGTTGTTTATTTCTTCAGTTAAGACAATTTTGCCATATTCCTCCCAATGGCATGAATTAGTACCATCTGGAACTAGTCTCCATGTCAGCATTCCTTGATTAATAATGTTAAGAGGTATATTCTGCCAGTGTCGATTTAGAATAAAATGATGAAATGTTTAACTCCAATTTCGATGATAAATGAAAGTAGTCTAGTTTAGCACTTATACATCTTCAATGTGCCTAATGATATGACATTACAAGAAAAATGTCATTTTGCGATGGAAATTACTGACAGAAAATATAAATATTCCACTGGTAAGATATATTACTGATGGACTTTACTGACAAACAAAGGTATCATAGATTCGGTCATAGCTAGTAATTACCGATGAGCAAAAGAGTTTCCATCAGTAAATGTATCGACGGTAAATTGTTGACCATCGATAAATATATCGACAGTTTACTCTGCGATTGACCGTTGGTAACATTTAGAGATGGGTAGTTACGTTCCGTTAGAAAATTTACCAATGGTAAGAAATTTACCGTCGGTAAATTTGCTAAGAGGTTACCGACAGATATGTCTTTCCATCGGTAAAAATTGTGAGAGAATTGGCTATTCCTTCTGTGATTACCGATGGATGAGCGCGTAGACTATCATCAAATGGAGAGTACATTACTGAAGGTTGCTTATGATTAATGCATAATTTTAACGGTTATAAATTTATAGTGTACAATTAATTTGCTTAAATAGAAATTTTGATTGATGATTAAAAGTTAAAATATCTTAATTGATAATAAAAACATTACATTGTACATAATAAGTATTTGTAATATAAATTAAATAACCAAAAGTACATTATTGATCTGGAGAGGCGAATGTTCTAGTTTGTGTGATGAGGTGCTATACTTACCCTTCAACTCATCCATCTCCTGATGGAGTTGAGTGATGTACTGCATCGACTGTTTAAACTGTTCCATCGACTGTTGTAACTGAGTCGCCAATATTTGCACTCTACCTCGAAGCTCTTGCACTTCATTAGTGGTGGACCACTTACTAGATGCTGCTGTACTGGACGTGGAAGATTGCGAATAACATGTGTTCACAAATAAACCTAAGCCAAATATCCTCCCATGCCATCCCTACTACCCACTGTTTGAAGATAAGTTTCAGTCTCATCAACATCTTCAGATTTTTAAGACTGTCGTTCAATGCTTTCTTGTATTTAGTCATATAAAAAAACAATGTTTATATTAGTAAGTGATAATTATTAAGCATTATTAATATTAAACCATAAATTTCACATACATTGAGTTCTCTGCAACGACTGTTGACGAATATCACATCGTTATGCTTCTTTATGTGAGTGTGCAAAAATAGCTGACAGGGTGTAGGCCTCATGCTCATAGATTTTTCCTGCATAAGAATACAATATTAATTATAAGTGAATTGGATTTTATAAAAATTTTGGCAGAGTTTGGTTTATTTTTATGATATCTACCCCTTGTTGAACAAAGAAAAAAATCTAAAAAGCACAGTCATATATGACACTAGACATTTATAACATTATCATTCTCGACAATAAACACATATTTTCATTCCATAACATATCAAATTCAATTAAAATACAGAAAGGAAAAGAAATGAGAATATAACTGTAAATTGTAGATACTTACAAGTCTCTCTGCATGCTCTTGGTGGGTAATAGATCCTCCCGTATGTACGGGAAGACTCTTTCCCTCTGGTCCTCTACGTCTGCTGGCTAAATTACATTGTGAAAAAGACATGGCCTTAGGTGATGTCCAATACTGCAGCTAACGACTCCATATTTCTTCATAAATATAAGGTGGTCGTACACCCGCCTTGTGTATCGCACCAACAAAGTCGCGATAGCATGTATGCGCTTGTCTCTCCCATACTCTATAGATGATCCCATCAAATTGAGAATCCCAAGAAAATTCTTTTTTTAATTAACAAAAGAAAAAATATTCGATAAATACATGTGATGTAATAACATTTATCAAATTAATGTATAAAAATGTTAATTAACAAAGGAAATAATAATTTTTGTTATACCTCAAACTCATGATAGTAAAATTTCTTTGTCACCTAAGAGATATTCTTCCATATATAGCCCTCAGGATCAATTTTCTCCTTGAATTTCGAAGTTATGTTTCTTGAACAAGGTCTAGATGGAAATAACCTAATATAAAAACAAATAAATTTATACCTTTTTAAAATTTAAACCTATAACGTAATTATAAACATATAATGGTTCATATATTTTCACTTACATATTATTGACAATTGTGATGTATTTTCGTCCAACGAGTCCCTTAGCTCTAGGCTAGCGGCCGTCTCCTTCATCCACGTTGTTTACCCGTGATATCGTTGTCAATATAGGGATAGTAAATCATGTGGGAGTGGTGGATGGTATAGCCTCATCTGCCAGTGTAGTAGGTGGAGTGAGAGGAGGTGTTTCATCTCTAGCTACTACAATTTGGCCATAGTTCTTGGTCAGCTGAGTATAGTAAATCAAAAAAACTGTTTGGATTGAGAGTTAGGTTCTTTTTCAAAATTTTCTATATTTTCCTAAAAGCTATAACCGCCTGCATCATAAACCATTTGTATGTAAGGATTTTCATTTACATCCACATTATTTCTTCTAAATCCAATCCCCCCTTCAAACTCATTGAAACTAGCTTACGATTGTGCTTTATTACTCCTTGAGATGCTATAAATCAATGATTCCTCATGTCCTGTCCACTGAAAATAATTAGGGACAAACCCTCTTCTACAAAAATGCCCGTTCACTTCATCAATAGGAAGGAAACTTGGACATCTAATCTTTGGCTCATCCATATATGCATGTTGAGAACATGCATAATGAATAAAAGCTTCAACTCCCTCAACAAATTTAGGATTATTGAAATCATCATGTGATAATCGCCTATACATCCAAGATCTATCAACATTGGTCATTTATGCAAAATTGTTAATTTAAATCAGTGATCTATAGTATCCTTTATGGCACCCCAAAATTTACAGAACATCTAAACTTTACACATCCCCTAAGTATTAACCAATTTAATTAGTCACCTACAATTGATTTCAAAACTATAATACGTGCCATTGTTTACACCTGTAAATCAAGAAAACAAGTTCTTGCTATGACTCATAGGCTTGTGGAATATTTCACCGATAAGCCTCAGGGGAGCTGCACCACAGGTTTCTAGCCTATATACCATCCTAGGGGCTTATTATGGAACAAATTGTCTTGTCTATGAAACGTATTACTTTCTTATGCTAATATTATGTTTGCATTAATCGCATTGAAGTTGAAGTATTAATCGTAGTAATTAATTACCTACAATTAATCGATCGAATTAATAACCTACAATTGATTTCAAACTGATGGTAATACAACATCATAAACTAATGTAAGAAAAAAGACAGAACAC
>JAOSBN010000002.1:14575854-14592962 GCA_027563595.1 Erythroxylum suave | reverse complement strand
TGAAAGTTGTAGGGCTTGATCTTAGCTTTCCATTGATGCATAGTTTGTAATTTTTGGATTACTGGAATGAAAGTTGTGCTGCTTAGAAGTAGAGGTGTTAATTCTGGGCGGAATCACGATCGTGACACGATGCGATTACGAGTTCCGGAAATGTCCCAATTCGCGATCGCGACCAAGTCGCAGTCATGACAAAGGCTGAAAGAATTCGCGACCGTCCCATAGAACGCCAAAATTCGCGACCGCGACCAAGTCGCAATTGGTAGCTCCCTGCGTCCAGAACAGTCCGCCCCTTTCACGCCGCCTTACTCTTTCTTTTTCTTATTAAATTATCTTTTTCCCAAATCCTTTTATATTTATTTATTTTAGCTATGGAAAATTTTGAGGTGAGTCTTATTTTTACATTTCCTATGAAATTAATTTAGTTAATATATTTATTACCCAATTCTTTTATTTGAAAATATCCATTAATTATTTTATTAATAATTAATTGTTGTTATTAAATCATTTTGTTTTTGAATGATTAAATTATATGTCCGAAATTATGTTATGATCCCACCACAAATCTTTCGTGTCTAGATTTTTTTAATTAAATTTAAGATTATAATTTATTTTATTGAAATGTTCCCAATTATTATAATTATTATTGCAAATAAATTTCCTAATGGTGACACATCGTCACCATAAATTATGTACGGAGACTAGGGCCAACATCTTTGGTATCAAAGCCCTAGGTTTTCTGGGGATTCCTAGGCTTAGAATATGTTATGTATACTGTGAATTCTATGTTATGTGATTTTTTTTTTGTGTTTAATATACTATGTGATTATTGTGTCCATTGAATTGAGTGCATAAATTGATTGATTGCATTAAGTGACAAGTATATCATGCACACATTTAGGACATAACTTGTAGGATAAAATGTAAGCAAAATATTAGTGTCTTATTGAAGGAGTAAAAATGCCACCTCGTCGGAGGACACTTCGAGGAATTTTGCAAGGATCTACTGCACCTAACTCTCTACCGAGAGAGGAGGAGATTGAGGAGTCTAGAGCCCCAGCGATTGCTGAGGCGACGGTAGGGCAAGAGAGTGAACCCTTACTACCCCAAATTCCAGAGTCTTCTCTCCCTTAAACACAAGGTTCAAATCCATTTGATCCCAAAATGTTCCAAGCTTTTGCTCAAGCCTTTGCACAAGCGATGGGTTAGATGCCATCCACGTCTACTCCAGCCCTATCCAAGAAAGGAAGACAATTTGATAAATTGAGGAAGTATAGTGCTGTAGATTTTTATGGCACTACTGATCCTGAGGAGGCCGAAACCTGGTTGAGGAGGACAGAGAGAATATATCCCGAGTATCCATATAGAAAACAATAAAATGCATATCCAACAAGTCTATCCAACATCTGATCTATGAATGGCAAAGGAAAATGGTCCTTCCTAGTGGCTTTGTTTAACTTCCTATAATCCATGCAAATCCTCCATCCAGTGATTGTCCTAGTGGAAATAGTCTCATTGTTAGCATCTTTAACTACAGTGAATCCACCTTTTTTGGGAACAACCTGAGTAGGACTAACCCATAAACTATCACAAATTGGGTAAATGACTCTAGCCTTAAGCCACTTCTGAATTTCATTCCTAACCACTTCATTGCTAGGTTCAATCTTCTTTGGGGTTTAATGCTAGGGGTGAATGACTACTCCATCAGAATTTTATGCATTACAATAGGACTAATTCCCTTAATGTCTGAAATTGACCAACTCAATGCATTTTTTAACTCCCTTAACACCCTAAGCAATTTTTCTTCTTCTAAATGAGTCGATGAAGATGAAATAATGACAGGAAAAGTTTGATTAGCACCCAAGAATACATATTTCAAATTTTTAGGCAAGGGTTTCAAACCAATCAATGGATGCACATCTTTCACATCACCAACAATATCAGCATTATTCACACAAAATAAAGGCTCGGGTTGATCAAAATTTTTCATGCATTCAAAAGAATCCAACACCTTCATAAAACAAGCATCATCATCGTCCATATCATCTTTGATAAACATACCTTCCAAACATGTCAATAATAGGTCTTTAAAGATAAGGGAAGGAAAAGATGTTACCACACAAGAGGATATGACATCTACTCGGTTGCAAGTCAATGTATCACTTGGATGTTTGAGCGATCTGTATATGTTGAACTTCACCTTCTCACCATTTACATGCAAGGTTAATTTTCCTTGTTGCACGTTAGTCACTGCACCTTCGGTAGCCAAGAATGGTCGCCCAAGTATGATCAGGATCTCTTTATCTTCTTCCATGTCAAGCACTACAAAGTCTGCAGGGAGAATAAATTTGTCAACATGAACAAGAACGTCTTCTACAATACCTCGAGGATAAGTGAGACAACGGTCGGCTGGTTGGAGGCAAATTGTCGATGACTTGACTTCTCCTAAACCCAGCATTTGGAAGATGGAAAGAGGCATGAGATTTATGCTTGCTCCCAAATCACAAAGCAATTTAGCAAAATGTGTGTTGCCGATCTCACATAGAATTGTGAAGCTTCCCGGATCTTTCAATTTCTGTGGTAAATTTCTTTGCAAGACTGCACTACACTCCTCGGTCATCAATACTGTCTCATAGTCTCCAAATTTCCTTTTTTTGGTAACAATGTCCTTGATGAATTTTGCGTAATTCGGTACTTACTCAATAACTTAAATCAAGGGAATGTTGATCTCAATTTACTTAAAGACTTCAAGGAATTTTGCAAATTAATCATTGATTTTCTTCCGTTGAAATCTTTGAGGATATGGTAGCTTGGGGATGATTTTGTTTGCAGTTCTCCTTCTAGTTTCTTTTCTGAACTAACTTCCTTCTCAACTTGTGTAGGTGCACTTGCTTCTTCACAAGTATTCTTTCCTTCGTTAACATTGGACTGAGTGGAACTTTTTTCTTTAGGTTTCACCTCTTCCAATTCTTTTCCACTTCGCAGAATGATGTCCTTGCACTGCTCTCTTGGGTTAGTTTCAGTATTACTTGGAAATATCATCTTATTCAAATTCCTAACAGCATTTGCAAGTTTTCCCATTTGAACTTCCAAACCCTTCACTGAAGTCCCCATACTGGTTACTTGCATCTTTAGTTCATCCATCTCCTTCTCATTCTTGTGAAAACGGTTTCTTGTCTCAATTACAAAAGTGCCAATCATTTCTTCCAAGGAAGGTCTTCGTTCTGCCAGTGGTGGTCCATATCCAGGTGGGTAAGGCATGTCCCTTTGAATACCATAGTTATATTGCTCCTTAGAGTTGTAGCCTTGACCATATTGATTTCCTATTAGTTGTGACTTAAATCCCAAGTTCCTTTGGTTAACAAATTGTGCTTGTTCCACTCCCTCATCATTGGTGTAGAATGAATGACTAGTAGCTACCACCTGCTCATTATATTTTTCATTTGACATGAATTTTGAAAATTGATTGGATAGGGCTGCCAATTGAGCAAATAACTGAGTCACTTGATCCACTTCTATAATTCCTCTCATTCCAGTATTTCTCTCGGAGGGCCACTAGTAGCTGTTTGAAGCCATATCTTCCAGCAATGCATATGATTCTTGAGATGTTTTTCTCATCAGAGTACCAGCTGCTACTACATCCATAATTGTTCGAGTCTGGCCATTCAACCCGTTATAAAACATTTCCACTTGTACCCACTCTTGGTATCCGTGATGTGGACATTTTCTCAAAAAAATTTTGTACCTTTCCCAAGCTCCATGCAATGGTTCCAAGTCATGTTATCTAAATGTACTAATCTCTGCTATTAACTTCGCAACTTTACCATGTGGAAAAAATTTAATCAAGAACTGTTGTGCCACCTCCTGCCAAGTTCACATTCTATCAACAGAAATTGAGTAAAGTCAATTCTTTGCTTTATCCCGAAGAGAAAATGGGAATAAAGTGAACCTAATGTCATCTTACGTTGCCCTTTCAGTCTTGATAGTGTCACATAATTCTTGGAAACTTGCAAGATGATCATTTGGATCCTCCATTGGTGCTCCTCCAAACTGATTTGTCTGAACCAAATTGATGAGTCCAGGTGAAATATGAAAGTTCTGAGCACGAACAATAGGTCTTTGGATACCGTGATAATTGTCTACCACTGTAGGCTAGAAATATTCCCTGATAGGATGTTGGTGCAATTGTTCCTGTTCATTTCTATCATCTCCTCTTCCATTTCCTCCAGTCAAATTAGCTACACCGAGTCTGGCCTCTAACTGAGCTAATCTTAGAGTCATTTCATCCCTCTCTCTTTGAATTCTCTAAAGTTCTTCTGCTTGATTGTCCGTTTTCTTTTGTCGACGAATTGACTTTGCTGTTCTTTCCAACTCTAGGTCAAACTGTCTTTCTTGCCCTCTAGTGGTTCGGGGCATACAAATTTTTTTAAAACTGCACAAGAAAACGAGAGTGCAAAAAGAAAAAGAAACAAATAAGTTATGCTAGGGATAAAAAGAAAACCAACAAGTAAATATCAAACTAGCTATAAAAACAAAAAAATTCAAACATTAGTCTCCGGCAACGGTGCCAAAAACTTGTTCGTAAACTGCAAGTGCACAGTTGTCGAAGTAAGTAATAAATCGGTAAGAACTAAGTCGTGTCCACAAGGATTATGAGAAAGTTTAATTCTACACTAGCTAACGGTATTTGAAATCGGGTTGGATAAAATTTTGGAAAATTAAAATTAATGTAAAGAAATTTAAAACAACAAAATTTACTTAAATAAATTTCTAAACAACTACCCAATTCAATGCGACCAAAATAACTATGAATATGACAAATTTTTGCAGTAACTAATTAAAAAAAGATTGCAACAATTGACTTAATTAAAAGTATTAAATTTAATGGGGAATGACTTTCTTTTAGGGAATGATATTTTTGTCAACCTTAATATTGAATTAGCTATCCTCCACAACTGAAATATCCCAACCTTGTAGGTGAATTTTAAGAGTAATTAATCTCCTTTTCTCAAAGATGAATTAATTTATCCACTCTAGAAGTCACTTAGTAATCCCTTACTTAAGTTTTTCCTAGAGTTTCTTAAGTTCCAAAACTTCAATTTTCACCTCCTAAGCTTCATGGGTCTCTCAACTCACAAAAAAATTCTAGTCAAAATTTCCTTCAATCTTCTGGCAAAAACTTCCTTTTTTCAAAGGCGAATTTATACCAAGTCAATTTCTAATAATTCAAAGGAATAACAAATAAATCCAAGGAAAATCAACAAGTATATAAATTTTTAGCCTTGGATTCCAACAAAATTCAAAATTAAAGCATCAACAAATATATCAAATCCCTAAGAAAAATTCAAGTTTTAGCCACAAATCATCATGTCAAGCAATCCACAAGCATAAACCCTATATAAACTCATGAAGCAATCAAATAAAAATTAAGAGCACAACTCCAAACTACAGTAGAAAAATATAAGCTCTCCCCTCTCCTTGCGTGGCTACTTTGTAGGCTGTGAGTGGAGAATAGAAGCTTGCGTTTTTGTTGCACCTCTTGGAAGACTGGCAGCGTGAGTGGAGGCATTATTTTCATCTCTCAATGTGGAGGAGCTGCATTATTTTCTTGTGGAGGTTGGCGTTGAAAAGAAAATGTAGGCTAGAGCTTGGAAGTTGAAAAATAAATCAAAGCTTATGTCTTTGGCTCTTGGATGGAGGCTATGTTGAAGATGTGGAAGATTGGAAAGGAAAATCAAAGCTTACGTCTAAAGAGGCTGGAGAGAAAATGACAAGTGTGGCATGGAGAGGAATTATGTGCGTTGGTGAAGTGGTGAAGAAGTGAAGGTTGGAGAGCAATGTGCGTGAATATGAGCTGGTGAATGCAAGGTTGGAGAGCTGGTGGTGAGGAATGATTGGAGGCTTCTTGATTTAGTGGAAGGCAGCTTGGTGGAATGGAATGTGGGGCTTGAGAATGGGTTTGTGCGTTGATGGAGAGGATGGATAATTGTTTCGGTGAGTGGAGGTATGGAGGGCTGAAATAATTAAAAGTGGAGGCTAGTCAATAAAGTGGGGCTGTTTTTATTGAATGATAAGAGTATGGAGCTCATATGGATGGGAATAGCTGGCTGCATGCTTAAGGGAATGGAGTGTGGGGTACAAAGAGACAGCCTCTTGTTGGAGTTGTATTGGTGAGGGCTGATTGGTGGAGGCTGCTCTTAGTTGTTGAAACGGTGCTGCTTGGAATGGTTAGAGGTCAATTTCGACAGTGCATGCATGGAGGCTTGAGTTTGAGTGAGTGGAGGCTTGATGGGTGGGTTGCGTCACTTGATCAAATGGAGATGGTTGGAGACAACGTTTTGTGGAGTTAGAGTCTTGTGTAAATTAAGTCTTGCGTGAATTCGGGGTGGAGCTTGGGCTAGATGGATGATTTATCTTTTGCTAGATGGCCTCTGCGTTTCTTTTTCTTTTTACTCCACGTTTTGCTACTCCTTTTTTTTTTTTTTTGCAAATCACGTTGAACTATCTGCTTTTAAAAAAATGCTAGCCATCTTCCTTTGTGTGACTCTATTCAGTGGCAGCCCTCTCTTCTTTTGCGTTATTTTTTCCAAAAATTCCTAACACTCAAAGATAATACAAAAATAGCATTTTAGTATATATTTACTCCAAAATACTACACAACTGACCCAAATTAACGCATTAAATAATAGAATATTAGTATCTCTATCAAGTACCTAAAAATTATTGTTATTTTATATTAATTGTGATTATTATTTATTATTTTGATTTTGGAGAGGGTTCAAAATATACAATACAATTGTTTACTATGACAATTGACTATTTTGTAATTTTTATAAAAATTTAGGGACTATTTTATAAATATAAAAAATTGCCCGAAACGGTACCCTGTATTGACCGGTACCGGTACCGGTACCGTACCGTACCAGAACTCAATCCGATACCGAGTCCCGTATGGTATTCGCAACTTGGACTGAGAGTATGATTTTCTTTTCTAAATAAATGTTACATCTTATCTTGTTAGTTGAGATGTCGCCAAATTATATCAGATAAAGTTCCATTTTGATGAAGGTGTAATCAAATTGGTTAGTGTGATGTAATTTGATAAAAATAGAGGTGATATAGTTAGTTTAGTTCAATTAAAATTTTGAATTGCAAAGTCAAGGAATTCTATAAATAGCTTATTTGAGTCTTGCTCTTCAAATTAGAGAGAATATTTCTTTTTACACTTTATTTGTATATTTTTAGGGAAGTAATAAATGTTGGGTTTTACCATAACTTTTATAGGTTTATTGTTATTTTTGATTATCCATTGTTTAGGTAGTATGTTTACTCGAATGTGAGAGTTAAAAGCGATTTAAGTTGAGTGCTCATAAGGCTTTTGGAACAATAAGGATGGTGAGTTTATTTAACTCCACGACTAGAACGACGAAGAATCTCAAGTGGGAATATTATTAAAAGAGAAAAGACATTACAAAAGAATTAGTTAGGGCTTCCACAATGCACGGCGTAATTCGTGACGTTCCATTCGTGACATCATTATCATATAATCAGGCGATAGTTCATATCTGAATCCAACAAGGTGTCCGCTGCATTCGCATCTACTTCAGCCCTCTTTTTTTTTTTTTTTTTTCACAACCCAAGGATTCTAATTTATTGCCAAACCATACAACACCACGGGCTCTAACCTTTTGATCTATATGAAGGATGTGCATAAATATACAGGACGAGATAAAGTAAGGCGATACCTCGTAGATTTCGATTCATAGGTTATTAGCAAAATGACAATATCACAAAAAGTAACGTGGTGTAATTAACATAAAAGGGGTTATAAGTCTTTATTATTATTGGTTTTTTGGGGTCCTAAAAGGTCAACTATATAATAAGACACTTTGTAATATCATTATTTACAAAACCTATACAGTGTATTTAAACTTCATGTCTTTGATATTTTAATAAAGCAGGTCATTTTTGTTCACTGTGTCAATTGTTAAATTTCATTTTACACTTGTTTAATAATGGAACTCATGGCTAGTTTGCTTTGAACCGGTATTACCCATCAATCTAAGTATCCAATAGACAGCAACACTGGTAACAGTAGGAACTTCAGAAGGGAAACTTTTACAGCTAAAGGCTATTTGGTCAAATTCTTAACTTAAATGCTTGATTAAATCATCGAGTCTCCAAAAAAGCCTGCCATTGGTGCAAATCCAAAGATTTAAGGTGTGACTGTTTAAGAATATCATGATACTGTAATTTTAGGTGACCACGTAAGCGCCTAATGCTGCCTGTTGAAGGGCAAATGGTATCAACCCAGCAGTTTATACGTGAGAGTGACACAAAGCCTGCTATGAAAATAATGGGAGTTCAGTGCTTGTACGAGTCATCAACATATATTCTTTTCCTTTTCCAATTTTCCTTCTCTCCGAGCTTTCAGAAGGACAACTGCGTTCAGCTCAATATCAAATAAAGTATATACAGCCTTTACACAGTTCAACTACTAACTTAAGGAGAATGAATCTTTGCATTAACTGGCGTTGTATTAGCTATGCTATATGTTCTAATCAATTCTATCAAAGTGAATACCAAAAAATAAACCAGTCACAAAGTCAGGTGCCGCTTTTTTGTTCTTTTTCTTAGCTTGCTTGGATGTTCCTAGTACCATTAATCAAGGTAAAGTTTAGGCAGCATTTGCTTATTTGATTTGGCTCTTGGAAATACAGCCTAATGAAACAGTTCGGTCATCCAAAGGAAGTCACGGAGAATGTAACTTGTATGTTAGCTTATAAGATGTTGCAGCTTCCAGAATTTCTGTAGAGATAAGATGAGCAGTCATTAGTCAATCGGAAGGAAAGTGTTCTATATCATCATGGATGAGAATGTAAGATTCTGAGTACTTCTTTATATCTTCATATTTGCCCAAAGCTTGCTCAAATTTAAGCCAAAGTGGACCAGTCTCCTGAAGATTCACATTTTTTGGTCCAGCTAAGTATGCCTGAACAACAAACTGAGGTGTTCTTTCCCTGTTTTACAACTAACAAATGAACCACAGCATTGACGTTAAGGTTAACCCAATCCACTTGTTAAAGCAGTCATACCTCCCTTCGTATTGTGACAGCCAATTCATGTATGCCGCGCCAAAGTACATGGAGACAAATGGCTTGGTTAGATCATCAACAGTATCAACTTTGTAAGCCCTGTATCCCAGCTCCCTATGTAAAAGAGAGAGTTTCAACACCTTTAAATGCAGTTGGGTCCGAATCACACGGAATAGTTAAAAGAAAACCTATGCCTACATTCATAAGGAATCATTCTTCAGTTAAATTCAAACGTGCATGTATCACGCTTTTTCATATGAAATTACACTACTGTCTTTCACAAGAAGTTGCTTTGGGTTTTGAATAGAATGTTATACTTTTCCAGGGCAGCCGAGGACTCTTAACGTATTTGAAAACTGTTATGACAGTGATAAAAGGAGTCATTTTACATGTTAATTGCTTTATTCCCTATCTTTTAGTTCCTGTAATTAATGGAGGATTATTTTCTTCAACATACTATTAGTTTTAGATTTAAGTAGGCATTTGACTTTGTAGTTAGAAAAACTGAAGTAAGCACGTGGGTGATATGTAGAAATTAGATATCACATTAGCAAAAGGATAAAACACTTGCATCAGCAAACTCAAAAAAGATACATAAGAATTATATGTAAGGACTTTATGTCTGTACGAAATGTGTCATCCTTAATTCAAAGAAATTAAAGGTTGAGGAATC
The DNA here is from genome assembly GCA_027563595.1 of Erythroxylum suave. NCBI lineage: Eukaryota > Viridiplantae > Streptophyta > Magnoliopsida > Malpighiales > Erythroxylaceae > Erythroxylum > Erythroxylum suave. Next base: position 14,583,197 of record JAOSBN010000002.1, on the reverse strand, counting down.
AGATGCATGATAGATCCAACCTATGTACATTAACTGATGAAATTCAAAACTTCTCAGTTCAAGATTTGCTTACATGTAAAGCCAGAATGCTGTTGAATAGTCAATTCCCATTAGCCCAATTCGTGCTCCAACTCCATTTACAAAGCGCATGCTGACCATCTCAACCAGTGCACATAGTACTGACTGAAGCAGTAGTTATCAAAGATTTAGGCACCGAACAAAGGGAGACATCGTGCAGAAGATAGGCCAAGTAAATTAAGGCTGAGAAAATTTTAGTATTTGTAATGACAAAAACTTGTAATGATCTTACAATTTCTTCTCATATTCAAAAATCGCAGAACTCCATGAGAAAGCAATCTAAAACCAATAAAACTGGAAAGACTACTTTATCAAATTACAGGAGTCAAATTGAACTCATTTTACTATTTGTTTCAAAAGAAAAGTTGATCATGCAGCCATCCAACTGAATCATTTTTTCCCAAGTTTTAGACCTTAGGCACAGCAATCCAGGAGAAACAGAAGCCTTTGCTGCGATAACAGTGAGCTTGCATCACAAGATAGATTGCATGAGATACAAAGAAATTCATATCAGGGAGCAGTAGGACATGTTATTGAAGCAGAGTTATATACAAATGAACTTGTATCCTTACAGGTTTAACTCCTCTTGTACTGAAATACTTCGAAATAATTATATCTGCAACTGCCTGCATGGAGACCATGATTAATAAAGTCAAATTATCCTCCTTCCAGCCAAAACTAAATAGAAAATACACTACTGGTTAAAAAATACAGTGCATTTCATGGATTTCCTTGATAAGAAACTTCACATCACTAACAAGACCAAAAGAAAAAGAAGTTTTCAGTTTATGTGAATGCAAACTAACATCTTTGTCCATAACTATATACCAGACCTAATAGTCACGTAGCCTCTTTGAGTGACATGGACCAATGCTTGAATTTAGATAGATAAGCCACAGGTTGTCTATCTTGCATTTAGTTGTGTTTTAATCCAATAATGGACTCATTTCCAGTGGAAATTCCAAAACCGTTTCTCTATTGGATAAACTCTTTAATGTAAAATGGTCTAAGAAGGGAAATAGGAAACTAGTTTAACAAATGAATACAATTGTAGTTGCTGCTATAAATGTTGTTACTTAAAATTACTTCTTCCTGAGATGAATTCCAACCCAAGGGACAACAAAATGCAGAAAAGAGGCATAAAGAAAATCTGCAGATATACTTTTCTGGAGTCTGGTTAACCGAAATCCAACACTATCATCAGTTTCTAGCTTGTAGTTCCTCAGACGTGAAGAAAGCAAATCCACTCTATGAATATAGAAATACTTGCTATGATAATGAAAGCATATTTTATAGCAATACCATTGACCTATTTGATCCCACATAAAATAAATGGTCAGGAGAAAAAAATGATCCTAAACTATTCTATGGAGTTCAAAGAACACCCAACTTCAAGCAAACATGGCAACGTCTTTGCAATGTGTTGAAACAAGCACTCAAAACTGGCACTTCAATAACATAGGGAATTTTGGTCACTCCTCAAATGTCACAAGAAACAATGTCAATTCCTTTTGAAATGCTTAGACCCAGATGCTCAGGGTTTGCACATCAATTACATAGGAGATTGTACCCACTCTTAAAGTGCCATCATATTTTAATACTCTATTCCTACATATCAAAATCTTGGCTGGTTTGTATTACTTCAACAATGAGCTTGCCTATGACCTTAGTATATGCTAGATGGAAAGAGCCCCAATGTAATATTGTGATCAGTTGAACGTACAAAAGATGCAGAATCTATATACCATTTAACTCAAATGTAGGAACATGAATTTACATCAGACAAAGAAAAGGAATGTTTTATGACTTTTATTTAATACCTTCACTTCCACTTTAGAAAGATATAGTCTCTTTTCCTTATCCTGCGAAAAGCGCACCTTTCCATGCTTTTCACCAGATTTCATCCACTCTTTAGCAACCTCAGGATTATCCCACAATTGTAGCATGTCCTCTGGAGAAGCTCTCGAGTCCCAATATGTATAATCACCCCCTGCACTCTCAAAGAAACAAGAGATTAATATAAACACCAAGTGAAAGTACAGTCCCTAATCCATACAGAAGATGTTACAAGTCAAGGCCATCAAAATACAACCGTATACTTTAAGGTTGAATAAAAAAAAGAAAATGTGAAACAGCATTTAGGTCAATCCTCTCAATATGAAGAGCATCCACCACTAGCTTCAGAAATACAGATACCAGCAATTTCCCACAAACGAAATTAGTTGATACTATGATTTAGGATCAATACCAGTGAAGAACAATATACACCAGACCTTTTTAACTTGAAAGGAGAAACTAAATATGGGAACAATTAACTACAAAGATGTGTTGTGAGTGTACATAAGGATCAATAAGCATACTTTTTCCATCCTTATCTAATTCCATTTGGCATTTTATAATTGTAACGCTGATATTTTGGAATTAAAATCTCTTTCTCATTTTCATGCAGTTTAAACGATGATAAGCAGTACTCTTAGCTGAAAGGGTGGACATGAAACATATAGATTCACATTAGAACTAAAATGTCAGAATGAGTTTCTGAATAAAGCAGAAATCTGTGTTGTTTTTGTGAAATTGAAATGTCTCAGTTGTTTTCAGCAACAAGCCACTTGTAAAGCTTATCACAATATCACTTGTTTCCCAAGCAAGACAGGACGGAAAGTTACATAAATTACCTTCTTTCCAACTGCTTTCTGTGAAGACTTTAAATTATATACAAATATTTTTGTATCCATGGCTAGCAAAGATGGGTATGTCAAGAAATTATTGAAATCAAAATCTTAAACTATTTAACAACACATATGAACATATTCTATACAAGATCTAAGACACTGCCTAAGAAAGGACTTCCTTTGAATTATGCATTGTTAAAATCATCAGAGAACTGAATGGCAATCTATAATAAATGCTAAGGATTTCACATAGGAATTATCCTACGTTGAAATAGTATACGAAGTTGAAGGAGTTGTATAATTTTAGAATAATAGCTATCTCTCCAACTTGAGAAAGAGTGCTGGACTCAAATATCATTATGCCATCAATCCTATATAGGAAGTATCCTACATTGAAATAGTGTTATTTTAGAATAATAGTATTAACTTGTATTGGTCTGTTCTTACCAAAAGAAATTAAGGTTTTAGCAAGTCAATAATATATAATTATGCGGAGGATATTGCAGAGAATTATGCTATAGAGGCGAAACTAATATAAATATAATAAATACCATATGGAAATTGAATGAAAAAATAGAACACATAGAGGAGTATAGTTATTTCTTATAAACTTAAGTAAAGGAAAGAACTGCAACCTGCATTTTGTGAAGACAGTAGACCTGTATCTTGTGAAACATGTACTGCGGACGAAGGATTAGCACTAGCAGTTATTACCGAAGTACTTCCATCAAGAAATCTTCTGCACAACAATTACACAGTTATGGAAAAATTTTCTCTAAAGCCAAGGGCATACAGTGAATCACATCCACTCAAATCTTACAAACTCATCTGATCACGTTCATTCCAATCGTTCCAATGTTTTGGGGGAAGCATGGTGGATTTATCTTCAGAAAGATATCACTCCCTCTTCCTAAAAGAGGTTGTTATTTTGAGATTTAAAAACAAAAGAAATACTTTTTGACTGTGATCCGCAAAGTAAATGACTACATCTATATACATGGACAAAGAAATAATGGGAAGAACAGTGGGAGGGACTTTATATTGAAAAAAAAAAAGGATTGATAACCAGCTCAAATATAGAAAATAAAGGGCATTGTATAAACAATAAACAATTACAAGGAGAACAGGGAACTACCTGGAAGGAAGACTTTCTTTGACTAAAAGGTATCGCTTCCAGTATTCCAAAGTTGATTTATGATCTGCTTTTTTAGTACCACCTTTATGTGCTCTAACCACAAACTCCTCGCTTCTTCCTCTGTATGATAGAAATCTAACTTTAGCATTGCAAAACTTTTGAGACCCAAAATCCAAAGCTTGGGAATAATCATTGCCATCGACAAATCAAGTATGCATTGAACTGAAGAAAAGAATAAAGGAAAACAAAATACATGAAATTGTACTTAACAAACTTACTTATGCTCGAAATTCAACAGCCATTTGATGTATGCAGCACCAAGATATACATTTACAAAAGGCCTATACAAAATTTCAGGATTTCCTTCTACTTTATATGTCCGGTATCCCAAGTCTCTGTTAGCAAGTTGACATTCTATATAACACCATTAAAGGAGGAAAATAAAGGAAAATGAAAGAAAGAAGCTGATAGTAGTAGAAATCCTTATTGCCAGGTTACTTTGTTGCAAAGATAATGCAAGTACGATTTTGATACCTGGCCAGCCATTCTGCAGTTTCTGGTGAAATTTGCATAATTCCCATCTTTTTCTGTTTGGTTTTCCTCACATATTCTGAAGCAAGAAGTTGCCTGTCACTTGCAAGTTCAGCAATAGCACAGATCATATCCTGCAACGAGAGAAGATATCAAATGCAATCACATTTTGAACTTTCAAAACTTCTAAATTGACAAAATTATACTTATATAGTCAAAAAAGAAAAACAATGGTGCAAAAGCGATTATGAAAGTAAGCATAAAATTCCTGTCTTTTGAATTGGGAATGCCTGTTAGAAACAAAGCACAAAGTGCACTGCCATCTGAATGAAATAAAATAGCCACCAATCCATTGTGTCCATGATCAAAATCTTAGAAGATGAGCAAACTGGATTTCAATTTAGATAAACTACTCCAATTTTATACCAAGTCCAAATGAGTGCTAAAGAAAACTGAAAATAGTGTACTATTGACTAAGTTATTTACTCAGCGAGTCAATTAGAGATCATCACAATTAAAAAGTTAAGAGAGAAGGTCAAGTCATGACAATAACAAGAAAATATATGGGTGATATTTCCATCATTTGCTGGGCTATAATGAAATAGTAGTAAGTTGTTGCATCTTAAGAGTAGAGGGACATTATGAATCCCTTTGTTCAGTTACCTTTGACTATATTGAACTTTGATGCATGATATTCTCTACTATCATTTATGACATGTCAGCTCATTTTCCAGGCATCAAACTATCAACTTAGAATAATACTAGATGGATCCAATGAACAATGAGCAGTAAACTTATTAGAATTAATGGCTCAAACTAAATCATCAAGCAAAGATCTGAGTTCTTGTGTCACCAATTGACTTCTATACAACGAAGTGCAATCCACACCATCCAGTATAATAACGTAGATAGATATGAACAAAGTTAGTTAATATTAAACTAGCAAAAAAGACAACAAGGTTTTATATTGTCAAGTTCCACAAGTAAAAATTAAACAAGAAAATGAATTGCTACCACTCTTCACTTGTGAAAATCAATCCAGGACATTCAGCAGAATGCGCAATGTAATGATTGATGGATAAGCAAAGCATTTCAGCTGACCGCAAATTTCAGGAGGTCATCAAAGCAAAGCAAAACAATTCCAAGTATAAAACCTAAGACCTGAACAGTTCCAAGTGATTAAAAATAGCATCTTATACTTCTACACATTCTCTAACAAACAAACACACAGATCTCCTTTCCTATCAATGCCCCAAACAAAAAGTACAGTATACTCCACATGCTGCAAAGCAATAACCCAAGAACACTGTCCTGACAATGTTAAACGAAAATTGAAAAGATTTACCGGAAGTATCTGTGAGTCAAAGTGTCGTTGTATAATAATATCAGCTACAGCCTGAAAGCCAAAATTGCAGTGTAAATGACATCAATCTAAGAATTTCAGTCAAATGGAAAATGAATATCACAAAACAAAACAAATATTTATGGATGAACCATGAAAACTTCACCGAAAGAGTACTTAGATTTATATATGATCCAACCCAAGACCACTCAAACAGCTCAATTTTTTATTTGAATACTTTCTGTAGTCACCAGAAAGACTTTTTCCCATGACAACTCCTCACAGTTTGATTTTAATAAATATAGTACTAATTGAAAAACTACTTGGAGGTCATAAAAGCACCAAAGAAGAAGACCAGTCGTTGTTTATTTTACCTTCATCTCAGTTTGTGTCAAGTAAGGTTGCCCATCAGGATCCCGTGAAAGGTGAACTTTCTGTCCTCTAGTCTCTCCAGCATCTAACCATTCAGTTCTAACAGCAGGTTCCCTCCACATTGAATCCATATCCTGTGGATCAATGCACTCATCCCAATATTTAAACTCGAAACTCATCCGGAAGCTTGTATTCTGAGATGGGATCTGCTAACACATACAATACCTCGGAAATCAATGACCTTGCTTGTGTGAAATATCCCTTAAGAAACTCAGAAATGGCAAATGATGAACACTTCCACATGAATACTGGGAAACAGAAATTAATTGAAAAACCATGAAAATAATTCTGTCTTCAGATTCAAACGACATTTTATATGCATCAAAAATAGCAAATGAAAATTCCAACCAACTCAACTAAGAGATAGAAGAAATCAGCAACGAAACTTCATCTTTTGGAAATAAAAGGAGAAATAAGTATATTAAATTCATGTTGTTCTGAAATATTACAATATGCTTTAGAGTTGTCGGCCCGCAACAAATTGAAAGTTCATTTCCTACGGAAAAAAATCACAACGACTCTTCTAGTCATGTTTAGTATCATGACGTTTGAAATGAGAACCCCATAAATTCTAGAAAGAGAAATAAAAATCTCATAAACTCCATTTCTCTTCCTCGTTGGAAGAAGAGGAAGGTGCTCGTGCATTCAGTGGCTTCAATTAAGACTTGAAGACCAAAAGGAATTAAAACAAACATCATGCCGACGAATCATGTGTGTGTCGGAGATGACAACATTTGTACAATAAAAGATAACCCGATTAAAGAGCAAAACGAGGAAACGTGTATGCATGCAAGTTGACAATTTATCACGAAACGCAATCAACACAAACAAAAACAAAAGAAAAAGTGGCATAAACGAAAAGGGAAGTGATCTCATCTTCATCTTACCTGGGTCTCTGTTTTCTTAGGTGAAGTAAAAGAAATGGACCATTGTTGACGGAATTTGTATCTGCGGAAGGTAAAGTTGGTGGGTCTGCTGCATAATGGTTGGCGAGAGAGAAAGAGAGGTGGAGGTTGTTGAAGAGAAAGGTACACTTGGCGAATACCACGCAAGACATGCTCCTTTCCTTTTTTTTGGATTACATTAGGTATCCCAGCTTAGCCGGACTAATCCTAATCCTCTAAGACCCCACCCCAAGAACCCTAGAGGATGT
>JAOSBN010000002.1:14552399-14567232 GCA_027563595.1 Erythroxylum suave | reverse complement strand
CAAAAATTACCATTCATATCTATATAGAGGCTATATGATGTATGATCATGCCAAGATATGTTTACACACGCCTAACCGTCCCAAATGACCAATTTACCCTTCCCATCGGTGATGGGATGTTACATACACAACCACAAAATTATCATGCAGCATAAAGTTCCTCTAGAAGAAAAAAAAGCACTCTCTTCGTAAATGAAAGAAACCAATGCAAGAGGACAAAACTTCAAGTACGATAATGGGATTAGATCACAAACAGATATAGAGAGAGGATGGAGATAGGAAGGAGAAGTATAGAGAGAGAAATTAGTTGGAGATAGAGAGGGCATTCAGAGCAACAGAAGATTTATAAACGGTTGTCTAAAACACACATAATGTTTGACCCTTTTCTCTCTAATTTCGTTGTTAAAATCACTGATACAAGCCAATGAGTTTGCAATAAGATCACATCGAACCCATTTTAGCAGAGACAATCATAAACTAACAAGGGGAGGGGATGCAAAAACCAGAGGCAAACAAGGGGAGGAGCTGACAGCAAAACAAACTTACCTTACTTCCGACTCGAACCACAGCGAAAAACGGCGACAAAATCACATCATTGGTCTGAGAGGAGGGGTCGGCGATGAGGTCTGTTATTGGGTTTGTGAAGAAGCAATTTGTATAACGTTAATCTGAAGTAAATTGTGGGTGAGGGCTGTTTTGTAAATTTACATGCGTTTTATGTATCTGTCTCTGTCTCCAAATTCTTGTCCTCTGGTTTTGGAAGGAACAAAAATTTTATGTCCTTGTCATCCGGAGTCGGGACAGAAATGAGTGGGGACAACAAGCAAATAGATCGGAGATAGGATTTTTTTGTCCCCGTCATCTGTCCCCACCCATAGGGACAGGAACCAAACGCAGGGTTAATGCTGCCTTTAGCAAGTGACAACCAACTCCCCATCCCTAAGAAAAGTAACACCAAAGAAATGTCAAATTTTGAGGTTGACAAAGTAACTTCTTTTAACCAAACAAAGGCCAACAAATATTGCAAAGCTAACCATGGGAGTAAAAAAAAAAGGATAAAAATGCTTTGAATTTCAAAAGATAAAATGACTGAAAATAAGAAGCAAATAGGACTCACTTTTTGTATCTATAAAGAAGGAAGAATGCAATTTGGATCTCCTATCAAAATGAGATCCTAAGGCAGTTATTTCATCAACATCTATAAATTCAAATTGTTCTTGTTGTCCAACTGGTGCAGCTTGGTCTAAGTATGGCTAAGATATAAAAAGTAAAAATCTTAATCTGCAGTAAGTGCTCCAACCTTTACTTAAAATATGTGACTATAAATCTATAACATAAGCTAAAGTCAGCCTATGAGACCTCAATAACAAGAAGATTACAAATGAAAGAATTGATAACGAAACCGCTTTCAAGACTCTTCATTCTCCCCATCTGGCTATACATGATATTACGATTTTAGAGATGCCAGCATCTAAGCCAGAGAGAAAAGCATTTAAAAAAAAGAGAGAGATAAAAGTATTTAAGTAGCCAGTGAAGCAAAACTTCAACAAACAGCCAGTTCTTGATAAATTTCAAATTAAACTATTAAAGTGAAATATAATAGAGGATAATTGAATAAGAGTTTAGTGACATTTTTTTTTCCTTCCTAGGAGGTTTCCTGTGACCAATACCACCAAAAGGTTGCAACAACATTTCTCCTGCAAAAATTAAGGACCTACAAATTTCTGAGATAATGGGAGGGAAAAACAAGAAAAGAACTCAATCGAGAGCAGTACCCAAACTATCACAAGACAATAATAATAAGCAAACCAAGTTGTTTAACTTCTGGAAGACATTGGGAGAAAATTGCTCAAACAAATGGAAAAGACAAATTGAAACAAATAAGCACTCAGAAACTGTATGAGCTACATATTGACTGACCTTCACTGGCTTTTTACATGCATTGCAACAAACCTTCACAATTGCATTGCACAATCAGATAAATAGTAGGAAATCATTGAATTTCAATTGTAGATGCAATCACAAATATATAAATAAAAGAGCAATCACATATATAACAAGTACTATACCTCACTTTAGGCTTAATACTCGAGTGGATTTGTATTATCCATTAAGGTTTTCAAGTGTCAAACATTATAATACATTAGTAGATACAAATATCCATAAATATTCTAGCACTGACATGCACCTGCGATCAACACAATTGTATGCCCCACAAATGCGCAAATAAATTTCCATAACTCATACATATATAATATTAAAAGACGCATAAGCAAATATGGCATCACAAAAATTCATAGCAATGTCAAATCTTACCAGATGCAATGGGTCAGTCATAGGCATCAAACCAAAAACATGCATATCTGCCAAGAATCATAAGCAGTAGAAGAACTTGAGACTAATTAAATAAAGAGTCGTCAATGAATGATGTAAATAAGATGAAAAATTGTTGCAACTTTTGGAGCATAATCCTCTTTAACATACGATATGCAAATTCAAACCCCACGGACATGATATAACTAAGGCCCTATACATTTCAATTGAATATATGAACGAGAAACAATTACCTTCTTCATCAAGCAAATTCGCATTATTTGCCTCATGTAACTCTCTGTAGATGCATTGAAAAGCCAATATTTGCCTACTAAAATCCCCTGCCAAATAACAGGTCTCGTATGAGTACAATATTGAAACATCCAAAACTGTATTCGCTTAGCAAATAACAAATGATTCTTACCATTTTTTTTCTTTACCGACAAGAGTGTGTGATAAGCTTCCTCCAGTCAAAAGCCTAGCCATTGCTGACATTTTTCATTTTCAATTGAGCATATCATCTGTCTTGAACACTACTACTGCTACTTTTATATCTACCTATACACTAAACAAAAGAAATTATAATAGCTAGAACTCCTAACAACATTCGTAAGTAAACGATCACACTAACCAATGTCCAACTGCATTACCACATTAATCACTCAAAATCACCAACCACAAAAGCTCAAAAGTAATATTACCAACAAGAAACAAAACACAAAGAACCAAAATATATATGGTTAAACCTCTAAGTTAGGAAGAGACAGAGGTCCCTGACAACAAAATCTCAAAGGTTTCATTCTTAGAAACAATTATCATGCAATCCGACTCAAATGATCATCCATTATTTCAAGCAGCTGATGGAATCATTGAACCAAAAATAAAATTCCAAACTTGCATATAGAAAACTCATAACCCGAAAAGTTAAACCCAAGGTCAAAGCATCCACTAGAAGCAGGAGAATAAAAAAAATAAAATCACTTTTAGTAAGTATAATAACAACCAGATATACAATTTAGAAACGAGATATCTCACACATGTTCCTTGACCATTGCGTTATATATAAACTGACCTTACTAATTGCCAGATTTATCCAATTGTTCATAATTGCATCCTTTTTAGAACCCCAAGGTGAAAAAGCTAATAGTTACTCATCTCACAACCAGCTATAAGAAAAGAAATAAGAGCTAATAACCTTTGCCAAGGAAGCCAATTCTTTCTCCTCAAGCAGTTATCCAGGAACTATCTTCCATGCTGCCTCCTGTCGCACTGGATCCTCATACTACAAAGAAAAAGTAGGCTAATAAGTCAATAAATAATCACTCTGAAAGCCACCCCATTTACTATAAGTTGTCATATATTCGCATAGTAAAGAAAGTTGACAGAGGTCATAAATTATTGTTACTTCTCGAGTATCACAAAATAAATAATCACACATAGAAAATATCTTAATTTCTCTTGACAAACCCACCAAACTTGAAAGCCAACATATTACACAACATTACTAAAAAAAACATAAATAAAATAATGTTGAAGTTATGAAAATCAACAAATGACCTGTAGCATCTGAGCAACTTCCTAATTGGACTTAAAAAATCCTCACTACATGATTCTTGCTCCTCGCTACATTCTCCCTCATCATTAATGGAAAGCAACTTGATTCAGTCAGTGAAATCAGATCCATCCAAAACGGGTTTATCATCATAAAAAATGAAGAATATACACAAGCTCATAAGATCGTCAATAAAGCAGAACCAAAGGAAAAAAGACAGACAGAGAAAGGAAAAGGAGACCTTTTGTTGGTGGGGAGGAAGTGAGGTGAGTGAAAAAAGTTGAAACCTGAAAGCTTCGAAGCCATTGTTGGAGTTGTAATTGACATTAAAAGTGAAGTTGCGGTAACTAACATGTATTTTTCATCCAACCATAGTTTCTCTCTCTTGGACTTTTTTGTCAGTCGTATGCTTTTGCTTTCCCTTCAAAGCCCTATCTATTAACCATTGGCCACCACCTTCTTTCTTATCACATATAAATAATTTCCTATTAGAATCGATAAAAGTACCAAATCGCGAGATGCATGTAGAAGGAGCTATGTTGAACTCCAAAGACTCCTTCTGTGAGTCGTTGCTCTTCGTCTTCCATTGCTTCTATAACTTTTTTTATTTATACTCCTTTTCGAATTTTGATTCCATTTGGTTCGGCCATTGAGAGCAATTTTATGTTTAATGTTGATCCTTTTTTGAAAAACAGTTCCGATCTGAGTGTAAGAGGAGGTTCAGTAGAGAAGAGAAAGGAATTAGCTTTGAAGAGGAAGATTTAATAGTTAGGACATTCTCGAGGGATCGAGAGATGATAAAGAAGCCTATATCAATAAATAACTTTATTTATTGACGGAGAAGTAGAGAAGAGGAGGACAATTTACTGTTGTCTCTAGCACCTGATTGAGATCATTTGTTGGAAATAATTAAGAGTTATTAATTGGTGACAGTAAGAGACACGTTGTTAGGAAGAGTTAAGAGTCATTAATTGATGACAACAAGAGAGAAGCAGAGATTAGGAGAGTTAGAGTAAAGGAGGACTAGAGAGATTGGGCCGTTCGATGATGGGAAAATTACAACCGTTTGATCTAGGACACGTCAGCGACGACGACCACGATCATTCACGCTTAGTATATAGTACTTAATTAGTGTATAATACTTAATAAAGCTCTTCCTAGTCCTACACAACAAGAGATGCTTCAACAAGGAAAATTACTTATTTAATATGTAATTCAATCACTACAAATATAAAGTTAAATTAGAAAAGAATTATTGTTGTAATTTATAATAAAAATATGAACAACAATATATATTAAATAAAACCATTTGCAGTTTGACAATTGTTTTAATTTGGCATGACTCGAAGATATTTTATTTTTAAATTTTACATACTTCATAACTTTATATTTAATTGAATAAAAAATTTAAGAATTTTATAATTTTAAAATACATGAAGATAATAAGTTTAATTCACTTATTTATAGATACATATTCTTCTTTTAAGTTACTTTATTAGTTTACAAATTTGAAATTTAATTTGTTTTTTATAGCGAATACACGTGAAATTTTTATTAAATTAAAGTAACATGTGCTAATTTCAATTCGGTATTTAATCAATACAATTTAAAGTTGAATTAGTGTAAAACTGTAACATAAACAAATTCTATACATTAAATAGAAATATCGTACATATTTAAAAACTTATATTTTTAATTGTAAATAACCTATTGGGCAGAAGCCCGCGTGTTTGGACAAAATTTTAAAAGATAATCAGTCTTTCTTTTTAGTTTTGCATAATTTGGTAAATTAACCAGAGAAAGCGGCAAGTATTGTGTCCTCCTCCCCGTAAGGTTGACATACATAACCCTCCTCTCCTCTTCTTTAGGGACCAATCTAATATAATTTGTGAATCAAAAGTCGGATCCAAGTCGGGTCTTGCTTCCGCGTTCATTTTGGTTATCGTCAATCCTTACTGGTGATCGGGGGATGATAATGAGGTATTGAATTTCGATAAGATTTGTGTACTTTCTTATTTCTTCTGCATGCGTGTAATTTCATTCCAGTGTTTTGTTTGGTTGATTCAATAAATAGCTCTCCGATTTTTGTATTTGTATTAGATTTTTTTTAGTTTTTTGTGAAAGGCCGATTGCTGCTACTTGCAGAGTGAGAAAATGAGTCCCCAACAGCCCTGCTACTTGCTCCGTGCGTTTCATTATGTCAGAGCCTATTTGTCCACTTTTAGGGTTTTAGATAAAGTTCTTTAATTTAATTTTCTATTTTTTAATATTACCAGTTCTATACCTTTAACCTGGGACCCTTCTTCTCACATGTTCAATGGTCCGTCCAGTTTTAAAACATTGGAATTTAAGGTTTATCTCATTTGTTTTTCGTGCTTTGTTTCTGACATTATGCATCACCTCTACCTTGCAGGTTCTGCAGCAATGGGCTCTTTCCTCTTGTGGAGCTCCTTTAAAGAGTCAAGTTCTTTGTTTTTGTTTTCCTTGAATGAACTTTTGATTTTGACTCATTCTATTCTTAGTCGACAATGAAGAGATTTGTATATATCAATGATGATGAATCACCAACCCAAGATCTTTATTGTGATAATCGCATATCAAATAGAAAATACACTTTGGTGAACTTTATTCCAAAGAATTTATGGGAGCAATTCAGGTAAATTCTTTTTTTGTGCATATCCTCAATATTTAATAATTGGACGTTATCTTATGACATCCGTCATTGATGGAACAACTTTTTCCACTCCTACTTTCAGCCGGTTCATGAACCAGTATTTCCTGTTGATTGCCTGCCTTCAGCTTTGGTCACTAATTACTCCAGTAAATCCTGCCAGTACATGGGGTCCTTTAATTTTTATATTTGCAGTCTCATCTACAAAAGAAGCTTGGGATGATTACAACAGATATCTCTCTGACAAAAAGGCAAATGAGAAAGAAGTTTGGGTTGTTAGACAAAGTGTTAAAAAACATGTAAGCAACCATCCATAGTGCTCCTTTTTTTCTTAATCCAAATTATGCCATTCTCTGTTCCATTAGTTGGAGAAAGGTAACTGAATGAGCAACAAGTTAAGTTGATTAAGCTAGAATTTTTAATCAACTTTGTGACTTTAGATCGGTTCTTATTCTAGAGACTATTCATTTTTAATCTTTAGAGCAATGTTCCAATCCTTTCGAACCTTATCATTTCTCTAATTAGTACACTGGTATAGTAAATTGATTAATTATTTAAGTTTACAGGTATGTTTCTATCACCATCCACTAGTAAAAGCCTTCTTTACCTTGACCAAAATTTTGCAATTCATATAGTGGGATTGAGCAGCCACACTTGTTTTTTTTTTTTTTCTCTTTGAAACTCTTTTCAAAGTTTAGAAATTCTAGTGTATCTTTTTCTGTGGAAAAGGAACTCAGAGGAACTTTGTTGACATGAGGTTGACATGTATCATAGTAAAAGTGCAAACTCTAGAAATGGCGTTATAAATGCCCGAAATCTCATTGGTTATTTTGATCATGATGTGCGTATAAACATTTGTATCATTTTAATGCTTTTGGCAACTCATCTTTGTTTTTGACGTTTAATTATTTTCCTAGTGTGGGCATTTATTCTTATAGTTAGTGGTTTTTGTTTTGTAGATTCAAGCACAAGACATCCATGTTGGTAACTTGGTGTGGCTTCGTGAGAATGATGAAGTGCCATGTGATCTTGTGTTGCTTGGTACGTCTGAGCCTCAAGGGCTTTGCTATGTGGAGGTAAATATAAGGTTCTTTTAGTCAGCTCGAACCCTATTGCCCTGGTATCCTATCTGGCCATCGTTGACTCGTCAAAATAATACAGTTCTTTCTGGTCATTACTGAGCTTAATGATCTTCTTATGCTCATTGATGAATAATTACCATTGCTATACAAAGATCCTAGGAATAGAAGTGAGATCGCATCACTATTCTAGCAAATTCAGATAGAGCTTGTGTGGGTTGATTGTTTGTTTTCTAATTGGGAAGTGGCTCTTATTTGGAATGCTTGAATGCGCAGATTTTTCTGTATACCTTGAGCTTTAGGATGATATATTTTTCTTTATACCTTGGGCTTTCCCACTATTTCTTTGTGACATTACTTTGATCTGTGTTTAGTTACAGATATGATATTATGAGACAGGAGTTTAACATTATCTGTTTGATTTTCCACGATAGCAATATTTTGTTTCTGTCTTGAATCGCAGTTCTTACCATATTTTGTGGCATATTTTTGCCTAGGAAATTTACCCCTTCTTTCGTCAGATACATTGTGTTTCCACTTTCCTTTTGAATGAAATCTTTTATATTCTATATTATGCGAATTACTCTAACCCTTCCTTTTACCCTTCCTTTTAGGAGTATTGTTCTATGAACAATATCTAACATTTGCATGCATTGCAGACAGCTGCTCTAGATGGTGAAACTGACCTAAAGACAAGGGTAATACCCTCTGCTTGCACGGGGATAAACTCTGAATTATTGCACAAAATAAAGGCAAGTTTCTTGAGAATGTATAAATGTTATGTTTTCATCTTTTTTGCCCCGAGTTTTCCTAGATTTTTATATTGTTTATTTTGGACCTCAGGGTGTTATTGAATGTCCAAATCCAGATAAGGATATTAGAAGATTTGATGCAAACCTGCGGTTATTTCCTCCTTTTCTAGATAATGATATGTGCCCTTTGACAATAAAAAACACGATTCTCCAGTCATGCTACTTGAGAAATACAGAGTGGGCTTGTGGAGTAGTTGTTTACACAGGCAAGTTCATACTTTTTTTGGTTCACAGCTAGACCTTTTTCTCATAAGTAGTTTCCCTTAACCTCCCTTTATTTTCATATTAAACTTTAACATGTGAATGATAATTTCTTATTTAGTTAGGTAATGATAATTTCTTATTTAGTTAGGTAATGGTTTCTTAGGTATGTAAGAGGTTCTCCGCAATAGAATCTATATGGATTGGCTAAGGGAGAAGCGACACTTATCTGTTCATATTGTTTAATTGGTTGAGTGGAATTTATTGTCTAATAAGTCAAATTGTATTAGGAATGACAGGCTTGATCATGGAGCTACTCCTTTATGTTCAACTCATTCAAATAGAATTTTACACTAATGTATTTGCAGAAATACTGAACAGTTTTATTTCTTTCATACTTGATCAATACCTGGGTACACGTATATATAGAACTAGAGAGAGCTATTTTAGAAAACTAATATCTATACATAATATCCTAATATCTGTACATAATATCTGATCAGATTTGTTGACTTTTTAGGAGTCAATACTATTTAAGAAATATCCAACTATATATTCCCCAACACTCCCCCTCAAACTGGCTTGTATATGTCATCCATAACCAGCTTGTTAACCAGTACATTGAAATTTCAGCTTTGTTGTCACAATACACTTTCATAGGAACTGAAATAGGAATCTGTAGGTCCTTAAGTACCCTTTTAATCCATAAAACTTCACAAATTCCATGTGCCATTGAACGAAACTTAGCTTCAGCACTGCTTCTTGCTACAACACTTTGTTTCTTACTCCTCAAAGTTACCAAATTACCACCAAGAAATGTGCAATAACTTGAAATTGATCTTCTATCAGTTGCACTCCCTGCCCAATCAGCATCAGTATAGACTTCTACTTAAAGGTTGTTCTACTTTCGAAACATTAAACCTTGTCCGGGAGTTCCTTTTAGATTTCTTAGAATCCTGTATACATCCAGATGTTCTTGGCCTAGAGAATGCATAAATTGACTCACTAAACTCACGGCAAAAGCTATATCAGGTCTGGTATGGGATAGATATATTAATCTCCCAACTAGTTGCTGGTATCTCTCCTTGTTAATAATGTTTTCAGGTTGAACTGGTCTAAAATTTACACCAGTCTCAATTGGAGTATCAGCTGCCTTGCATCCTAGTAACCCAGTCTCATTCAATAGGTCCAAAATGTATTTCCTTTGGTTTACAAATATTCCATCCTTAGATCTAGCAAACTCCATTCCAAGGAAGTATTTGAGGGGCCCGAGATCTTTAATCTCAAGTTCTTTGGCTAATCTCTTCTTCAACTCTACTGTTTCGGATACATCATCTCTAGTTATGATAATGTCATCTACGTAAACAATAAGGATAGCTAACATACTTGCCTTGGACCTCTTGTAGAACAATGTGTGATCAACCTGACTTTGACAGTAGCCATAGCCCTTCACTGCCCTTCCAAATCTATCAAACCATGATCTAGGGGACTGTTTTAGGCCATATAATGACTTCTTTAGCTTCTTGCACACCTTATTTCTCCCATAAGTATCCTCAAATCCTGGAGGTAGGCTCATAAAGACTTCTTCTTCAAAGTGTCCATTAACAAATGCATTCTTTACATCTAGTTGATGTAACATCCACTCAAAATTCACAGCCAAGGATAGCAATACTCGAATTGTATTTACCTTTGCATCAGGAGCAAATGTCTCTTGGTAGTCAATACCATATGTTTGAGTGAACCCCTTAGCAACTAATATTACCTTCAGCCTTTCCACACTACCATCAGCCTCAGACTTAACAGTAAATAGCCATTTGCAACCAACCAGCTTTTTATCCCTAAGGAAGTTCACAAGTTCCCAAGTTTTATTCTTCTCAAGTGCATTTACTTCCTCCATGACAGCTAATCTCCAATCTGGATCTTGAAGTGCTTCCTGAATGTTTCTGGGCATAAATAGGTTAGTGATTTTAGAGATAAATGATTTATGTGTGTGTGATAGTTTCCCATAAGATAGGTACTTTGATATGGGATGATTGGTGCAAGCCTGTTTCCCTTTTCTAAATGCTATGAGTACGTAATTATCAGCAGAGAGATCAGTAGAAAAATCACTGGTAAGTTGTGGGTCGATCGGTATAGATTGATCATTACTAGGTACAATAAGGGGTAAAGTAGTAGAAGGGTTACCTGAATTGTTCCCAGGTTCATTCTTTGAGGGATTTGAGAGGCTATGCATTTTATGCTGTTCTCTACTTCTCAATTGATTCTTCCTCTTAGTACAGACAGTAGTATTTCTCCCCCTGTGGTTGAACCAGAATTTCCTGACATGGACATATTAGTAGTAGTATCTTTGTTTCCATTATTAGGAATTATATTATGATCAGTAATGACAGTGGGTAGGGGTTTAGGAGTAATGACCCAAAAATTTTCTGCTTCATTTGAGTTCTCCCCTTGAAGGAAATTTTTTTCTGTTATAGGAATGTGACATCCATGGAGACAACAATATTTCGAGTTAAAGGATTGTAGCACTTATAACCTCGTTGACTAGGAGCATACCCAATAAAAACAACTTTTTCAGCTCTTGGATCTAGTTTGGAATTTTGCTTAGCTGAATTGTGAACATACACAGAACACCCAAGGACCCGAAGAGGAAGAGTAGAGTAAAGTCTATGTTCAGGAAAACATTGTTTAAGCATATCTAAGGGTTTAGCATAATTCAAAACGTGGCTAGGCATTCGATTAATTAAGTATGATGCAGTCAAGACAGCGTCACCCCAAAGGTATTTTGGCACATTCATTGTAAACATAATGGATCGAGAGATTTCTAGTAAATGTTTATTTTTCCTCTCGGCAATACCATTTTGTTGAGGACTGTTAACACACATAGATTGGTTAACAATGCAGACTTAAGAAATTTTCCAAGGACTTCATTAAAATACTCGATACCATTGTCAGGGTGAAATATACCAATGCATGTATGAAATTGAGTTTCAATCATGGTATAGAAATTTTGAAAGATTTGAGCAACTTCAGATTTTTCATGTATCAAATAGCCCCAACATAACCTAGTATGATCATAAATAAAAGTTACAAACCATTTTTTCTTAGTAAGAGTTTTAACACGGGATGGACCCCAAACATCACTATGGATTAAGTAAAATGGTTTGGACGATTGATAAGGTTTTGTGGGATAAGAAATCTTATGACTTTTGGATAAAATGCACCGCTCACAATGAAGTTTTGAACGATCCACAAATTTAAACAAATGAGGTAAAAGTCTTTTGAGATAGGAGAAATTAGGATGTCCTAATCTATTATGCCAAAGTAAAATTTGTTCTTAGCAAGGGTAGAACAAATACTACTTAAGCCATGAGCTTCTTTATTCTTCAAGTCGTCATCAATGAAGTAGTAGAGACCATCTATCAACTTAGCACTGCCAATCATCTTCCTCGAAGTTAGTTCCTGAAAGACACAATATGAGTTAAAAAATGTAATGGTATAATTAGTCACGGGCTAGTTTACTCACAGATAGCAGATTACATGTTAGTTTTGGAACATGTAGGACAGATTTAAGGTAGATATTTGAGGATAGAGTTACTGAACCTTTACCAGCTACGGCAGAAAATGATCCATGTGCTATACGGATTTTTTCATGACCTGAACAAGTGTCATAAGTATGAAATAAATTAGAGGAACTGGTCATATGGTTAGATGCTCTTGAATCAATGATCCAAGGAGTGAACTTGTATGGAAAGAAACATGATAAGGCATTAAAAACACTACCAGTTTGTGCCACAGAAGCATTAGGAGCACTTGAGGATTCAGATTTGGGTTATAGTAGCTTTAGATTGTAATTAATCTGCTCTTGAGAGAATTGTCCAGCATCCACCTCATGTGCTGGTGGGATTTTTTGAGATTCATAGTGAGCTAAAGAATTTTCCTTCAACTTATTAAATTTTCGATCATGTCCCTTCCAATTTGTACGCTTTCCATGTAGTTCCCAACATGTTTCACGGGTATGCCGCGCTTTATTGTGCTTTATTGCAATAGTCACACCATACCCGTGACTTTTCCTCAATTTTCTTAGTATGACCAGTAGTATTCCTAGCAACTAATGCTGTGGTTTCAATGGTAGGTGTGGGATTTCGTTTTCCAAGCATCACAAACCTTCTACCCTCTTCACGTCGGACTTTTGCAGAGACTTCTCCAATATAGGAAGTGGTTGTCTTCTAATAATCTTGCCTCTCACCTCGTCAAACTCAACATTAAGTCCAATTAAGAACTTAAAAATTCGGTTATTCTCTACTGTTTTTCGAAAATAGTTACAGTCATAAGGGGATTTCCATTCATAATCATTAAACAAATCTAAGTCTTGCCATAAACGTTTTAGAGAACTAAAGTACTAAGTAACACCATACTCACCTTGGTGAATCTCACCCAGTTTGAGGGTTAGTTCATACACTTGGGATTGGTTTCTCAAATCAGAATACATCTGATTCACGTTGTCCCATAGCTCCTTAGCTGTGTGGTAGCACATATAATTGGAGCTAATAGCCTCCTCCATAGAGTTTACTAGCCATGTCATCACCATAGAATTTTCAGCATCCCATATTCTGTATGTAGGATCATAAACTGTAGGTTCCTTTTTTTCACCAGTCAAATATCCGATCTTCCCTCTACCCCGGATGTACATTCTAACTGATTGGGACCAGCGAAGAAAATTCTCTCCATTCAGTCTTATAGTAGTGATCTGAATGGGATGAGAATCTGAGGTATTATTATGAGTAGGAGGTGTTTGCTGAGATGGGTGGTTACAAGATTCACCAACGTTGGACATGGTTGACATAGATTGGTAGGATTAGATACAGTAGGTGATGGCCAGGGTTTAGGACTGCAGATTAGGGACAGTAGGTGTTGGCTAGGGTTTAGGACTGTTCAGGTATATCTCTGATGCCACATGGAAATACTGAACAGTTTTATTTCTTTCATACTTGATCAATACATAGGTACACTTAGGTATAGAATTAGAGAGAGCTATTTTAGGAAACTAATATCTATACATAATATCCTAATATTTGTACATAATATTTGATTAGATTCGCTGACTTTTTAGGAGTCAATACTATTTAGGAAATATCCAGTTGTATATTTTCCAACAGTGTCATTCATGCAATGTTGTTGCTTTTATTTCTAGTGGGTCATCTGGTTTCTGAGCGGTTGGCAACCTTATTCATCATTAGGAGAAATATGATTACACTATTATGAACCTTTTCTCTTTAAAGAAATTGGGTGCACAAGAATGCCAAACATTGTTGACTAAAAATTTCTGAAATTGCAATTCTTATGAGTAGCAGATTACCACTTCTGTCGTGCTGAGCCACTTTCTGAAATTTCCATGGGAGTAGGTGTTGGATTTTTTGCTATGTTACTGGATTCTCATTTCTTTTTTCTCTTTCTTTATCTTGTTTTTCTGTCTTTTATCACTATACTTTTTCTCATGGATTTTAAAAAAATGTAGTTTTTATCTAGGTGATTATGGTACATTTTCTTTAATCATTTGACTCATCTGCTTCTTTCCTTGCTTACTTTTCAGGAAATGAAACAAAGCTGGGTATGAGTAGGGGTATACCTGAACCTAAACTCACAGCTGTGGATGCCATGATTGACAAATTAACTGGAGCTATATTTGTTTTCCAAATAGTGGTTGTTGTTGTTTTGGGCATAGCTGGTAACATTTGGAAGGACACAGAAGCAAGAAAGGTTTGTTGGACTTGCTCAATTATAGTTTTCTGCAGTAATGATTTAATCAAATTGAATGTTTAGTAGAAGAACCTTTTGGTATGTCTCAGCATTTGTAAATTGCTTGTAGGCATAATGATAGTTGTTTCATAGCATATGGATCCTAGTCAACATTTTTGTGGCGGAAATGAGGCAATTCAGATGTGCAAAGTACTCATTAGTGACTGCTAGATGTGTACAATTTTAGTTTGCTTTGACGACAACATTGCTTTGGAACTCTCATGAATGCAGACATCAGCTATAAAGATTGCTTTAAGCTGGGGTCTTAAATTGGCTGTTTGTATTAGTTAATTGATTTTCTTGGTTTGTTATTAATTTCAGTTCACTTGTTCTTGTTGTAAATGTCTGTTACATGTGAACATAAATCAGGAATAATGGTTAGAATCCCTAGAATTAGCTCCTTAGAATC
>JAOSBN010000002.1:14534359-14552299 GCA_027563595.1 Erythroxylum suave | reverse complement strand
GGTATCAGAGCACAGGTTCTATCCTTAGAATCTGTAGTTATTCTCTATCCGAACCAGAATGTCTTCTTCACAAAACAGTTCTGTCCTTTAATTTTCATGCCTTGTCCATAAGTGAAGATTGAGATATCCAATAATGCACTTCGTGTTTTCTTAAAATAAATTCACAAATGTAATGATCGCATCCAAATTTAATCTCTCATGTTTTTGGTCACTTATGACAAAAAATGTTTAGTCTTAAGTTTTCTTAATTTCCTAATTTCCTTTTACATGCTTGATGGCACAAAATGGTTGTAGGAGTAGTAGGGTTTATATGGGTGCAACTGGAAAATACAAACTTCATTTGGAATGTTGACCTTACAAGAGAAGAAGATCTTTGTTCATAGAAAACTCGCTTTTAGTAAAATTTGGGAGTATTGATTGGAGACGACTTATATGTGGTGAAATTATAGCTATGAAACTTGGTGACAATCATTCGATGATTGGAATTTTTAGTTTTGGAGCTATGAGTGCATTCGCCCAATGTTTTCTATATGTTTTTGTGCTTACTTTCTTAGGCAAATATATGTCATACTATCAAATGAGATCAAATATTTCTCCATTCTATACTCAGCTCTGATAGTTTTACTTTGCCTTTTATTTCAAAATTAGTAATGCTTATTTTCATGGCTGGACCCTTGGATTTTTATTACATAGTTTCCGCTCAAATTTTCTGCTCTTGTATCTCCCTCTATGTATTTTGTTACTTTAGTAGTTTGGCTGTCTATAGTAACTGCAATCTTAGTGTAACTCTTCCTTTCTATTTTGTTATCGTTGCGTTGTTTTTGAAATTTTACATCATCTTTCTGAACTTAACTCCTTTGCAGCAATGGTATGTGTTGTACCCAAGTGAAGGTCCCTGGTATGAACTACTGATTATCCCTCTAAGGTTTGAGCTTCTTTGCTCAATCATGATACCTATATCTATTAAGGTAAACTTTTTGTCATCTTTATTATTTGTTTCTGCTTTGTTATTTAGAGACTTTGGCACTTTAGCATAGTAATTGATTGCGAATGCTTTCTATACATGCTTGGATGTACTTAATTGTTTTGTCTCTTATGTAGTCCAATAAGGCATCTTTATATAAGTTTCAAGCACGAATAACAAGATTCTAGTTGGAGAAAATTTGAAAACCTGCGCACTCTGAGGTTTCAGTTCCTTTGATCCAGATTGCAAGCGTTAGGGAAGCTAAAAAGTGTTATCAATGAATGCTTTTTGAGAGGAATGAGAAGAAGTTTTCTATATATTACTTAGAATAATACTACAGGTATTTATACATAAATACATAGGTTTAAACTAGGAAAATAGTCCCTATAATCATGCTAAATCCCTATAACTATGATATTTACATTAACTACATAATCCCTATAATTATGTAACTGATATATTCTGTAACACCCCCCCTCAAGCTGGAGCATAGATATTGATCATGCCCAGCTTGTTACAAATATAATTAACCCGATTCCCCGGTAATGCTTTGGTGAACACATCAGCCAATTGGCTCCCTGTTCTGACATGTTGAGTTGAGATTGATCCATCTTCTAGCTTTTCCCGAGTAAAATGACAATCGACTTCTATATGTTTGGTTTTCTCATGAAACACAAGATTATTTACAATATAGATTGTTGCTTCATCGTCACACCATAAGTTCATTGGTTTAGATTGAACAAATCCAATCTTACTGGTTTGTGGGATAGGTTGTATAGGGCCTTCCTTGGTAGCGATGGCAGCTGGTCGGTCTATCGTTGGGATAGCCACAATGCTCTCTTCACTTCCATTGATAGTGTTTTTGTTGGTATTGAGTCCTATGCCAGATAGTTGCTCTTGAAGAATTTGCACAATTTTCTCCCCAAGACGTTGTTCCATGGCTGAAAGCTTGGAGTCGGTAAGGCCTCGTTCTTCTTGCAAAAGGTCTTTGATTTCGTCGCCCATCGTGTTTGGCTTTGATAGCAAATTGTTATGGTCCCGTGTTTGGGATCGAGTCACAGGGCGATTATTCTATTTTTTTGGTCGACCTAACTTTAGTAGAATTTCAGCTCTTCAAAAGGGAGGTTGATACCTTAGAGTTCGATAGAGAGAACTCTGATCTCTTGTTTGAATAAATTCTGACTTACCTTTTATTACTTCTAGTTGCCTTTAAATAGGCAAGTCTTATTACAGAAATAGAAGTCCTATTATGATGGGACTTTTAGAGATAACAAACTTCCTAGATAAACGACTACTTAAAATATCTAATCTATCTATTAGGATAACAACTTCCTAGATAAACGACTACTTAAAATATCTAATCTATCTATTAGGAAAATAACCATTTAGTTCAACAAATTCACCCAAACCAATCAACCAAGGAATCAACCCACGAAAGCATCCACAACATTGTGCTTCTTCGTCAAGAACTGAATCGCGCTGGACGATAGAACAGTCTATAGCTCGCACTGGTGTGTAAGTACCAAGGAGGTCTTGAAAATGGGAGACTATAGTGTCTACAACTTCAGGGAGAGATTTGGTCAGAGAACTGTCAGCCTTGATAAGGTGAGAAATTTCATTTTGTTTGTTCCTCTTCCGGACTATCGAGTGAAAGTATTTTGTGTTTTTGTCCGCTTCTAATAAGTGTTTGCACTTAGCTTTTTGTTGGAAGAAGCGTCATTCAACATCAAGTAAAAATTAGGCATGTTGCCGCTTAGTGATCACTGATTGTTGCAAAACAGTGTCTGTTGGATTCCTGAGGGAAGCTTGATAGGCCAATTGAAACTCATCAGAGGCTATCTTGGCTTTAGTGGAAATATGTCCATAAGCATTGGAATTTAGTTGTTTGAGAGGAGCTTTCAATAATTTGAGTTTCCGGCAAAGGATAAACTAGGCCTTTCCATATAATGGTTGTTCCCAACTTTGGTAAAGGACGGTCGGGAATTGTGGGTGTTGAAGCCACATGTTAAAAAATTTGAAGGGTTTGTTTCCATGTGCTTTGGTAGGAGAGAGGTTAACAAGGATGGGATAATGATCGGAGTCCGCCATCATGGAGAAGAATCTAGCAAAGCATGGATATCCCAATAAGTTCCAAGTAGAAATTAATAGGACTCTGTCCAGTTTAGCCCAAAGTGATTTTTTATGCTAGGTGTAAAAATCCCCCTGGCTGGTGTGTCTTCTAGCCCATTAGTAAGTCGGAAGTCCATCAGGTCTTTTAGGAGGTAGGAAGAAGGTGGTTGACACCCAAGTCTTTCACTTGCCGAATAAACATTGAATTCTCCCATGAGGATCCATGGAGTCTGTGTTATAGGCCTGAGTCTATTTAAGTGGCTCCATAATTCTCATTTTTTTGGTATAGTGTAGAGACCATATATACACTTAAGTACGAACGTGTGTTGGGTGGTGCAGCAACGAATACGACAATGGATAGATTATTCTCCTATGTCCATAATGTGACATTGGAAAAAAACGGGTCCCAAAGGATGTAGATACGACCCCCAACAATGTGATCAAAATTGTGACCGTAATCCCATCCTACAAAATGATTTTGCATCATCAAGCTAAGGTTAGCATCAGTGAGCTTAGTTTCCAAAAAACAAGTAAGTTTACAACCGTGTTGTCTAAGGAGTTGGACAACGTGGCTTTGTTTCGTGGTCTTATTAATACCTCGAATGTTCCAACTTAGCATTTTCATGAGGTAGTTGAGGAGGTTTTACCACCTCCTGAACTAGGGCTTCCTTTTGTAGAGGGTTTATTATGGGTACTGGTTGCGTTTCCTGCTCCTCCCCTTTTTGAGGGTTGGCTCCCATGGGCCTTAGGGGGGAGCATTACTGACTTGCCTTTGCAAGTGTACACTTGCTACTAGTCTTTTTTGTTTGGCACTGGGGGGTTTTGAGATGTCTTGTGGGGTCCCTTTTCTCCGTTTGCATCCTTTTTGGTCATATGTAAAATTGCAATTGGGGTGTTTTCGGCCTGTGGAGGCACCAGTGGATCCGTAGGAGTAGGCACAGTCCATGTGTTCTCTTGCGGGGCTTGGATTGACCCCAGTGCAATACTACCCTCTTGTGTAGTCTTTGGTAATGAATCCGTCCCCATGTGAGGGAATGGGGTTTGTTCAAGGTGGGAACTCCCCTCATCTCCCTCTTGTCCACTCGCTTTCTTTGGGAGTTTCTTATCCTCTGTTGTGTTTTGCATTCGAAGGGGTTGTGCCCAAACTTTTTGCATGCAAAGCAGTAGCTGGGATAGGTTTCGAAAATGACCGATTGGGTGTAGCAAATGCCTCCTGGTAACTTGACAGTGAAACTTGTAGTAGGCGGTTTGGATACGTTGATTTCAATTAGTATCCTCGCAAAGCCAAGTTTAGTACCAGTGCTAGTGATACGGTCAATGCATATTGGTCGTCCTGTCCTGGAGGCCAATTTGGACAATCCCTGTTCAATCCAAAGTCTCGGGGGGACATTAGGGAACTATAGCCATATGGGGACTTCCATAAATTCAGCGTAATTAAAAGTAAACTCATTAGAGAATTTCTTTAAGTGGAGGGTTTTACCAAATAACTAATATGGACCTCCGGTTAGAACACTGGTTCAATCATCGTCAGTGCCGAGTTGGAAAATTATCCAGTCTTTGTTGTGTGGGAGGATTTTACAAGGCACTCCCCATTTGGAGACTAACACTTCCATCGTTTTCATGCCAGGGAAATGGCCTGTGAAACACCCCACCAAACAATAGCCCCATTTTTCTTCAACTGGGACCATGTCTTCCTCCTCCATCGTTACTTCCTCCTTTACTTCCAGAAAGTTAAGTTGCATTCCTTTTTTCAAATCCCGGTTATTGTTGAAAAGGCTCACAAAAGAAGGTTTTTTGGGGCCTCCTAGTGGGATGGGTCTAGCAGTCGTTGTTGCATTTACACTAGAGGGAGTTGCGGGCGTGTGGCCGAATGGGTTATTGGGTGGATCCGTCGTCGTGGCACTGTCTTTAGAAGTGGAAGTATCTTCACTGGTGGAGGAGTCTTCACTTTCCCCCTCAGAATCACTTTGGCTCTCCTCGGATTTGGATGATTCTCCTGCTGAAGTTGTTGTGTCCGCTTCAGCCCCATCCTGGGTAAATCCTCCACCCGTAATGTTCTTGCTACCATTTTTGGGTTCTGTATTCCTACCATGGTCAGTCCCCACGAATTGGTGAATATCTTTGTTACCACGACCCTTTGTCTTGGAAGTGGGGGTTGGCTTGGACGAAGAAGTATAGTCTCCTTGTGGTGCTGTGTTTTCAACTTGTATCACCTGTTGGAATTCCTCATCAGCATCAGTCGTAGCTTCCCTCTGCGAACCCCGTAGACAATCCTTTGTTATATCTCGCTCCTTGAGTGGATTCTTTCTCTTTTTCCCCATTTGGCTGCCTCAACCGTGACAGCCTTTGCACTGCCAGACTCAGACACTTAACCCAAATACCGTAAGACACAAGGTTGTCAAGATTCGAAGATGTTGGTGTCCCCCTACCGTGAAGTACCTGCAAAAGAACCATAGCCAAAAGGCAACCAGCAACCAAAGATACCCAAACCCCCTGAATCCCTAACTCAATTGCAACCAAGAGGTGGCCTGGAGGTTCAGCCGAAGCCTTAGGTGCTCCTCTACCATAACTCACCAGTGATTTCGCAAGCTCCCTAATTAGGAAAAGGGGACAAATCGTGAAATGCAAATGTTGGCCAGCGGTGACAAAGTCGTGCAGTTAACCCTATATTGCTAGTGAATAACCAGGACCGCAAGAGGAGGTGAGGGAGATTGACACAATCGACTAGAGAACTCGGAAATAACCAAACGAAGTGGAAACAAAACGAAAATGGGTCACTGATGCACCTGAGCGCACTATCGCCCCAAGGGCAAGGTTTTCAAGTGGGAGACGAAACCCTAAGGGAAATCTTAGAAGAGAAGACGAGGATAGACGACAAACGTGGCTGGAACAACGTCGAAGATGGTGAGCTGATCGGATTAGTGCGAGATCTAGGAGACGGTCATGAGAGGTCACGAAGATTTGAGAGAAAACTCAAAACGCACTCTTGAATTTCTACCAAGCAATTATGTCATTAGGTTAGGTAGCAGAGATATAGCCAGCAAGTTCTGCTTGTGAGGAACAAAATGTTCCCAACACAGTTCTCATGGGCTGTTTGGTTCAAGGAATGGAATAGATAAGGAATAGAATAGTTATTCTTAGGAATAGAAAAGTTGTGGAATATAATAGAATGAATATTATTTTTTTTGGTTCAAGGAATGGAATATATAAGGAATTTTTATGCCAGTGTTTAGTTTGAAAATATAAACTTAAAATGACAAAGGAATAACTAACAAAAAGACCAAAATATCCTTTATTATTATTGTTGTTGTTGTTGTTGTTGTTATTTTTATTAATTATATTTATTTTGATTATTATTAAACTCCTTATTATTATAAAATTTATTATTTTTATTAATTATATTTATTTCTATGATTAATAAATTCCTTATTATTATATATTTGTTGATTTTATTAATTTTTATTTTTATTATTAACAATATTCTTATTATTATTAAATTTATTATTCTTATTAAATTTGTTATTCTTATTAATATTAATTATTATATTATTAATTTTCTACTTATTATTATTCTTATTATTATTAATTTAATTAATTAATAATTATTAAATTCCTTAATTATATTTATTATTATTATTATTAAATCCCTTATTATTATTAATTTTCTTCTTATTATTATGAAATTTATTCTTAATATTATTAAATTCATTATTCTTATTATTATTAATTTTCTACTACAACTATTATTATTATTAATTTTATTTATATTATTATTATTTTCTTCTTCTTCTTCTTATTATTATTAAATTCCTTATTATTATTATTAATTTTCTTCTTATTATAATTAAATTTATTATTCTTATTAATTAATTAATATTAATTTTCTACTTATTACTATTCTTATTAATTTTATTATTATTATTATTTTTATTATATTTAAAATTATTATTATTATTAATTTTCTACTAACAACTATTATTATTTATTTTATTTTATTTATATTATTATTTTTATTAGTAATTATTATTATTTATTTTCTTCTTCTTATTATTAATTTATTATCATTATCATTATTATTAAGGGGTATAGGTTGTCCAAAAGAAAGAGAGTTGTGTTTGAGGTTATTCCCACTTGTGTGGAATAGGTAAAGATGGGTGAGGGTTGTCTTTGGCTATTACTTAATGTAAAGAATAGGTAATCTTTAGGAATGTTATTGTCATAAAATAAACCAAACAAAGGAATAAGTAACAGGTAGGAATAGAAGGGTAATATAATTTATATTACCCTCAACCAAACAACCCATTATAGTTTGATTTTTTAGGTGTAGAAAATAATTCTATGTCAACATTTGATAGTTATGAAATTTGTTGATTCATTATCCTAAAATGGGTGTATGCTATTATAGAAAGATAAACAGAAATTCTGAAAGTAGTCGTATGTGAATATAGGAAATAAAAAACATGGATAATCTCATGCTAATGTATTTTAACTAAATTCTAACAATTAATTGGTTTCAAAAGTAATAATCTAACTACGATGCTTTCTGATTTATTTTTCGAAAATATGGTTGACTATATTGTCATATCATATAATTGGTTGATTAATGTGTCCTTTCTTTGTTTTTAAATTTATTTTGAGGAGTATCATCTATTCAAATGTGTAATGATCATTTTCTTATTTTACAGGTTTCGTTGGATCTTGTTAAGAGCTTGTATGCAAAGTTTATTGATTGGGATGCTCAGATGTTTGACTTAGAAACTAGGACTCCATCCCATGCTGCAAAGTAAGTTCAGTGATTGATATCAATCCCATGAAGTCAAAGTTGAAAGGAAACCAAGCTTTTTTTTTGAAATATTTTAAATAGTTATCATTTTTGGTGGCAGCACAGCAATTAGTGAGGACCTGGGACAAGTTGAGTACATTTTGACGGACAAAACTGGAACCCTCACTGAAAATCGAATGGTCTTTAGAAGATGCTGCATTAATGGTGTCTTCTACGGGAATGAGACTGGTGATGCTTTGAAAGGTTGCTTTCCACCCCCTTCCACCTCATTTGAGCCAATCATTTTTATTTGCCACTGTCTTGTTACTTTCCTTGTTTTCTCTTTTGATTCAGCTTTTGAAAATAAATTTTACTCATTTTCTTTTTATTTTCTACTTTAGGTGAATTTGTCACTGACGTAGAAGCTATTAGTTCTCTTTCTTATCTGGGGCCTTTTTTCTATGTTTGGCTATATTTCACATTGGTAATAACATTTTGTAATTGCTATTGCAAAAAATAGCTATGCTAGGTGAAGTCCACATTTTAATTTTGGGGAGTTCAATGTGCAAGGACAGAGTTGATTGCTAAACTACTGCTAGGGCAGTAGGATTAGGAAAAGGTCCAACTGATTTTTGAAGGATCAGAGACTGTTTGACTCTTGTAGTAAAATTAGTAAAATTTAGCTCCAAAACTGTTGTTCTGTACTTATGCTTTTCTTAGAGAACTGCAAAATATTAGCTTCAATGTTTTAGGTTGAATTGGAATTCTGAAGATATGCAGTATATCATGGGCATAGTGTGCCTAAGGATGTAAGAAACGTGTATGAATGCTTGATTCAAAGACCTTCAGATTACATAATCTAAAGAAGCAGAATTTGGCTGTATTAAACTGGAAAATGTAGCTGTGGGGTGTGTGTGTCATGACAAGGAGGTATTAGCTCCTATACTATTCTAACAGTTTTTTTTTAGTTTGCTTATTTTGAAGTATTAAAATGGCCATTTATTTTGCACAGCCTAATTAAGTATGACCTGTTGCAGATATTTCCTAAGTTGACCTAACTAATGAGTTATCAACTTGTGCTTATTTTATTTTTTTATATATATTTTACATATTAGTTATTTTTAAAACCTGGCTTCTGACCGTCCTCACCTTTGCTAAAAAGACTTGCGACTGCTCAATGCCATTGCTAGTGGATCTCCTGATGTTGTTCACTTTCTTAAAGTCATGGCCATATGTAATACTGTTGTGCCTGTTCAAAGGTGACTGTCTCTTCTATCTGGTCATTTTCTTCTATTTTCATCTGCATTTCCATCCTTGTAAAATTTTCCTGAAATTCACTGTCGTGTCATTTGTGCCATTTGCTCTTTTGGTCATGCCACAGGACATTTACTCATAATATCGTTTTCTATTTTTGCTGTTGTTCATAGCAAAACTGGAGCCATTTTGTACAAGGCTCAGTCCCAGGATGAGGACGCTCTTGTTTATGCTGCTGCCAAGTTGCATATGGTCTTTTTTAACAAGAATGGGAGCTTTCTTGGTAAAATTTCTTTTACTCTTTGCTACTACAGTGTATCTGAAACTGGATTTTTTGTTTAACTATTGATTTGATCTGCAGAGATCAGGTTTAATGCTTCTATAGTTCGGTACGAGGTATTGGACACTCTGGAATTCACTTCTGATAGGAAAAAAATGTCAGTGGTAGTGAGAGATTGTCATAGTGAGAAGATATTACTTCTGTCAAAAGGAGCAGATGAAGCGATACTTCCTTATGCATCTGCTAGTAAGATTTTTATTTTGGAGTTTCCCATTACTTGTCGTATGACCAAATGAATAGCTATATAGTACTGCACATTTCTAGAAATTTAAGAATCTCCAAATCCGTAATGAACACGTTGGTTTGTTTGCAACCATATCCTTGAAAGGATTGATGGCCACCTTACTTTCTTCTTGCTTGACCTACTGTTGAAGTAGGTAAGAACTTAGGTTATCAAAGATTGTGAAGGATTAGCTGACTACATGCAAGCGGGTGGGTAAATAGAAAAATGTCATGTGAAATATAGGGAAGCAAAATGGGTACCTTTTAGAAGGGGATGGTTGTTGATGAAGAAGACTTGTAGTTGAGAGAGGGGAAAGAGGAAAATTGAGCACACCTTGAGAGGGGGGGAAGATCCAGGACCCTGATCAACTATCAATACCTAAATGGTACTGAATCCCTGTTGAAATCTACTTCATTAACAGTTCCACTCCATCAACCAACAACATGAACACATTGACATTAAAAACACATCTTCAATCAGTGGCGCTTTTCACTTTTTTCTTCTTTTGTCAAGAAGATGGATTTAAAAGGAAAAGATTCTGATGTACAGCTTTCTGTAAGTATGGTGCATGAGTATATCCAAAAAATAAGTTTAAGACTGAAAGTACCCTTTGGCCCTTTGCTTTTTGTCGGTTTTAAGTATAGAAATTTACTTGGAAAAGACTAACTTTTGAATATAAACCCTTTTGGGGGTCAGAGACTTCAAAGCTAATATTTATTAGGGGACAAAAGCTAGTAATATTAGGCTTTTTGCCTTGACTTTCCTTATTTTGAGTGAACTCAAAGCTAGTAATATGAGGGAATTTAAAGCCAGTGATCTGAAAATGGAAGCAGATGAGCTTTCAGTTACTTGTTTATTTTTGCGTATGGATCATATAGCAGAAGTGGACAAGTGCAAATAAGAGTATATAGTAAATCCACTACTGTTTGCATTAGCATCTGATCGAAGTCAAATTAATTCAGGACAACAAACAAGGACATTTAGCGAAGCTGTAGAACAATATACTCAGTTGGGCTTGCGCACATTATGCTTGGCTTGGCGGGAATTGAAAGAAGATGAATATCAGGCTTGGTCTTTGATGTTTAAAGAGGCCAGTAGCACGCTTGTTGATAGGGAGGTAAATGGTACACTACTTTTTGTTTTTGGCGAACTTGAGTGGTCAAAGTTTGTTAATAAAAAAAGCTGAATCTGTTGAGATACCATTCTATGCAGTGGAGAATAGCTGAGGTTTGTCAAAGAATAGAGCATGATCTTGAAATTCTAGGAGTCACAGCTATAGAAGATCGTCTACAGGTGAGATTTTATGATTGTCACATTGCTATCCAACTTACTGCTCTTCTCATCTTTAAATACATGATTATCTTTCAGGATGGTGTACCTGAAACTATAGAGACGCTTAGAAAAGCCGGAATAAACTTTTGGATGCTAACAGGAGATAAGCAGAATACTGCCATACAAATTGCCCTTTCATGCAATTTCATTTCACCAGGTTGATAAATATTTTTCCCATTCCATTTTGATCTTTGTTGCATTAATTTGTGCAATATGGTTGACCTTAAATAAACACTCCTGAAGCTTCAAAGTTAAAACTTCATAAGCTTTGAAATTTCCTTTAAAGTCTGAAGATCATGTAAGCTTTCCTCTATGGAACTGAGCGAAACTTGTGAACCATAATTCACGCCTTTTTCTGCTAGAATTCTTGAATAATTTTTGCCATGCCACATCTATTAGTTAATTTCCGTGTTGATTTCCTTGTTTGTTTATTACACAACTTCTCAATCTATTCAATTTCCAATTTCCTTTATCCATGGACCACTGCCTCTACAATTCCTGTCTTGAACTTCTTGACAGAACCAAAAGGTCAGCTCCTGTCGATTGATGGAAAAACAGAAGATGAAGTTTGTAGGAGTTTAGAGAGAGTGTTACTTACAATGCGGATCACAACTTCAGAACCAAGGGTATGACTAAAATACTCTTCTATTGCAATTTTAAAGTTAGTAATAAGCTTATTTTGTGCCATTCACATAATAGAAACATAGTTTTGAGTCTTGTTCTTTGTGGACAATTGTGTGCATTTTAAACTGATTCTTTTATTTGCTGTATGAATTATTTAGTGTGTGGGAGCATGTCTGTATCCTGCTCAGTTACTCAAAATAATGAGCACATAATCTTTCATGGAATGGCAACAAACAATACTTTATTCGCATGTTATTATGGTTAATTTCCTATTGCAGGAAGTAAATTCAGATTATTATATTGGTACAGTTCAATCAGATTTTGGTTGATATTGTCCTCAGTTTATATTGCTTTTTGTGGACTATGCTTAAGGATGATTGAAGGAATTACATCATATTACAAAGGGAATCGCATGTGAACAATATATCATTTTCTTGTCTAAGCGTGAGGGGGATGATAATCTTTACCTGTGGTCTTGCAATCAGTTTTTGTTTATCTTTCATTGAATTGGTCTTGAGCAAACCTGTATAAACAACTTTCATTTTTTATTTAATATTTCAAGTTTGTATTCTTTGAGTGCTTAGTTGAAATTTCAAAAGGGTCTGAGTATTGTTGGCATTTTAGAAATTGTTATTAACATGAATTTGTGACTAAACCATTTGCTTGGTAGTGATGAACCCGACAACTATGTAGGATTTGAGAAGATGAATTATCCTTAATGCAATAACATGCTCAAATGTGTAGATTGACAAATAAAAAGGACTAGGAATATGTATTAATCCTAAATCAATGCCATTTTAGTTAGTGTTTGGGTTGGAGTAAGATGTTAAAAGCTGTGGTAGAATATTGTATGATTCATTTATGAGTCTCACCCTAGCCTCTCTACTAGTTAGGGTAAAATTGCGTACTACCGAACCTTCCCAAATCTCCCATATCAATAGAACTTTCACTGGGTTGTTGTTGTAGTTGTTCAACTTTAGTTATTGAGTTGAATGATTTCTTGATTTGATATCAAATTGAATGATTTCTTGACTTGATATCAAAGCCTGTATGATGTGTCTTGAGTACAAGTTACATTGCCTTCATTTATGGTGGATTTGTGATTGTTTACATGTGATGTAAGGGGTGTGTTAGAATGATATATGATTCATTCCCTGAAGCGAAGGACGGGAACGAGCGGAATCAACGTGTTCTCGTCAAGCAGTAAAGCGACTATCCAATCTTGAGTTTTGTCAATAGGCGTCCAATCCTAGGAAAAAAGGTAGGGCAGAAGAGCTCAGTCATCTAGCACTGTCCCCTGCCTCAACTCCACATTAAAAATTATTTGTAAAAAAAAAGGTAATTCATCAATTGAATAAAAAATGGGCCCTTTTAACTAAGCGTTAGAATCACACTCTTGAAACGCCCTAAGAAATAGGCGTAAGTTATCGATTCAAGTCCGAGAAATAGAAATAAAAGGGCGTTTCTATTTTCCACGAAACTCTTGTCTTAGTTTTCATTTTTTAGAAGAGGATGAGGTGGGAAGCGCTCTTTCAGTTTGCCAAAATGATCAGATAAAGGAATTGCCTTGCTTGCTTGCGCGCTAAGATTGATTAGCTCTTTCTAGCAAGCTTTCAATAGACTTATCTATCCATATATTCAAAGCTACATCTTCCTTGAATTGAAAATCATGAACTTGTTGAGAAACCTCTCTTGTAGAAAGACCAGTGTTTGAGAAAGTGCCTAAAATTGGTCAAATAGCCTTCGTGCTGATCCCAATCCCTTTCAATCACCGATGTTCCCTGGGCTCTTAATCTTCCTTTTCTTGGACTTTGGTGGCCATCGCAATAGTCATCTTCACCTGTTAAGGATTCTGCATGCCAAAGAAAAATTTGTTCTTTGGCAGGGGTGGAACAAATACTACTTAAGCCATGAGCTTCTTTATTCTTCAAGTCGTCATCAATGAAGTAGTAGAGACCATCTATCAACTTAGCACTGCCAATCATCTTCCTCGAAGTTAGTTCCTGAAAGACAATATGAGTCAAAAAATTTAATGGTACAGTTAGAGTCACGAGCTAGTTTACACACAGATAGCAGATTACACGTTAATTTTTGAACATGTAGGACAGATTTAAGGCAGATATTCGAGGATAGAGTTACTGAACCTTTACCAGCTACGGTAGAAAATGATCCATGTGCTATACGGACTTTTTCATGACCAGAACAAGGGTCATAAGTATGAAATAAATTAGAGGAACTGGTCATATGGTTAGATGCTTCTGAATCAGTGATCCAAGGAGCGAAATTGTATGGAAAGAAACATGATAAGGCATTAAAAACACTACTAGTTTGTGCCACAGAAGCATTAAGAGCACTTGAGGATTCAAATTTGGGTTTTATTAGCTTCAGAATGTAATTAATCTGCTTTTGAGACAACTGTCTAGCATCCACCTCATGTGCTGATGGGATTTTTGCGAGATTCATAGTGAGCTGAAGAATTTTCCTTCAACTTATTAAATTTTCGTTCATGTGATCCCTTCCAATTTGTAGGCTTTTCATGTAGTTTCCAGCATGTTTCACGGGTATGCCGTGCTTTATTGCAATGGTCACACCATACCCTTGACTTTTCCTCAACTCTTCTTTGTATGACTAGTAGTATTCCTAGCAACTAATGCTGTGGTTTCAATACTAGGTGTGGGATTTCGTTTGCCAAGCATCACAAACCTTCTACTCTCCTCATGTCGGACTTCTGCAAGACTTCTCCAATGGTAGGAAGTGGTTGTCTTCCAATAATCATGCCTCTCACCTTATCAAACTCCACATTAAGTCTACTTAAGAACTTAAAAATTCATTTATCCTCTACTGTTTTTCGAAAATAGTTACAGTCATCAGGGGACTTCCATTCATAATCATTAAACAAATCTAAGTCTTGCCACAAACGTTTCAGAGAATTAAAGTACTTAGTAACACTATCCTCACCTTGGTGAATCTCACCCAATTTGAGGGTTAGTTCATACACTTGGGACTAGTTTGCTAAATCAGAATACATCTGATTCTTGTTGTCCCATAGCTCCTTAGCTGTGTGGTAGCACATATAATTGGAGCTAATATCCTCCTCCATAAAGTTTACCAGCCATGTCATCACCATAGAATTTTCAGCATCTCATATTCCGTGTGTCGGATCATCAACTGTAGGTTCCTTTTTTTCACCAGTCAAATATCCGATCTTCCCTCTACCTCGGATGTACATTCTAACTGATTGGGACCAGCGAAGAAAATTCTCTCCATTCAGTCGTATAGTAGTGATCTGAATGGGATGAGAATTTGAGATAGTATTATGAGCCGAGATGGGTGGTTAGAAGATTCACCAACATCGGACATTGTTGACATAGATTGGTAGGATTAGATACAGTAGGTGATGGCTAGGGTTTAGGACTGTAGATTGGGGACAGTAGGTGTTGGCTAGGGTTTAGGACTGTTCAGGTATATCTCTGATACCATGCGGAAATACTGAATAGTTTTATTTCTTACATACTTGATCAATACATAGGTACACATATATATAGAACTATAGAGAGCTATTTTAGGAAACTAATATCTATACATATATTCCTAATATCTGTACATAATATCTGATCAGATTTGCTGACTTTTTAGGAGTCAATAATATTTAGGAAATATCCAGCTGTATATTTCCCAACAGAGGATTATGTTTTTGTGTCCCTGTGAAGCTAATACAGATTAAACTCATGTATAGTCAATGGTCAAATAGAAAATAGCTGGGTCAATGGAAACCTAACAATTTTTAATCCCTTTTGTTCTTTTCCTATAGGATGTGGCGTTTGTTATAGATGGCTGGGCGCTTGAAATTGCACTGAAGCATTATCGGAAAGCTTTCACAGAATTAGCAATATTGTCCAGGACTGCCATATGTTGTCGCGTAACACCGTCACAAAAAGCTCAGGTGGTCCTTATCTTAACTTTAATGATGTAAATGAAAAAGGGGATTTGATCAGCAATTCACAAATATAAGTATTTTTTCCATCCCTTGGAAGAGATCGGGCCTGTGTTTGTGCTGTTTTTGCTGTAAACTTTTCAATTAGTACAAATCTATTCCTAGATAGAGTTCCTTTAATTATGATTCAGATTATTCAGTACTAAACATGAAGTTATTTATTTTTTCTTGATTTCTTTAGAAAGTATAATTCCTTAATAGGTACAAATAAATATATGCAGCTAGTGGAGATATTAAAATCTTGCGACTATAGAACATTGGCTATTGGGGATGGTGGGAATGATGTGAGAATGATACAACAAGCAGACATTGGCGTTGGCATTAGTGGGAGAGAGGGGTTGCAGGCGGCAAGAGCAGCTGATTACAGCATCGGAAGTAAGTTACTACATAATTATGTCCACATTTCGTGCTGATTTATACCAGTATATCTATTGAAAGCTAGTCACAGAATTGATCATTTGAGATGTATGTTACTTAATCCTCCAAAGTATTGATGTGATAGACATTGCTTCCTTGGTTACAGAAAAAGTTTTGCATCTTCTTTCCTTGAACTGATCTGCATTTCCATAAGTTACTACATAACTATTTCCATATTTCATGCTGATTGTATATCTATTGAAAGCTAGTCACAAAATTGATCATTTGAGATGTCTTTTACTTTACGCTCCAAAGTATTGACTTGATAGGGACATTGCTCCTTGCTTACGGAAAAAGTTTTGCAATGCCACAAAACCTTTCGGTCCAGACCCAGATTTAAAGTCAAGTATTGAATTGATAAGAGACTGGTTTTTGTAGATCCTGTTTGCCCATTTTCATGGATGATAACCCTTGTTTCCTTCTTTTCTTTGTTATTGAAAAATGTTTCCAATGCATGTGCATCTCTGCCACAATTTGAAAGCATTAAAAAATGTTAAAATGTAAATAAACCTACAATGTGCGAGTCGATTGTTTGGTTCTCTTCAGGTGCAGTTTCTAGTAGTGATGGTCTATAGAAAGAGCGGTACATTGAGCAAATTATTGAAGTTTGGTTCAAGACTTTGGTAGTCAGTCTGCTAAAATTTTCACTGCTGGGTTGATTTTGGGTTTGGTCTTTTCTGTTTACCTTCTCTATTGACGAACTTTTGAGTACTCGAGATATATTCAACTTTTTTATTAAAATAAAAAATTTAGAAAATGAACGAAAGTGGTGAATAATATTCTGATATATTGAATAGAAAGTATACAGCCGTATATAGGCCATTACGAGTAGGAATTTAAATCTGGAAAGTTATCTAAAGCTATCTAATGTAATCGCTTAATTTAAGGGATTTCAAACTTATTCTATCTTAACTATTTATAGCCTATCTATATATAAATATAATCTATTTATAACTGTTTAGTATCTTGACATGAATATGAGTCATAATATTCCACCGAAACTCCCCCTTAAGCTGGTGAATAGATATTGATCATTCTCAGCTTGCAACTAAGTTCTTCCAATCTGACTCTTGCAAGTGCCTTGGTAAAAACATCTGCGACTTGACTGCTGGTGGGCACATAGGGAAGATCAATTAATCCAGATTCCACTTTCTCTTTGATGAAATGAAGATCTATCTCCACATGCTTGGTTCTATCGTGATGTATAGGATTCTTGGCAATTCCTATTGTGGCCATGTTGTCACACCACACTTTCATTGGAGGTTCTATTTTGGTTTGTAGTTCTACTAGGAGCCTCTTGATCCATATTCCTTCACATATTCCAAGTGCCAAGGCCCTATACTCTGCTTCTTACAACCACTGGTTGCTTCTTGCTTCTCCAAGTAACTAAGTTACCCCACACAAAGGTGCAATAGCCTGTTGTGGACCTTCTATCAGCTACAGATCCAACCTAGTCAAAACTTCAATGTTCCTTGCTCCCCCTTTCTTAAAGAATGACCTCTTTCCAGGTGTCAATTTTAAGTACTTCAGGATTCTAAACACTGCCTCCATGTGTTCCTCCTGAGGATTGCTCATAAATTGATTAACCACACTGGCAGGAAAACTGATATCTACTCGAGTATGAGATAAATAAATCAGTTTTCCCACCAGTCTCTGATATCTCCCTGTTTCTAGTGTACCACCCTCCTTAAGACTTAACTTATATGTTGATTCCATAGGTCTGTTGGCTTTGCTCCTAGCATCCCAATTTCCTCTATGCGACGCCGTTTTGTTCCTTCTGATTTTGAGTTATTTCCTTCCCAATCCGACCTTTGTTTAATCTTTGGCTTATATCTTTTCCGTCTGACATCCGATTGATTTAGTTTTCGAAGCGTTGGATTCCTAAGACAATTATCTTCATCAGAATGGGAAATTTATAATT
>JAOSBN010000002.1:14516675-14534259 GCA_027563595.1 Erythroxylum suave | reverse complement strand
GAAAGTTATCTAAAGCTATCTAATGTAATCCCTTAATTTAAGGGATTTCAAACTTATTCTATCTTAACTATTTACAGCCTATCTATATCTCAATATAATCTATTTACAGCTGTTTAGTATACAGAAAGTAGTCCAAATGTTTTGAATGTATTTCCAACTTCAGACATTTTGTTATAATCAGGTGTCTAATTTCCAACTTCAGACATTTTGTTCTAGTCAGGTGTTACTTTTGATTGTTTTCTGGAAAATTCTCTTCTTGTTGATTGACAATAGACCATGGCTGGGACATATTTTCTCATTAAAATATTTAAATATCTTCTACAGTCTCCAGTTAAAGTTACAGCAGTTTCACCCCTAAACTATTTATGGTTGTGAAATGCATCTACTATGTGAACTTTTTGTTGTTGATCTTGCATGTTTATTATGTGTATTGCAGAGTTCAGGTTTTTAAAAAGGTTGATACTTGTCCATGGACGGTATTCGTACAACCGGACAGCATTCCTTTCCCAGTATTCCTTCTACAAGTCTTTATTGATTTGTTTCATCCAGATCTTGTGAGTTTTGCTAGAAGTTGTTTGACTAAGAAGTATCTGATGATATCCATTGTCTTATACTGACGTTGGTACTTGGTACAAATTCAGTTTCTCTTTTATTTCAGGTGTGTCTGGGACCAGTCTTTTCAATTCTGTTAGCTTAATGGCTTATAACGTCTTCTACACCAGTATACCTGTTCTAGTTAGTGTACTTGACAAAGATCTCAATGAAGAAACTGTAATGCAGCATCCTCAGATACTATTTTATTGCCAAGCTGGAAGGTATGCTTCCTTTACTTCATGTTTTTCATTTGCATGTTTTAGAAGACACTTAAACTGACAGTCCTAGATTCTGCAGAATGATTGTTTGCAAGCAAATATTCTTTTAGCTATATTTATTGAACTGATCAATAGTCATTCCTGAATCAGGCTTCTTAATCCAAGCACATTCGCTGGGTGGTTTGGGCGGTCTCTTTTCCATGCAAGTCCTCTGTCTACTTTTGTTAATTGTTTTTCGATTATTTAATGCTCCTCTACTCTTGTAAACTCAACCCTAATCTTTCAAAAGCTAAAATCTTCCATCGTTCTAACTAACCACTTACCAGCTAAGAAAAGTGTGTCTAATCTTCCCTTAACAAATCAGTT
The DNA here is from genome assembly GCA_027563595.1 of Erythroxylum suave. NCBI lineage: Eukaryota > Viridiplantae > Streptophyta > Magnoliopsida > Malpighiales > Erythroxylaceae > Erythroxylum > Erythroxylum suave. The sequence goes on along the minus strand of JAOSBN010000002.1, from coordinate 14,533,081 downwards.
AACAACTGCTGGTTTGGCAAGCACCTCTCAGCTACAAAATTATGACATAGACTACTCAGAATTATCCATATCAGTCAATCTCTTTATACCGATACCAGACTACTCAGAATTATCCATAGCAGTCAGTCTCTTTATTCTGATACCAAAAGTGTACTAATCCTTGACATTTTTGTCTTCGTTATTTTTTTATGCAGGCTATATTTTCTTTATGCATAAACATATAATGAAGAATATCAATGTAATATCCAGGAACTTGACTAATTAGAGTGCATGCAATCATTAAATTATATTGTCACTTTATTTTTTGATTTATGGTTTCACAAACCAGTATTTTGGGTGTATATTTTCTCTTCATCGAAGTTGAATATAAACAATTCATTAATGCTTATTTTACTCCAAATGCAATTTTAATCTAGGATTTTGGTTCCCTTTAACTTTTTCTCCAAACTTTTATGCACGAGTTCTTATGATTTCTTTAGTATCTAGGCATTAAATATGGATGCTCTTGTGAATTTCCAGCTTAAGGAGACTTGAAATGAAATCACGTATGTAGTAATAAATCATTACTTCATGTCCTAATTGTGTTTTAGATTCCCTCACTTTACTAAAGCAACCGAAATTTGTGAGCATAACTCATTTTACCTGTGGCAATTCATACTGTAATTATTTGCAGGCTATTGTTGTATTTCTAATAAGCATAAATGCATACGCATATGAAAAAAGTGAAATGGAGGAGGTAGCAATGGTAGCACTGTCTGGATGTATATGGCTGCAGGCATTTGTCGTGACATTGGAGACCAAGTGAGTCTTTTCTTTCTTTATTTTGTTTTTTTTATGCTTGACTATTATTTTTCTTTTTTAATATGTAAAGGAGGTTTGGAATATTTGTAAAATCTTCTCTTTGTTGATTTGTTTCTGCAAGAGAAAATTAACGCGGCAGCATTTTCCTTATTAAGGATGTGGATGAATATTTATTACGGCGTCCTTTTTCCTTAATAAAATTAGTTCCCTTTGAGTTCAGGAATGGTATATGTTGAAATCATGCGAGAAGTACAAATTCCTTTCGCAGTCTTGACCTTCTGTTGTGTCATGCAGCTCCTTCACGGTATTACAGCATATTGCTATATGGGGAAACTTGATTGCATTTTACGTCATCAACTGGATTGTGAGTGCCATTCCATCAACAGGGATGTACACGATTATGTTCCGATTGTGTGGACAACCTTCATATTGGATAACTATATTTGTAAGTGATGTTTTATTTCTTCATCTTCATGTTTTCTTCTATCCCTTCTATACAATGACCCGGGTTTAGATGATTGGTAACATGGAAATCTGGGTTCCGCTATTCCAGATCTGCAAATGCATTGGCAAATGGTTTATGTACTTAAATTGACAAATTGTTTGCAGCTCATAGTTGGAGCTGGTATTGGCCCAATTCTGGCAATCAAGAACTTCCGTTACACATACAGACCCAGTAAAATCAACACACTTCAGCAGGCCGAACGTCTTGGTGGCCCAATACTGTCTCTTGGAAGTATTGAGCCTCAAACCAGATCACTTGAGAAAGAGGTTTCTGCCTTGTCAATTTCCCAACCTAGGAACAGAGCTTCAGTTTGTGAGCCTCTACTGTCAGATTCTCCAAACACCAGGAGGTCTTTTGGAACAGGAGCTCCTTTTGACTTTTTCCAATCACAGTCCAGATTATCTTCTTCAACCTACCCAAGAAATTGCAAGGATAACTGAGATATTGTTGATTTGCAAAATCAGTGCATATACAAAAGTTGTAAGATTTATTCTTCAAACTATGGTGGCATATTTTAGCTAACATCTATGCTGCAAACAATATATTTTGCCACTTCTACATGTTTACTTATGAAAATAAATCTTAGCGAGAAAGTTATTTTGCCAAGCACACTACATGAAGGCAACTTTTCCTTTTGGTAAATGTTGTTATTATTTGTCATATTTAGCAATAATAGCTGAGTCTCTAATAAAAAATATATATTAAAAATCGATTTTATTCATCTAAAAGTCATTGAAATTATTTTTATAACGTTAAATACTTATTCAAATATGATAAAATTTTATAATTAATCTTAAATTTTATTAAAGTTCTTAAATATTATTCATGATCCCTGTGTTTAAGACACTTCTATATTTGAAAAAAGAAACATAAATAAATATTTGATTAAAGAGATAGGACTTGCGGGAGTTTGCAATTATAAAGAATTTGTGGAATAATATATGGAAGTGATCGGTGTACAAATAATAAGACTTGAATTAAAATAAATAATTATGTAATATTTGCACCGTTAAAATTTTATAATAAAAATAAAAAGAATTAATTTTATAATTATATTTTGCAGAAGAAGTTGAAATATTCAAGTATAGTTAAATCTAGAATATATATATATATATATTTATATATTTGTGATAAATTACTATAATAGTTATAAAAAAGTTATTTTTATATTCATTTAGAAAGAGATAAATTCTTTAAAGTGCTTTTATAAAGAAGTATATACATTTTCAATTGAAATATAATTAAGATGAATATTGTATAGATATGAAATACAAAATGAAGAAGTTTAAGAACATTATTAATATTTTTTGACAACTATATATGTAGATAGAAACAAATATATTTATTTGTAAATTATTAAGTGAATATAATATACATATAATTAATGAGTTATTTTTACATAATTTTAAAATAAATGTAAATTGATATTAAAAGAATGCATGTAGTTAAATCCACTTCTTGAAATGCATATTAAAAGTATTGGTTATTATGATAAAACTTTAATTATTCTACCATATGGAATAGTTATAGCTTTCTCTTTTATTTATCAAATTATTGTAAATTACACATGCAAGCAATGAATATAATTAAACTAATCAACATTATTCCAATATAGTGGATGAATTTTTTAAATATTTAAATTTAAATACAATATTAGAGAAGATCTATTAATTGTAAAATCAAATAAATTGTTTCGTAATTATTTATTAAAAATTAGGTAAATGCTATATAATGTGTACAAATTTCAAAATAATTAAAATTTTGTTACTAACAACATGTTTTTAAATAAGATCAAAGTTTTTTTTCTTTTTTTTTTCACCCTACACATACTTCCACACGTTATCTATGTGCATTGGCATCAGCATATTGAAGTGCAGGTGCTTAGTGATTTCAAATACTTGCCACTAATTAACAATCTCTTCATCAACATTCTGAACTTGAAGTCAACGTGTCTGTGCAGCAATTGTCACAGCAAGCAAGAAGGCAGGATGATAAGTTCATAGATTAGCATACAACACCTTAATTATCGTATATGTGTTACACCAATTAGACGTGGCTCAGTGTACAGTGAAAATTCATTCTCAGGCATGCCAAATCTGATGGATAGCTGTTAGAAGTAATGGTAAATGTGATTTGGAAGCACTGAGTATTATACATTTTCTTACAATCTTATGATAGTGAAAATCTAAACTCTCATCACGAACACCACCTGCATCATACCTTGCTCTTGTGTTCAGGCCTATGTGAAAACTCGAAGTCTATATGCACAAAAGCTCGCTCAACTTCTGGGAGTAGTTCAAGTTTTTCTTGAAGAGTCTCGCCAATGTTATGCGCTTTATGGAGAGGCATATCTTCTGGGAGAACTATGTCAACCTCCACAAAGTAATTAGAACCGAAAGTGTATGCTCTCACGGTGTCAATGTGCTTGATCTCTTCATGATGATTCCATATAAGATAAGTTAGCTTTGCTAGACATTCAGGAGGGGCTGTTCTTCCAATTAATGACCATACATTCTCCAGGACTGTCCTTGCCCATGTATTGATGGTATATAATGCTATCTGCAGACCGACAAACAGCAAAAGCTCAATTCTTTCTTCAAAACATTAATCACTACGCAATGATCTAGTACCTTGTCACAAGATAAAAAAGGACAAACACTAGACGGATTTAAATGAATTAGGAACTCACTATCACAGCTCCGGTGGGATCAATCCACCAAGCATATCTGACAGCTAGAACCGCCGATATCAGACCAACTGAATTTGTGATGACATCGAAGAAGTGATCTTGAGCATAGGCTCTAACAATTTCATTCTTGAATTTACGGCAGTAGACCATAAGCAGAAACTTGACTGCAGTGACAGACACCATGATCGCTATCATCCATTTCTCCCCATGTTTGTCCATCTCAGGTCCAGTCTGTACCACACACAAATTGGTTGAATAATAAGGAATAAAATCAGAAAACGGAAATTACAGGAAGCAATCACTTCCACAGAATTATGCAGTTAAGGTTGATGAAAAACATTGATTTTTATAAATTGACTAGTTCCGAGTATTATCAACAGCTATCCAACATTCTTAGCAATTGATTGCACATACGCATGTTAATGAAAAATAGGAAATAGATTATTTCAAGGATCTAAGATTATACGTTCGTGATTAAAGCAATCTAAATCATGTCTTATTTAGTGAAAAGTTCAGCACTATTTGTTAGTGACAGTAACTGGGATTTGATAATAAATAAATAAAGTAAAGACTATGCATTATCCATCCTTGGTGAATGTAAATAAAAGTAAAGCCCTTTTCCGTGTTCTTGGGCGGCTTTATGATTTCTGGTGATTTATGACCAACGGCTGTTGGACCTTTGGATGAGAATTTTTTTCTTCCCCCCCTTAGCTTTATCCTTCCCAGTCTCACATTTCCTTTGTATGATTGTATTTGGCCTGTTTTCTCCAACCTCCCATCTCCTAAATGTACTTCAACAAGTCATGGAAAATGTGAGTAGGAACAAACTGCTTGCATCAAACTTTGCCTTAAAATCTAATCTCTTTAAGGTATGTGTCAACTTGTTCACTAATCTTTGGAGGGGTTGACAATTCCAGCGGCATACCTTTGAAACAAATTGACGTCCAGACTCGAGCAGTATTTGTAGCCCCAGAGTTGCCATTACAGATGCAAAAACAATGATACCCTGTTGTATAATTAGGCAATATTGTCGCATTAGTCATAACGGAAAGAAGCCATGAATGGCATAACAAAACTCAGAAGCATTGAGCTTCCTAGACTTGGAATATGGTAAACTTAATTACCACAGGTTGCATTCGTTTCTTTCCAATTGGATAGCGATAATGGTTTGGCTTTCTCATGGCATGAGACGTGAACCACAAAATAAGCCCTGACAACAGATCCAAAAAGGAGTCTAAAGTTGAAGCAATAACTGCTAGTGATCTGCTCTCAGCTGATGCATAAGCCTTTGCTACGAAGAGCATCAGGTTAGCAACATTTGAAATATGAACAGCCACTCTCTCACTGTTTGCTAGCTGCTTCATTTCATCCTGCACGGAGAAAATTAAGGACTTGAATCCTAGCTCTTTATACGCAAAATGCACTATAGAAACAACCAACCTCAGTTGGATTTCCCGGTAAATGTCCAGATTCTGTCATAGTCTCCATTTCATTGTATCCCTCAAGAAGCCTTTCCTGTTTCTTGTAATATTGTGTGACCTTCTTTTGCTTCCCTATAATCAGGCATCAGGTAAGAAAATCAAAGGTAGTCATTTGCATTTCTGCTCTAAAATAGACGCAATATGTTGTAATGCAGCTTGGCCAATTGAGTTCCAGATGAAAGTGCAAGAAACTATCATCACAATAATCTCGCTCGCTGTATCATCATAACCAAGATTACCAGGTAAGCATTTTAAATCTACTATTCAGATTCAGAGAGAGTGATTCTTAACAGTATAGAAGTGCTGAGGTGGTAAGTCCAAGAACAAAGCACACAAATAAGTAAGAGACAAATAGTAACAAGATATGCAAATTATTGAATTAGTTTCAACATTAGCATGATTTTAACAAGAGATTACTGAAATTTATTGGGATGTAAAGTGTGAGTAAGAATCTTACATTAGAAACATATGAAATTAGCGAGGGACATATAAGTAGAAAGGACCCATAAACCTAAAGTCTTAAAGTTTTGGGTGTCAAAGCCTATGAATATATTCCCTCTCTAGATCCACCATAAAGATCTCTCATGAGAGTGGGTTCCTCAAATCCAACAAGTGGTATCAGAGCCGATGGTTTGGTAAGGGATGAGTATTGAGACGGTGATCGAATCCCGTGGTTGCCTCCTCACGAAGAAGAGCAAGGAGACTTTTGGTGGGCCCAAACCAGTAGAGTAAAAGGGATTTTGGTGACGTCATATACTCGAGCTACTAAAAGAAAGGCAAAAAAAGACTTTTGCTCTAGGAGGAGCCCAAGCTTAATGTGGAAGTTTACACTTGAGAGGGAGATTGTTGGGATGTCAAGTGTGAGTAGGAATCTCACGTTGGAAAGATATGAAATTAGTGAGGGATATATAAGTGGAAAAGATTCATAAACCTAAAGCCTTAAAGTTTTGGGTTGAAGTATGATGTCAAAGCCCATGAATATGTTACCTCTCTAGGTTCATGATAAAAATCTCCCATAAAAGTGGGCTCCTTAGATCCAACAAAATTTGATGTCATATCCATGTAAAGTAGCTCATTTTTTCTTGTTAAAATTGAAAACAAAGCATGAGAACAGTATGTTGAGTAATTTTTCACTTGCCAGTTCTTACAGAACATGAAATCCAATTGAGCAGCAGCAAAGTTGTGAGGGATTTCAAGCGGTCTCATAGCAGCAGTGCAATCAATTTTAAACTTATAAGATGCTATTTCCTTCTTGCTGCATATATGTTTTTTCTGTCATATCCATCTAAAAGGTTTGTTAAAAACAATCCTAAACAGGAAATTGATAAATCAGACTTTCGATAATTCTCCGGTCCAACTTTAGGAGGTTTTTTTCTTTTTTTTACTTCACTTTATTAATTCTTTTTGATTAGCCAACCCCACTTTGAAATGTTGAAGAATCAGGAAGAAGAGGGCATGATTCTATCAATGTCAATATCAGCTTTGGGAAAAGGTGAGGAGTATCAAAGCAGAAGCCTCCACGCTAGTCCAAATGCATATGCGATCCAACAAAATAATATTTATATATATGACGACGAATACATGGAAGAAACGTAATTCCAACTAGCGTTAGTGGATAATACGATTACTTCACTTAATTGGGAACCTTAAAAAAAGAGTAGTGCCACTGTCACTGCCACCACCCCATTAAGATGTCGCATTTCACACTTGGTAACTCAAATGCATTCCTTCCGCCTCAAAATGCATACTTTCCACTACTACACAGGTGACTTATGCGCCTGAAATTCACTCGTATGACTCACCAACCCACTTTCCATATCATTTGAAAAATATGCTTTTTTAAATTCTACAAATCTAAGATTCATCGGTTAAAGATAAGGGAAATAATATCTTCCTAATCTTTTTTTATATAAATTTAATCAAATAAAAGAAGTGAAACAATGGAGCAACTGCAACTTTTGTTTGGTGCCTTCCCAAAAAGAAGATTAGCTAAAAGATGGTTGCGTGACACTTAAAAACGAAAGGTTGTTAGGTGAGCTATAATGGAGACATAGGGGTTGGGAAAAACTTCAAACTGGAGGAGGAAACACGACTAAGCCAAGTAATTAATGCTGACAAGGACAAGGTTCTGTAATTTCCTAATAACAAATGTGTTTTTGGCTTCAAATAGAATTCCCAGAACAAGTTTTTATGTGTATAGAGCATTGACTATAGATAGAATAGATGCCTGAAAGCATGAAACTAATCTAATGGATAGTAAGATGAATGCAAAAAGTATGGTGATCGTACTTGGAGTGGGAAGGATGCGATGGAACAGATATTGATGAGATGACGGAGAAGAGGATTGATGATGGTGATTAGGAAGCCGGAACTTGTCAATATTCAGTCTCCAACCACCTTCCTCTTCTGACGCCAGAAGTTGTGACTTGGATTCTTCTTCTTCTTCTTCGTCTTCTTCTTCTTCTTCTTCTGTTCCAACAACACCTTATCATTGTTCTTGCTACCCATCTATACAGTTCTTGCTTGTTGCTGCTCTCTCTCTCTCTTCTCACTACCCTGAGGATCTTCCTTCTCCTTCAACAACACAACACCAGTGGTGGTGCTCTCACAAGTCACACCCACTACATTACATATGTCTTTTTATACGACAGCCTCCTTTTAAATTATGGATACGGGAAGGGCGTATTTAACTAAAATATAAAACAAAATCGTCACAACTTACTTAAGAGTGAAGAAAAAGCCATGCGGAGTCTGCGACCATACCACAATGGGTAAGTGTGAAGCGTGAGCATAACATAGTTTAGCCAAATTTGCATTGAATATCTGATCAGATCAGGATCAGATCTCCTTACGGTGTTTATTTAAACTCCACGTAAATATATGTATAAAATTTAACAGAACATAAATGGACATATTAACTGAAACAGAACATAAATGGACATATTGACGTATGGAGAAAGGAGAGACAACTCTGACGGCGGTGAAGGCTATTCTTGCCGCAATCTTTCTCCGATATCCGGAAATCGTCGAGATTTAGTCTCCAGGAAAATGGGTCGACCACTGTTTTGGCCGCTGGTGATGGAGAGACATCGTAGTAATAATTTTTCGTGGCATGACCATCTTCTCCTTCTTCCATTTTCAATGTCATTAATCGTGCAGACAGCCATATGTCTGTTAGTTTTCCTCTGCAAAGAACCTGGCAGAGACGGGACAGAACGGCTTTCTTTAAATGGAGAGAGTCGCCATAAACGACTATTCAGGTCTCGCTCGCATCCACAAGCATTATTCTTCATGCAAACAAAGTATTTGAAAGAAGACTCGATTTAGTTTTTACTTTGACATGAATGACATATGTCCTATTACGTACCCAATAGAGAATTTCAACATGAGCATTAATTATTCTTCATGCCAACAAAGTTTAAAAGTTTCTACAAGTACGAAACAATAAGAGAGGGCACCCATCCTCAGTTATCTCGAAGAGATAATTTTCAATCTTGTATGAACCGAATTCATGTTACGAGTATGACTCCCACTCCTCAACAGGTAATTGAATCTTTATCTTCATCTTACGAGTATGACTAGGTTACACTTCGAGCTTTTGCTGCTTGTGTTTCTCAAAATCCAACGCCCTAGTTTCTTTTTTTTCCTTGTATGTACTTTCAGAGAAACCATCCTATGGTTTATAGGTGACCAGGAGATCAAATTATCCCATGAAATTGCAAAGTAATAAGGCAAGGGAAATTGCCACCGCAGGAATGGCCTTTTAATTTTAAGGGATATTACAGGCGACTGTATACTATTAACTATTTCTCAAAAACATCTCTCATTATTTAAATTTAACCTCATATGATTTTGTGATATGCCTCCTAGGGGTGGTCGAGTTAGTATAATGGGAGAGCATGGGGCTATAAGGTTCTGAGTTCGAATCCCCCTATGTACGTTCTCTCGTTCGAGTTTGTCGCACAAGGCTTACCTAGTGCAGAGTACTTAATTGATGTGATTTATAGGCTATTACGTCAATCTTGATATTCATCAAGTGCGCATTTAAAGAATAACGAGGGTTCCTCTGTTCCAAAAAGAAAAAGTCCAGTGATGCGATAATTTTTACAATATATTAATATCTTATTATGTGATTTTGCACAATTATCAGTATAATACTATATTTGAGAATACCTATTTTCACATATCAGCAGTTAATCCTTCAAAATACTTGTTATAAACCTTTCTTTTTTCTATTTCCTGTCCCTCTCCATCTCCAGAGCTAGTGACCATACTCCATCGACTAGGTATACGTAGTCATTACAAATTATAAAGAATATTGTAAAAGACATAAATCTCTATAGTTTTAGAATTAAACGAATTAATTTATAAACTTTTTGAGAACATTTTTTCTAGTTTTTAATTTTCCATAAAAACTCTTTCTCTTGAATTTTGGTTCAAAATTAATGAGAAACTATATGCAGTAGGAATATTAGACAAACTAATTAACTGTCAATAATATGGTAATCTAACTCATTGTTTAAATCTATTTCAAACTAATTAAATTAATAATTTAAGATAATTATAACAAATTACTAGATCGAATTAGATTTAATAAGTTTGTTTTGAGTTTAAAGTTAGATCGAATCGTTATATAAATAAAATTTGATTAGTACAAGTGTGATATTCATAGCGCATATATTTCATTTTTATTTTTTAACTGAAATCTAAGAGAAGTAATTTTTCTAGATAACTGAAAATTAGAAAGAGTTATTTTCAAGAACTTTAAAGATTGAGTCTTTCAAAAAAATTTTACACTATAGGGACAGTCTATGTCTTTTATCCTAAAGAATATTATAATTACTATTTCATCTTTTTAACCATTTTTTTGTTTTTATTAATTATATAAAGATTTATTTAAATCTTGAAAGAAGTCTTTGTTAATCTTTAATAATACCTATGAAGAGGGATGGTTAATTGGATGGTGAAATTTAAACAATATATTTTGTTACTTAGTGTGTTAATGTGCACATATAAATTATAAAGAATGAAAATAAAGAAATAAAATTTAATAGCAAATATAAGCAATAATATAAAAATGGTAAGAAAAGATAAACGTAAATTGATTTATAGTGGTTTGCAAACAACCCTTACTTGTGTTTTCTTTTAAGACTCATTTTGAAATTTGAGTAGAACTCTTCTTTTAAGCTGAAAAATAACTTTTGTACACTCTTTTCTCCACAAAAATAAATCCTTTTACAATCTTCCTCTATAATAAAGAGGAACCTTAATACTACTCGAAACAGCCCCAAATTCTATATGCATAACCTAATAAAGATTTATAACTTAAAATATTGATAAGAAGTGATTAGGTTATATTAATTGGGCTTATCTCTTTTATTTTGGGTTGATTTTGGCACTTAATTGGTAAAATTGATGTTTTAGGAGTTAAAAAGTGGAGATTAGATCAAATTTGCACTACAACAAAGTTGATATTTGGCTATGAAAAAAACGTAGCTAAATGTTTTAAAAATGTCACCTATAGTTTTTAGCTACATTCCTACTTTATCGCACAAAACATCACCAAATCTCCGTAGCTGAAAACTATGGGTGACATTTTCAGAAATCATAGTCAATAGTTTTTGGATACATTTTTTCATAGCTACACATTATTAGCTATATCTTTAGAAACGTAATCAAATGTTTTTTTGGTACATATATATTTAATTAAAACATAGCCAAGTCGTTTTAGTTTATTTGCCACACTTTACAAAACGTAGCCAAATATTATTTACTATGTGTTTAATAATGTTGCGATATGTTAGTTGTTACATTTTTAATTCATATTATTGAACAATATATTTTGTATATAATGTATTGTTTTATTTTTTTGTGAATTTATTATATAGGTAAACCATATAAAAATATTACTAATTCAAAATATCAAGCATTGTATATAAAAATAAAATTATGTAAATATCATTAAATTATACCAAAAAAGAATATTCTTCCTATAAAAAAGATATTAATGATAATTTTAATCTTATAGGCAAAATAATAAATAAAGATACCAATTTACAAATTATAAATGCTCAGATTACAAAAATATTAGAGCATAACTCGAACGATTACCTAATGTTGTTCATGTCAATGAACATGTAATCATCCAAAAAGCTTAGTCAAAATACAATTAAAATATTGTGATTATTGAAATAATAAGTATTTGGTTCTAATTGAAGCAAACATCGCGTAACTTTACCATTAACAACATAATCACTCATCAGTTGCATCTTCATCAATTATGTAATCCAAGGAAAAGTATTAAATTTAAATTGTAATACATACATGGATTAATAGAAAAAAGTACAGGAGATATAATTAAGACCCTTCGCTTTCCTCTTCATTTCTATCAGAATCCGGGCCAAGTAATCTTCTGAATAACATATAATGTTTTGCTAATTTTGCTTGAGTTTCTTGTCCCTTAATTACTTCAACTTGTAATGTAGCCTTAAGCTTGTTGTTTTCCTCTTGAAGGTATTGAATGATTGTTTTATATGTTGAGATTGAAATATTTGGCTTAGGGCTATATCCAAGACCTTTCACTTAGCCAGAATATGTACCAAGTACAGTATCACAAATGTCTTCTACACTGAGCTCATTCCCCTCAAACATAGATTTCTCTAATAACTCTTGCATCTTGTTTTTAAAATTAAAAAAAGAAAAACAATATTCAATCCAAATATTACTACTTATTACTATATTAATAAATGAACTAAAATATTAAACAAACTTTTATACTTAGTTGTTTTTCGCTTCTTCTAGCACCCATCCATTACCTTCCTTACAATGAGTGACTTTTATATAGTGTGATCCTATCACACTCTTATCCATACAGTCCCTTCTCACTCTATTTTATGAAAGAAAAATAAAAGGCACAATAAATAATGTAGTGTTTATTGATATAAGTATAACTTGCAAACAAAGATCTTACATATTCATTTGGGATAACTACAAATGATTTTGACCATTGATTATGAGGTTTCATTTTTGCTCTATTGACTTTTGTGTTCTCAAAATTTTCCTAAATAAAGAAAAATGATAACATAGTCTTTAAATCATCTAACAAGATTAATGGAAGCAAAGGTGAAGGCAAAGAAAACAAACATGAACTTTCGGGTTAGCCTAATAAGCACATAAACTATTCCAATTTTCTTTAGACATTCGTTCAAGAACAAGACTTTATGCCTCTACATTAGAATGAAAAGATTTATAATACTTATGCAACTTGAAACAGCGATCCTTGGTCATTTGTTTCAATAATGAAGTAACATAGTTTGAAACATATGGGTCTCAATGTCCATAATATTCAATTTCAACTATGAATAACAAGTAAAATTGTAATTAATCTTTAAATCATTATATTACATATAGTTAAATATTTTGAAAAATTACCGCAACTTTGTCCAATAAATTTTCAAGAAAGTTGTATTCCTTCAAGTCTTTAACATATTTTAGACAAGGTAATTATGTTCTTGTAATAATCCCCAACTCACTTGACAATGTTTTAGATTGGACCTTATCTGCAGGATGACTTTGATGAGTATTGTTCTGTATTGATAACTAGTAATTCACTGCAACATTCATTTGTTGAAATTCACAACCTCTAGTTTTACCTCTACCTCTTTTTCTAATATTGGCATTGGAAACTGATAATAAATTAATAGTGATAAGGAAATATTAGAATATGTAAATATATGTTTGAGCATAAGTTTAGTTGAAGGTGTTAAAGATTAACAAACTTGTACTAGTTACTTCATTGTTGTTTAAGGCATAATGAAGTTGTGTATGGTTAGTTTCATTGGTGTTTGAGGTAGAATGTTGTTATGGGCTAGGAATTGAATTAATGGCACGAACTGATTGATCTGGTTGAAGTTGTAAATCCCTCCATTCTACAATTTACATATATTACACCTTCTTCCTTTTGTTTCTACAAAGTACCATTGTGTTAGATATCTATAAAAAAATATAAATGTTAGAAACATTACAATAAAACAAAAGAAAGAGCACTTTTATGATACATCCAATCATCATAATCAACATACATTCAATCATCAACATTAATCGCACTAATAACATTTAATCATCAACATTACACATATTAACAACATAAATGTTACCAGCTTTACATTTAAGACAATATGGAGTACTGTAATGTTACATCTAATCATCATAAGCAACATACATTCAATCATCAACATTAGTTGCAGTAACGATATTCAATCATTAACATTGCACACATTAACAACATAAATGTTACTAACATTATGTTTAAGACAATATACAAAGAAATTTCATGATACATCCAATCATCATAATCAACATACATTCAATCCTCAACATTAATCACATTAACAACATCCAATCATGAACATTATGCACATTAACAACATAAATGTTACCAACATTATGTTCTAGACAATATAAAGAGCACTTTCATGATACATCCAATAATCATTATCAATATACATTCAATCATCAATATTAATCGCATTTACAATATTCAATCATCAACGTAATGCACATTAATAACATAAATGTTACCAACATTACATTTGAGACAATATAAAGAGCACTTGATAATCAACATACATTCAATCATCAACATTAAGCACATTAACAACATAAATGTTACCAATACTATGTTTCAGACAATATAAAGCGAACTTTCATGATACATCTAATCATCATAATCAACATACATTTAATCATTGTAAAAGTACACGGAAATCATGACTTTTCTACCCCAAAACTTTTCCCTTATTAGCATTGACACAATGAGCTATATTAGATACATATCCATAAAAAATCTTAAATGATTTAAGAAATTGAAAAAAAGTTTGTTTATTCTTTTTTGACATATTGCAACATGCATATGGAATCATGTACGACCCATCATCTTTCCTTTTCAAGTGCAAATCTTTTCTTATATTCATATCTTCCAAGTCTAATTTAGCCTTAATTTTGTATTTCAATTTGCCATCAATTCCAATCAAAGTACCTAAAATATTCTCACAATTTTTTTCTTTCAATATGTATTTCATCTGTAACAGCCCAGACCACCTGTTCATAAATATTGTCCACTTTAGGCTTTGGGCCTAGCCCAAACCCTCAAAGTGGACAATATCTATGGGCGGGTGGTCTGGGCTGTTACAAATGGTATCAGAGTCAGTACCTGGGTTGGTGTGCCAACGAGGACGTTGGGCCTTCAGGGGGGTGGATAAAGTGAGATCCCACATCGATTGGGGAGGATAACGAACTATGCCTTATAAGGGTATGGATACCTCTCCCCCATAGACGCGTTTTCCCAGTTGGGCTAAGAAGAGCAAAACCGTGAGGGTTTGGGCTGGGCCCAAAGTCTAAAGCCCAAAGTGGATAATATCTGTGGGCGGGTGGTCTAGGCTGTTACAAATATAATTTAAGTTGTAAATAACATAATGTTAAATCAATTTAAGTTGACATACTGAGTTTGAATTTTACCAAAGAGTGCTATTGGTTAACAAACTATGACAAACTTTGTAATAATATATGTGACAACATAAGTTTTTGTACTTAAGAAATATGAGCTAGCCTAGAATAGGAAGTATGAACTCATATCAAAACCTATATTTACATTCATTACTAAGAACGTGAAAGTCACTTCCAATCATATGTGCAAATCACTTCCAATCATATCCTAACTAATTTGCTAAGCATGTATCTACAATCCATGTATCTAAAATTTTACTCAGACTCACAAGAATACAATCCATGTTGAAGCAAGAATTGTAATATTTGATTCAATGTGTGATTTTGCTATTATGAGCTTCATCACCTCTTGCTCGACTACATTTGTAACTAAAGTATCAATATCATCATTCTTAACAAGCATATTAGAGAACTCTGAAGAAAGAATCAATTAGAACTCTTTATTGTTTTCGTTGCCATTGTACTTAGTGATTATGTAGAGGAGACATTATTAATGTTAGATATTTGGTTCCATTTAAAATGAAAATAAATCCAAAATGGATGAACCATAAAGCAAAATTATTTAAGACAGAGGGGCACATACAAAGAAACATAATCTAATTAAACTTAAGCCTTTAGCTTGTATTTATTGAGATATATTGCATGGTTTAAATCATTTTATGCTTTCTTTGGAATACAAGAAATGAAAATCCTTGCTTGTTAATTTTTTTATGGAAAAAAATACTAGAAATGGAGAAACCCAAGATGATGCATGTGCCAAGATGGATTAATTTTCATAATGTGTCATTGGAGTATTGATCAACAATAAACTTGCATTTGACAAATTCCTACTTTACGTTTTTTTAATACTAGGATTGTTGGATCGAAAACGAAAGCATGTAAGATTTGGTTAAATAGTAGATTTCAAAACTTTTTTGAAATCAAAACGCAATGGAAATAATATAACCAAATCAACATGTTTCAGCTATACATGATAAGATATAAGGAAAATAATTTACATAAGAACAAGGTGGTAGAAATATACCAACTCCTTGCTACAGCTTTGACTCCTCGCTTTTGTATTCTCTCCTTTGTCAATGTATCCTCTCCTTGTTGTTGTATCCCGACCAATCCGATCTACCACTTATTCTTCTTGGACAACTTGGTTAACAAGGTCCTTTGGTGGGAAAGAAGAAGAAATATTTTTAAAGAGATTTTTCTTAGAAGAAAGAAGTAAAAAATGAGACTCTTCTCATTCAAGTTTTGGCTATGCATGCATAAGAGGAGAAAGTGAGTCAAAAAACAAAATGCAAGAACACTTCTTCCTCTCCTTTTCAATTTCAGTTATCATGAAAGAAAGATGTGATGTTCATCCAATGCATCACTTCATTCTTTAATCAATCATAAAGAAGCTAATAAATGAGACTCTTCTCATTTGTTTAAGATG
>JAOSBN010000002.1:14503329-14516575 GCA_027563595.1 Erythroxylum suave | reverse complement strand
GCTCTGATACCATGATGAACCAATATGATGTGACGTTATTTTGTTATTGATGATGACTGAGTTTATATAGAGATTACAGTGTAAACCCTAAGGACAATTTAGTCAATGTACATTTAATTATATATTGTCTATAATTTCAAGTTAAATCCAAAAATAAGGAAACAAAGTAAATTGTGTATATATGAGTTTTTCTTTGAATAAGCGTGTCTTAAATTATATTTTTCTCTACAAAAGTGAGTTTCACGTAATCTTGATCACGAGTGTATCATTATTCTATCAATAGAGGAACACCTATGATATGATATGACCTTGCCAATACTCAGGTTCTCTTCTAGCCTTTAAAAAATAGCATTGAATTGGGGTTGAAGAGCAGGACAACTTTTATGTTTAATGGAAATATATTAATTTTAACAATCTTTTTTGATGTGTTCTTAGAAACATCAAGCCTGTACCTCAAATAGATGCATTATTATGTGACAAAAGTTTTAGTTACTGCATCAACTACTTCCTTTGAAAGCGTAATACTATACCTTTACTTCTCCCATATTATTACCTTTTTCTTTGCAAGAAACCTGACTTTAATATATTTTATTTTTTCATGCTGAATGAGATTCTTTACAATAGCTGTAACAAACTTGTTATCAAAGAGTACTTTCCTCTTATTTCTTCCAATATCACCAAACAATTTACTCGATCGTATGCATTCATGTGAAGTACAAGTAGCTAGCTTCGGATTAACCAACAGTTTCTCGTTTTTTAGAATGCCAAGCAAACACAACAGTGCTAAAAGAAAAGACAAAACTATAATTGTTCCTTACGAATCAACCCAATGATTTGCATTATACCCCATCAGTTTGATGTTTCTCTTCCATACCGTAGGACTCTCTTAACCACATCAAGATGAATTTTACTCAGCTCTTGCATGAATCTTGATAAAAAGCTAGCTAGTAGCTGCCAAATTCAACATATTTCTAATCAAGTTTCTATACGAGGTTGCGTCAACCTTCTCCTCATCTTCTTCTCTTGATAACTTTAATTTCATAATAAAAGGACATAACACTAGTTTAGCCTTTTACATGAATTCTTTGAGGATAGCTAATAAGTATAAAATATTTATCTTGCTTAATCTCTACTGTCAAGAAAGTAATGGATCCCTTTAAGGTCACACACCTCAAATTCAGTTTCAAGTTTGTTTAATTGAAGCGACATAGTCTTCATAATCTCTAATGATATAGCAAATTAGCTACATATAAGGGCACAATCAGCTTTATTGATATGTTTTCAATTAATATATAGTTATTAGTTCATTTTAGCTTCTAAGTCCTTTTTTTAATAAGATAATCTTCAATAGTGTTATAGACTTGTTTTAATCTATAAAGAGCTTTATATAACAAGTATATATTATCCTTTTTTCCAGATATGGTGAAGCCTTTAGATTGCTTAACTTATAACCATTAAAAAATGTTGACTTGCTATTAATATGATACAAATCACCCATATTAACCAACGCAACTAGTAATATGATAATATCTGCCTTGTAATTACTACAAAATATGTCAAAAAAATCAATTCCATGTTATTAAAGATAACCTTTTATGACTAGCCTTACCTTAAGCTTGTTGATCGATCCATCAGGACCTTGATTCTAAAAATCCATTTGACTCTAAATACTTTCTAATTAGATAGTATTTCCACTAGCGACTATGCTTGATTCTTATTTATAATAAAAATCTCCTTATCTATGGCTATAACTCACTCTTTTTTAGTTGTTGCCTCATTAAATGTAGTTGGCTTAACAACTAGTAACCGTGCTCTTTCATAAACTTTAGTAAGCATACTTATTCTGCTAACTGAAATCTTTGTTTCAAGCTCATCTTGAGCCTATATTAGAACGTCTTTCTTATCTTAAAGAGGCAAATAGTGAACTTCATAGTCTTGAACATCACTATCCAATGGCTTTGCCAATTTAGTATTGCATGTTCATTAATTATCACATCTCAACTTACTCGAATCTTCCTTATTACAGGATTGAAGATCTATAACCCTTGTTTATGTTAAATGTACAGTAAATATCTCAAGTTCACTAATTTTGTCTAGCTTTTTTTCTTAGCTAGAGGAACATGAATCTAATATAGACTACCTAAGAACTTTTAAATTTTTAACAAAAGGTAAGTTGCCAAACTATTACCCATGTCATGTTTTATATTCTGGTGCCTTGTAGGTGGTATATTTAGCAAATACAATAAAGTTTTCACTTTTTAAGCTTAAACATATCTCGAGTAATCCTTTTTCAAAAACCATACTCCTTACCATTTAGAGATGCTTCTATTCTTTCTCTCAACTTCTCTATTTTGTTGAGGAGTGTATGGAGTTGTCAATTAGTGACTAATTCCTTCTTTGGCATTAAAGTTCTAACTCCTTAAAAACATTAGACCTTAATTTCTTAAATGAGAGGTTTGTTTCTTTCTCTATTCTTACTTTTAATTTCTTAAATTCAGAAAATACTTCTTTCATGTGTTTTAAGAAAGTAATCCAATTGTATATGTTGTAATGATCAAGAAATAATATGATATGTTCAGTGAGACCTCACTCGTAGGTTAAAATACATCAAGGGAAGATCTTGCTTGCTTCTTAATTTGGCATGCTTGATAGATGTCTTTAGTTGCTTACTCTAGGAAGATCTTGCACGACATCATTATCAGTCATATCCTTTAATGCACCAAAATTAACATTCCCCTATCTATGTCACAGCATAGACTCATCAATAGAAGCAACTTTAACAACATTTATATAATTACTCTCTTTAAATTAAATTTAGTTTTAGTATTCCAATCAATAGGAAAAAGTTTGTTCTTTCTATAATCTGTAATCAATTCAACTCTTTTATCATCAACTATTACACATTCCACCTTTTCTCGCAATACATCCTTACTTGATCATTTGATCAACACTCAAAATATATAGATTAAGGCTATGTACTATAAGCACATCAATTATTAGTTTCATACCTTTTGAAGTATATACAACGACTAATCCTCTTCCTTTCACTTCTAGAAGAGCACCATTACCTATTCTTTCTTTGGAAGCTTTTATCGATGACCTTGAAGAAAGACTCATTATAATCTATATAACATGTGCATTCAATCTGCAAGCCATAAATACTTACTAGTGCAAGCAAATAAGGCAAAAGAGAGTTTCTTTAACTTCTTGATCCTCTATTTCTACTATCTTGTTATGTTGTCTCATTTCCTTTACTCATATATACCTTTTTAATGTGTCACATCTAGTTACAATTTTTATAATTCATATTCCACTAAAACTGGGAGTATAATTTATTCTTTTTGTAGTGGGGATAAGGTGAAAACTTGCTTACCTTTCACCCTTTAACTTACTGACCTACTTGCTTTCTTTGATTCTTTTTCTTTTTATCTTCTTGGCTTTAATCTAACAATTGCTAGCTTGGTTCGGTATGACATTATTTTTGAAGACTCTTTCAATATATTCTTCTTACCTTAACACTCTTTTTTACATTTGAGCTTGAAAATAGTTTATAAGCTTTATCAGATTGATATATTTCTTATTTGTAAATTCCTCAAAAGCCTAAATCTTGGCCTTGAGCTTATTAAAAATACTTTTAAGCACCTTGTCAACAATTCTTTTATTCTTTAAGACTCCTCTAAATATCCTATTTGACTAGTTCCATAAATTTGTCACCATATTCTTTAATAGTTTCAGACATAGTCATCTTTAATGAATTAAGTTCTTTCCATAAATTGAGAACTTGATTGCCTTGTCTTTTTAGATCCTTAGTTGATTTTGTCCCAAGCCTTTATTACTAATTTCACTCACTATGATCCTTCTAAAGATTGTCTCTAAAAGTAGAGTATGTATGGATGCCAATATACCTCCTTACTTTCTACTTACTATGATTTTTCAGTTGATTGTTGTTGGATTATGAAGAAATTAAGGCGGAGTAGCTTATCTCAACCACACCCTACAGATCGAAGACTTTAAAGCAACACTTTATCTTGATGGCCATAAAATATAATTTTTTTTATGTTAAACATGAAGGTGTTGATGTAGAGAAGCTAGCTGAAGTCATTCCAACAACATAGGTATGAAGGTATTGAGTTTTCTTTAAAGATGGATATGATATTATGAAGGTATTAAGTTTTCTTTAAAGATGGATATGATATTTTCACTTATTTTAATTCACACAACCCTAAGATAATTAGAGCTTTGATGCTATGCTAACCTAGAAGAATTTCTTGTATTTATCTCACTAATTTTCTTTTGAAGATGTAGGAACTAATAAGCGAACGATAAATATGATGGATACATAATTGATCATATTTATACCTCATATTTGATATATTTTTTCTTGATAAATTATACTTTTATCGTATATTTGGTAATTTGGAAGAAAACACAACATAAAACAAAGAATCGAAGCACAAAAGGGATGTATTACTGTGCATCAGCCTGTGCAATTTTCTCAGATTGTGTAAATTTGCAAATTCGTGAGATTTTGGGCTATACCCGATTGAATGCATGATCGTATATCAGCTTGTGCATCTCCCAAAATCCTAAAATTTACTATAAAATAATGTATTCAAAGGCAATTGAGGAGAGGATACGTATGAAGTCATTCTGAAACTCTCAAAGGCAACTTAAGGGGAAATTTTGATCAAGAGAAGTGGAAAACACTAAGAATTCATCGAAATATCCAAAAGAATCAAACCCCTACTTGTAAGAATATTCGATAGGAGACACTTGGGGAGATTTAGAATTATGAACCCATTATTTCTTATTCATCTTTCTTTCTGTTATTGTGTGATTTTTTTTTCCAATCATGTGTAACTAAATTCCTTTAGTGTCTAGGTTAAATGAACCCTATGTTGATATTTAACATGTTTTTGATTCTTTTATTATTGCAATTGTTTTGATTGATATATTGTGATCCAATTATGTGTTTTATTTATGTTCTAATATATTCAAAATATTAAATAATAATATGATTTCATAATATAGAAATTGAAAAATCCTTTTTAGAATAGATTTATCATAATTGGAAGGAGTTGATTGCAACCTTAAAGAAAGAATGATATAAATCTTCCGGATTAGTGTTAAATCTAATAGAGTGATTCATAAATCAGTGAAGCAATCCTATAAACTTTAACCTAAGTAATTCGATTGAAAACCTTAGGATTAGTTGTTATTAGACTCAAGGTCAGCTATTAGTATACCATAGGAATCTCTACGGTTCAATAAATAAGTAAATAAATAACATAATAAAAGATCAATCTGTTAAGTTTGAAACTTAGATACTAATTTTTTGATATCGATAGTTTACTAAGTGCTTCCGTAACTCTCTAATTTAATCTTGTAGCTTATTTATTTTACTTGTTTAGTTTTATTCTCTTTTAAATTAAAAACCAAAACCAATTCCGTAGACTAGATAATAAGATAACAATAATTATTGGCACTCTTAGCCCTTGTAGAATCGATCCATACTTACCGATTCTGGCTACAACTACGTCGTGCATTTACTGTTGTTTTAATATTGACATACTTAAAACCAATCAATCAAAATACAAAAGAAGTATTATATAACTTATAAAGCATACTAAGTTTTGAACAAACTAAAAAAATTAGATACAAGTTAAAAAAAACCTGGCTACTATTATCAGAGGGTTAACATGTTATAAAATTACAAATATTATAGCTAATCCCATTAATAACTATATTTGTCAATGCTATCCATTATGCACACAGTTTAAGATGCATATGTGTGTCAAGATTGGTTCTTTTTTTGGAAAGAATACAGTCCAAAACATAGGGCATAGCTTGATCATATCATATATTGAGTTGAATACAAAATATTACATAGTTTAAGAAATGGGTATATCTCAGACCATATATTTTTTAATGAAAATATAAGTTTCTCATGTAACCTTTACAGTTGTGTCAATAACCATATATCTTTGTGAAACATCAATAAATAACTATACACAATATGATATGGCTATGTCAAAATCTATGTTTTCATTTAAACTTAAAAAACCTTCATTAAATTGGATTTAGAAGAAAGAGTGACTTTTATACAAATGCATCAACTTCAAAAATAACTATTGTGATTATTTTTTAATCGATTAATATAATTTCATGCTCTCTCTAAAATTTCTCTCTAAAGTTTTTGTTTTAACCTTAATTCTTGTTAAACATTCTTAGTTGTTATAGAATTCTCTAACAACTTCAAGACAACCACCTACAATTATATGGTGTGTTGAAGTTGTGAATGAAAGTAACTCCCTTTATAGATTGTTTATGTGCTGATTCACATAGGAAATATCTTTGCAGTCATACGTTTAGCATATTTGCAACCATGTATTTTTGTTTAAAATATAATTGTATTACTTTATATATTTTGGTACTTCCTTTTTAGTTGCATTAGTATAATCTTGTGATCAAGTAAATCCTTTTATCAATATTAAAAGAATATCATATTGTTCTTTTAGGATTACTATTTTTAGCTAGCTTTAGTTGTATATATTCCTTTGTATCATTAGAAATTAATTATGAAACTTTTTACATTATGAATTTTCTCATTGTATCAGAGCCAAAGCTAATTAACCATAATCCTCTTCACATCCTTCTAAGAGAATAAAATCCATGTCAATTGAGACTTCGATTGAAACATCTACTAGGACACGGAGAGTTGTTACCATAATGATAGGTCTTAATTCACCTTATAACTAGGAATACCCCTAACA
The DNA here is from genome assembly GCA_027563595.1 of Erythroxylum suave. NCBI lineage: Eukaryota > Viridiplantae > Streptophyta > Magnoliopsida > Malpighiales > Erythroxylaceae > Erythroxylum > Erythroxylum suave. Next base: position 14,509,802 of record JAOSBN010000002.1, on the reverse strand, counting down.
ACAATCATTCTCATAGGTGACAATGACATGTCATAGGGAATAGAAATAATCAATGCTCTTGATGCCAAATCCAAATTGGGATTCTTTTGATAAAACTTTACAGAAGCTAGAAGAATCATCTTTAGATTATATAAGATGGAGAAAATGTAATTTAATGTTATTATCCTAGATTACAGACTCATTATTTAAAGCTTTATAATCCAACATCACTCATTCTAATACATTGCAAAAATATGGAAGGATTTGGAGAAATGTTATTTGCAGTTCAATGCTCTAAAAGTTCATCGACTCAAGTGAGGTCTATCAAAACTAGAACATGGTGAAAATTAAAGCATTGCCTTATACTATAGTTAGTTCAAAAACTTAGGGGATGAATAACATATGTATGACCCTTCACTTTGATATATGTGTGGATAGTACATTAAGGAAGAAGTGATAAAGGCATACAATTTTTACTTGATCTCAACATAAGCTATAGTTTGTTAACGTAACAGATTCTCAACATAACTCTAATGCCAACTTCAGTTGAATTGATTCATTAGTTGTACAAGATGAAAACTAAATGCATACGATTTCCAATCACATACTAGTGATTGAAGGAGTGGCATTTGCGGTAAAGAACATCCAAGACAGAAAACAAAACAACAATGGTGATTGTAAGTTAAAGTATTGTGATAATTGCAAAAAATTTGGATACTTAAAAGAGGAGTGTTTTAAGATTATTGTGTTCCATCCAAACTGGTGACAATAAGGACAAAAATGAGCACAAAATTATAATAGGGAAGAAACTAGAAAAACAATGAAAAAAGGAACAAAACAAATGGGAAAAACATGTACAAAGTCATAGGCTAACTGGCAGGGCCTTTATCAGTTGTACATGGATAAGATGACAACCAACAACAATCACAATCTCATTTTTCTTTTACTCTCCTTACAAATGAGGAGTATCGATAACTTTTTAACATCATTCGCAAATAGTCATATGAGGGCAATATTGCTCCCTTGGCCAACTTTGCAAGTAAGTGCACTTTTATAACCAGTAAATTGGTTATAGACAGTGGGGCTTCATATCATATGGTTGGTGATAAATTCTTCTAGATTCAACCCATCTCGTGAATAATCATGCACCTATATAAAATTTCAAAAGGTAGTTTTTTTTTACTAAACACATATTAGTAGCATAAAATTATCTTAAAACATTGAACTCGATAATGTCATATGTGTCATTCCCTTATAGTACTTGAGAAGGGGGTGAATTGGGTAAAGTTGAGATTTTGCCTTATGTTTGATGCTTTTATGAAAAGTGCCATAAATGATCACAAATGCAAATATTAAATAAAATATAATGAGTTAAGTTATAAACAAAGAGTAAGGGAACAGAAACAAAAGCCGATTTATGATGGTTTTGCAAACAATTCTTGCCTACATCTACTCCCTAGACTCATCGTTGATTTCTACTATAGATTTTCTTTTAAAACAAAGAATAACTTTGCATAATTTTTATTTTGGGAAAGAGAAACCTTCTTTTCAATCTTTCTTCCAAGAAAAGAGGAACTACAATGCACTTTTGATAATGTCAATGATCTCAAACCCAATAACTAACTTACAACTGAAAAATTGCTCACTTTGATGCTATGATAATCACAAAAAGGCTCATACACTTAAAATAAGACAATAAGTGCTCAAATAATTAAGAAAAACTTAGAAATATACTCAAATACTAGTCGATTGGTAAGCATTAAAGCTCCACATTCATTAGCCGTTAGAATACTGGTCATTCACTATAGGACATCAATTTTAACAACTTTAACCTATATTGATTGTCCACTAACTCATATAGGTTAACCAATCACCCCAAAAATATTATTTTAACATTTTTGAATACTTCAAATAAATTTGTTTAATCTAAATATAATTAAAATACTTTCCAAATATTCTCCAAAGATTGAAATATTATGAGGCTTTAATATTAAAATCAAAAGTTTCAATGCCTCTTGATGAATATAAAGACTCATGCAATGAAAAAAGATCAAATGTTTATATAGGGTGGGCCTTTTAGATTATTGCATACGATCAAGATGAGCTTGCAATAAGTAATACATGAAATAATCTTGGTGTGTTTTGCTCTATTTTTTGACTTGATCTTAATCTTAAAGATTGCAAAACATCGTCTTGTTCTCATATTCGTTCTCATTAATAACACTAAAAATTGTTAGTATTACTTATTTTTGTTATTATCAAAACTTCGATTAGAACCTCCTTTGGTTCAACAATATGCTTACCAAATTTCACTCTTAAGCTTTTATTAGCATGTAAAATCACCAAGGATCTCAATTGTTTAGTCACTTTTTATCCTAACTATTTTAATTTTTAGGACCTTGACTCGGTTAGACAAATTGAAGCGAGTAAGTTGAAACAGGGTTTATCAAATGAAGTTAAACAACAGAGTAGTGGCTAATTATGGAACATCCCATGATGGTGTAATGCTTTGGCATATGCAAATAATTCATCCCTCTTATCAACATCTAAAACTTGTATCTGACTTCAATTTTCCTTTCGAACTAGACAACATTTGTGATGCTTGCCATAAAACTAAACAATCTAATCAAATTGCCTTTTCCTATTAGTATGAATAAAAGTTTGAGACCTTTTGCTTTAATTCATGTTGATATTTTGGGGACACTATCTTACATTCTCTTTAAGTGATGCTTATTATGTTTTGACCATTGTTTATGACTTTTCTTGTGGAAATTACGTTTATTTCATGAAATATAAATTAGAGGCTTATAACTACTTGACTATTTTCCATAACATAGTGAAAAAACAATTTGAATCTTTTTATTTAGGTGGTTAGAAATGATAATGGACTAAGTTCACATCTAATGCCATGAAAGATTTTTTTTTAACAATAGTGGCATCTTGTTACAAACTTCCTGCACAAGAACTCCATAACAAAATAGGAGGGTAGAGCATGAACACATGTACATTTTTAAAATTGCACGCTCCCTTCGTTTTCAAGCTTTCTTTCCTTTAGGATTTTGTGGAGAGTGTATTTTATCCTCAACATACATAGTCAATATCACACATATACCTAAACTTTCAAGTAAATGTCCTTTTGAAGTCTTATCTAATAAATTGTCACTTTATTCCCATTTATATATTTTTAGGTCCTTTTATTATGCTTATAATAATTGTAAATGTAAGGATAAATTTGAATCAATGGTTATACGATGTGTGTTTTTAGGATATCTTAACAGTAAAAAAAAGGGATAAAGTTTGATTTTAAGAACAATAAAATTTTTATCTTAAAAGATTCCTTCTTTTACAAGCAAGAATTTCCTTTTTTTTAGCACCTTAACAGTCATCTAATCTTAAATTCCATAAATGGTCTCCATTTGTTGATATTGACTTGTTTGCACAGATAAATACCCAAACTCAAAATAACAAGGCCATGCCAAATGTTTCCATTAATATCTTGTTGCCTATCTTTGAGGAAGAGCATATGATCGAAGCCGATAACAATTTACTTATTAATTGTGATCATAGTGACTATAATACCACATTTATAAAGCCACCACATCCTTACCATATGTGATAGGTTTCCAAAAAATTTCAAGGTTTTAGTTATCATATGTGCATTCATGGATAGTATTAATAATCGCATCAGCTCAAATGGTTATCATAAGTATTTCTGAACCCATCCAAAAAAAAAATCATATGAAGGACTAATCTGTTATTTCTTCCATCGCCTCAAACATACCAATATTAGCACTAGTTGTGATATACTATCTCCTAAATTGTTCAGGTTTAGAGGTTTAGAAGATTAAGCACATGTATATTGTATTAATCAATTGACATATTCTTGGATGCTTGGAAATGATTTTCATATATTAGAATTAAATTAGAAATTGATGGATTTAAGTTAGTGATTTGGAGTTAATTGTTAAAAATAAATTGGCTTGGTAAAATTCTTAAATGGTAAAATTGGAGACAAGTGGCACTTTATATTTGCGACAAGTTGCCTTTTAACTTTGTGACAAATGGCATGTTAGGCTTGTGACATATGGAGCTTTAGAATGGTGACATATGTAGCTTTACAAATGGTGACATATGGAGCTTTAGAATGATGACATGTGTAGCCTTACAAATGGTGACATGTGTAGCCTCACAAGTAGTGACATATGGAGGCTTAAATGAGTGACATGTGGAGCTTAAAGTTAGTAACATATGGACCAATAGAATAGTAACATATGGATCGAAAAAAGGATAACATATGGACTAATAGAAGGGTGACACATGGACCAATGAAATGGCGACATATATATTATTTTGACTTTATTTGAACTTTCTAAAGAAAATAGATGTAAAAAGCAACATAAGGGAGAGTGAAGGTCTACCGTGAGAGTAGAAGAGGGAGAAAAAAAGAGAGAGAGAGAAGGAAAGAAGTTACCAAGGTAAGTCGAAATTTTAGTTTCAAATTCATTATCTTCTTTCAATCTATTTTACATATCTTTAGAGCATGAATTTGAAGAAACTCAAAGAAAAAATGTTGTATATATAGGTCTTAGCTTGATCGCTGTAAAGTTTCTTGATAAAATAGTGACTAGAGATTGAGTTATGCTTGTTTCCCTAATATTAACCATGACAAACCCCTGTACATGAATCTTATATTATTTCCTGATTTTTGAGGGCTTTGGAACCATAATTAGTCAAAGTATAAAACATAAAAAATGATTGTTCGTGTCTTATCAATGCTTTTGTGAAACAGCTTGGCTAGAAGATGTCTTGATAATGATTTATTGTTATTTGAGCATTGGCTGCCAACTTGTTTCTTACTAGAAAACATGACAAAATTTGGATGGGGATTGTATTCTAAAGGGAGATGTTGTTCATGTAATTTTTGAATATATTAAGCTTAATGGAAGTCTAGTTTTAGGGGGCAAAAGAATAATGATATTTGGATTTTTGTAGAGAGACTTATGATTAAAAGAAGACAACTTGTTCACAAAGGAACATCAGGAAGAAAAGGTTATAAACATTGCACTTAAAGGATTACATACATATTCTCGCTATTCATTATCAGTGACCAATGTTCAAGTGCATGTCTAATTAGGCTCTAAGAGTGTTTTTCAATAACCAAATATTGTTAGGACGTTGAGGCAATAGCTCGTTGGAGTATTCTGTGAGTTAACCTAGATGTTTCTCACTATGATTGATTTATTTTTGTTAAATTTTAGTTATTGAATTGTTATTTATATGATTGTTATAATTTTAGAAATTATTGGTCTAAGGAGTTTGATATTTTGGGACTGTATATGGAAGTGTTTTAAAATTGAATGCCAATTATTGATTATGTGATTATCTATAAAATTCTGATTTGATTCAAATTGAATGTGAATTTTGGATAAGTAGTTACATTGATGAAAGCAAATGATGTGTGAAATGATTCATACCATTTTATTTGACATTTATGATGAGTTAAAGGGAGTTGTGATCAAAATGATCTACACGCAGACATTAAAGGAAAAATGCTTATAATCAGGGCCTAAGGCTTGTAATGTGAAATCAGGGCTTAATGCTTGTAATTTGAAATTAGGGCTTAAAGCTCATAATGTGATCAAGGCTATAACGCTCGTCAAGCTGGCCAACAAAAAATTGTTTGAAACCCAGGGCGTGAATTGGCATATTTGATCACAACAAAAAGAAAGAAGAACTAAAGCACGTGTGCATTTGCATTCGCGTTTTTTCATATATGATATGTTCTAATTGTATTAAAATATTGCAATACATCTAGATATCATTGATAATGTGATATGGTGATTAGAACTGTTCTAAATGATATGATTGTTGATATGCAATAATATGTTGCTAGAACTGTCCTCTATGATATGACTTACGTGAGTGTATCGATGATAGTTCTTTCACTTAGTTCATAAACTTATCAAAATTGCAATGTTGTTTTCAGGTCTAGAAGAGATCTAGCTAGTCTAGTTGGAGTATCACTTCTACATTTAGACATAAGATAGTGGTCGAAATCAGTTGTACCTGCAGATGCCTCTAGTTATTTTGCATTAAGAATAACATTGTCACATTATCTTGTTAATATTAGACTTTCTTTATATCTTTTGAATATAACGCAAATTATGATACACTGCCGGTTGCTCCTTGGTGTATGTTTTGGGTGTTAAATATAGTGCTAAGATTTTTGAAATGTTTTGATATATATATATATATGAGTTTTCCTTTATGTGGGTTACCCAGGTTAAATATGAAAGGTAACGTTGGCAATTATATATATATAAAGTTGAGCTTTCCTTATGAAAGGTAATTTTGAAAGTAAGGTTGAACTTTGGCAATTTTTTGATTAAAATGCCTCTGTGCTATATGATATTATGTGTAAGGTGGAAAAATATTTTTGAATTATTTCCCATCATTTTAGTAAAGTATAGCCTCGAATGTCCTTTAATATGCTC
>JAOSBN010000002.1:14482636-14500831 GCA_027563595.1 Erythroxylum suave | reverse complement strand
TTGTTGCAGAACTTTCCTGTTCTAGTGATATGGTGAACATAATCTCAAATTATTTTATCATTGATATCATGTACATTAAGCAATATGTAGTCACATATTATGTAACACCCCACTCCTGCAAGACCCAAACCCTACGTCTCTCTTGCATAAAAATGTTCTCATATGTGTTAGGAATCTATAGACACGAAAATTATAAACTTGGTAGTTTTTAGCTCCAAATATTGCCAAAATACTAAAATATCTCCAACAAACTAACCAATTCATATATCGTTAATCGATCCTCACACTGTAATTTAATCCATCAACCGCAATCGTCATATAACAGGTTCAAACCTCAAGGTCGCAACTCCTCTCCCACATCGTCACCGCGAAATACTTGTTAAAAGTGTCGTGGGCATATCCATAAGGATAATTACTGCGCATTTGCGCAGTATATACCTGCTAGTTTTAAAAAATGACATTGTTTGTTCATTGCCCGTTGAATAGCCAGGCAGAACCTCGGCAGCTTGACCCAAATCCAACCTCAAACCTAGTTTTTTGTGTGGTTAAGCCCAAATAATTAGGTTTGAAACTTGAGCCCGAGGTCTGCTCAACCCAAAGTCAACGGACTAAGCTTTGATTCAGTTGTCAAACATAAGCAAAGGGATTAGTTAGGAGATCTGATTTACAGGATTTTATTATATGTTGTTAGATAATTTCCCTCTTGACTTCTAACGCTATCTCATACTGATCTTCGTTAAAGGAATCTTCATTCTTTGTTTTTTACTTGTTGAAAAGGAAGTCGACTGTTCGCCGGCAACTTGATACAACCTACGTAGTCCCTAAAATTGAGTTTTGAGTAATTCGTCATAGGCTCATAGCCTATAGGCGTCCCTGAATTGACCAAAATTGTCTAGTGATCAAGACAACACCTCAACTTCTTTCCAATCTCCATTATTTTCCTCAACTTGGCAAGAATTGACTTTGTTCAATATTTGTTATACATATCTTCCTATCTTCACCATTATGAACTAGTTCTTGAGATCATTTATATTTGTTAATCACTCTTCATATTAAATCGAATTCAATGGACATTATCATATATATATATATAAACTGAATAAGTTAATGATGTCAATCAAATAAATCTTGCTAAACATAATTAGGAAACTAAAAAAGAAAATAATAGTTCCTTGTTATGAATAAAGGTACTACAGAACAAAATGGTGAAGACACAAAAGCCATTCAATTGCTAAAGATGACACCTCTATCCTGCGAAGCACTTAAGAGCTTGTTTTTGGATTAAAGTTTCAGGCCTAAGTAAGGAATTGTGATCAATAAGTTTTCTAACCAAAAGTAGTACGTACTAGTGATCTTCTCGTTTCTCACGGATGCTTTTGCTTGTGCTCTGGCGCATGATTAGCATCACAATCTACATGAACAAAAGCTCTTTCCACCTCAGGAAGTTGTTCAAGCTTCTCCTCAAGTCTTTCCCCAATATTATGTGCTTCACTAATGGCCATGTCTTGAGGTAAGACTATGTGAACCTCCACAAAGTAATGATATCCAAACTTGTAAGCCCTCACAGTCTCAATGTGCTTAATCTCCTGGTGATGGTTCCATATCAAATATGTGAGTTTTGCTATGTATTCTGGCGGTGCTGTCCTTGCTATCAATGACCAAACATTCTCCATCACTGTATTCGCCCAGTTGCCCATTGTATACAGGGCTATCTGGATCAGATTGAAAAGTTCTTTTGTTGGAGATCGAAAGAAAATTTCACATCTCAATAGGATTTGCTATTAGCTTTATCTCTTGATTAAGATGAGATTTAGGAAGCATGCCCTATTAATCCATGTTATTGTTATGCATATATTTGCTACTAGCTATTCCAACTTACTAAAATGGCCCCAGAAGGGTCAATCCACCAGTAGAACTTGATGGCCGATACAGCAGTCCCCAGACCAATTGAATTAGTAACCACGTCGAAGAAATGATCTTGAGCATAGGCCCTCACAATCTCATTCTTGAATCTGCGGCAATATACTGTAAGCGCTAATTTTACCATTGTCACAGAGACCATAATCCCAATCATCCATTTTTCTTTGCCAGGATCCCTCTCTGGTTGAACCTGCAACAGAAAAAGTAGCAAAAATGGATGACTGAAAAATAATTACCGTCCAAACTTAGCTTCTTCATTGATGCATACCTTGTTAACAAGCTGTCTTCCTGATTCAAACAACACTTGTAGTCCAAGAGTTGCCATGACCGAGGCGAAAACAACAATTCCCTGAAACAAAGTGTAAATAAACAAAAAGAAACGCTTGTTCAACCATTTACAAGCGGCATATTTATCCTATATAAATTTTGTTCTCTCTATTGGGTTTACCACAGGTTGCATTCTGTGCTTGCCAATAGGATAGCGATACTGATTTGGCTTTCGCATAGCATGAGCTGTGAACCACAGGATAAAACCTGACAAGAGATCCAACAGAGAGTCCAAGGTTGATGCTATTACTGCCATCGATTTGCTTTCAACAGAAGCATACACTTTTGCTATGAAAAGAAAAAAATTGGCTACGTTTGATACGTATATTGCCAACTTCTCATTTCTTGCCAGCTGCTTCATTTCCTCCTGAAACAATTCAAAAGCAAACAGAAGTCAGGAAATAGCTAAGCGAATCCATGTTCGAGGATCTACAAGGATGTTTGGAGTTGGTCTTGACCTTGAAGGGGATGAAAAGCAAGGTATGGCATGAGACTATGAGCATATAATTAAATGGTATGAACGAAGAACCTCGGTTAAACTTCCAGGTAAAATTCCCAGCTCAAGAAATGAATCTACTTCCCTGAACCCTTGGAGGATCTTTTCCTGTCGTTTGTAATACTGCGCAATCCTCTTCTGTCTTTCTGTCAGAGAAGTTTAATCAGTGACTCAAAATCATGACCCAAAAGCATGTTTCTGTTCTTGAGAATTGAACCGTCCCATCATGCCACAGAACTGAATTGTTAGAATCGTGATAGAATTTTAAGAATAAAAAACTTCGCTTTCGCCATGGACACAGGCTTAACAGGTAACTTACTTATAGTGTACAGCAAATTTCCACAGCTGACATGAGGATCTGCTCTCTTTTCCGTCAACCGGGACTTATCCAGATGCAGTTGCCAAGATGATTCGCTTGCCATGGTTAGATCCCCGTCATTGGCAGCCGGCGACAGAAGTTCCGTCCGATGGTCCAACGAATCCGTTCGAGGACTGGTAGTCACCATTTTGTCACAAACAATTTGTTTGAAGTCTAGACTCTAGTGTGGTTTAATCATATTGCATACTCTATCTACATATATATAATCAAATTGAAAGCATGAAGAATGCTGGAAATCAATAATATAATCAAATTGAAAGCATGAAGAACGCTGGAAATCGATGATGATATAGCTATGTTTAGACTTTAGATTAACGGTGTCCCTTTCAAAGCATCTTATTCTCGATATATTTTTATTTTGAGCCGTCTTTTATTTACATATCTTTAACGATTTATAGGCTATACGTCAAAATATGGAAGGAATCCTTCACGTCAGGAATATATTCGTTTTTGTTCACACCACTTTGCGTATATTAATAGTTTACAACGATGTAATAGGCCAGAATCCCCAGTGATTTACCATTTCTAAACGTCTCGTTAATTAGTTGATTAAAAATTACAATAAGTGAACTTCGCTTGATTATTGCGAATTTGTACTAACGTGGATGTAGCAATTACCTACACAAGATGATTATCTCTAGGTACATCGGATTGTAGGACATTGGATTTCCTTGAATAAAACACAACTAGAGCTCATGGTTTAGGTTTTAACGGTGCACTAATCGCACCGTATATTGGAGTGTGATTGCCTTTCGCTACACCCTCTCGAAGAAAGCAAGAATAAATAAATTATTTCTTATATTTTGATATATGATATCACATCAGTATTCTAGATTTTATGGATGATTTTAATATTCACTTTAATATCTAATTTACAGTGTGTTCATATAGTCGTATTACTGTTGAAATTTGAAAGGAAGAAGTGAAGGATCACCATTTGAACTTTTAATAACTCATAAGAGTACACCACATTTTATAAGGTAAGTCATGAAAAATATACTTCTTAACCTCAATATAGTCAACCTCTCGCCTTTTTCTAAGTTTTTTAAACCTCTTTCCATTTATTTTCTCAACGAAATTATTTATTCTTTTAGTGATACCTCTTCTTGTCTTTCAACTTATCACCGAAAAGGAGTAATTGGAAAAGTTACTTCTTTATAACCAAAAGGTCACACGTCTGAGTCATGAAAATAGTCCTTTTGTAAAATGCAAAGGGAAAGTTGAGTACAACCGATGTCCCTCCGTTGACCTTCACAAAGCGAGGAGCCTTGTACACTGAGATTGTTGTTTTGTATACAGAAAAGGAACTAAATCCTCACCATACCCTCCTTTGCTTGTTGATCATTGTCTATCTCCTTCCTTTTTGTTTCCTACTTATTCTCTCTCTTATTTCTTATCTTGATGGCTTTACCTCGAAACTCTCCTGGAAACTTCTCTTATTTGTAGATCGTTAAACCGAATTTGAGTTCCCTCCTCAAACTCTTGCTCTGTTAGCTCTAAAGCTAGCTTCTCGCTCTCAAACTTTTGTATTGCTAGCTTGAGAGCTAACTTCCAATCTTACTTGTCTCAGAATTATGTTAGGAAAACATATATTTATGTGGCATGAGATATTTTAAAAAATTCAAATATATTCCCTCACTACCTAAGTCTTTTTTTATAGTTTTAGAGTTATGTCACCTTTTATAGGTAGTCTCAAACAAGGAGTTGGGAAATGGTTGAACACTTGGTCAAGGTTTTTGTTGACAAAAAACAAATATTCTTTATTATTTAGAGATGGACTTCTAACAACTAGTTGAAGCTAAGCCCTTATCAATGAGGTTTTGAATCCTCATAAATAGAACTTGATTAGTATGGAAACATAAGAGAACATATATAAATTAAAATAAAATGGAAGTTTGGTAGGGAAAAGTTCATTAAGAGATTTAGTAGTTGAGATTCTCCTAAAGTTTATTGAGAGATGGATAATTGAACATATTTTTACCCCATATGTGATGTGTTTTTGCTTGATATTTATTACTTTTGGTATCTATTTAGTACTTAATTTTCTTCAAGTGTATATACATATTATAATTGCCTTTATGAACTTAAAAGAAGAAGAGTTCAGATCAAAACACAACGTAAAATGAAGAATTGACAAAGAGAATGGATGCACGACTATGCATCTACTCGTGCACTTTCCTAAGGTCCTGCACTTTTGCGATATTTAGAGATTTTTTAGCTATGCACAATCTGTTGCATGACAGTGCATGAGGTCGTGCATCGGCCAAAACCCTATAATTCCACATAAAAGACAAATTTTGGAGGCAATTGCTAGAGGGAGATGACATGAAACATTCTATAAGCTTTAGAGATGATTTTAGGTCTAATTATGAGCCAGAGGAATGGGAAACATGATGATTTTATTGATGGATTCATTCGAATGCAAGATTGGACCCCTTACATCCTCAGAATACTTGATAAAAGACAATCAGGGAGATTTATAATTATGATTCCATTGTTTTCAATTCAATTTTCTATTTATGTGTATCTGATCTCATATTTGTCGATGTATAACTAATTTTTCCATTAGTATTTAGGCTAGATGAATCCTATTTGATACCTGAACATGTGTTGACTATTTTTTGAATGCAATTCATTGTTTGATTTATTGAGATCCAGTTACTTGTTTTATTTATGTTATAGAAATCTATAATATTATATCATAATTTGATTTTAGACATAGCGATTAAGAAATCTTAGGTTTGAATAAATCCACAATAATTAGAAAGACTTGATTGGAAACTTAGAGATAGGATGACATAAATCTTCCAGATTAGATGCAAACCTAATATAGGGATACATAAAATGGTAACACAATCCTATAAAATTTAACCTAAGTAATTTGGTTAGAAACTTTCGGATTAGTTATTAGTTGACTTAAGGTCAGTTACTAGCACACTATAGGAGTCTCCATGGTCCAATAAATCATCAAATCAATTACATAACAAAAGACAAATCTATTAAGGTTTAGGGGGTTCCGAACTTAAATACTAATCACTTGATTTCAGTAATCAACTTAGTGCTTCGTAATTTTATGCTTAATAATGTTGTTTATTTATTTTATTTGGTTAATTTTAGTTTCTTTAATTCAACTACGATCAATTCTTAAGCTTGACAATGGAATAATGGTAGCTACTAGTACTCACTGTCCTCATGAGAGCAACTCTTACTTACCAGTACTAGCTACAGCTATACCGTGTGCTTACGGCATAACAATATTGACACTCACGAAATAAGTTTCAATCAAGTTTTTGGTGTCAACGTTAAGGACGGTGTTATTAGGAATACTTTAGTTTTATTACTCTAGTCATTACTTTTGTTTGGTTGTTTTGCTTTATTTTTTGTTTTACTTTACATTATTTAATTTGATTTAGTTTGTTTGTTTGTTTCCTTAATTTAGATTTAGAACGTAGGTTAGTTTTCTTTAGTTTAGATTTAAATCATTGGTTAGTTTATGACTTGGAGTACCACTGAGAACTTACTAGACATAGATCCTGAGATAGAAAGAATTGCGCAGAGGAATTGTCGTAGGACTAAAATTAGAGAGCTTGAGCTAGATTGTCGAATTGAAGAATTGGAAGATCAGCCAAGCTTATTTAGTGCAGAATCTAGCATATTAAGGATAACTATACAGGCAATTAACTTTAAGATCAAGTTGAGCATCATCTAGATGGTGCAATAATTAGTTCAGATAGATGGACTCCGAGACTAGGACCTTAACACACACATCCACACATCTCTAACTTCTTAGATACCAATGATACTTTCAAGATCAATAAAGCAAACGATGATGCCATTAGATTGTGTTTATTTCCTTTCTCCTTAAAAGGAAAGGGTAAGCAGTGACTAAACTCTATATCACGTTCATCACTTACCACCTGAGATCAATTGGCGGAAAAATTTATGCTTAAGTACTTTCCTCTTGAAAAGATTGCAAAGCTGAGAAACAACATCTTATCATACTCCCAAATTGAGGTGAATCATTGTACGACACCTGTGAAAGATTTAAGGAGACGCTTCGATGACGTCCATATCACGAACTACCTTTGTGGATGCAAATTTAGATATCCTATAATGGGCTTAGTCAAAGTACAAGGCAATTAATAAAGGCAGCAACTAGAGGGACATTAAATAACAAAACACCTTACACGACCCAAGAGCTCATAAAATACATGGCAATGAACAACTATCAATGGTATTCAACTAAAATATGAACCACCAGTACGCCATTAGAAGCGTATGAAGTAGATGTTATGATGTAACTGGCGAGTCAAATGGAAGCCTTGCATATGAAGATAGTCAGATTCACTATGGCTCCACATAGAAGAGTTATGCAATGCGAAGTGCGCAAACTAGATCATTAAGGACACGAGTATCAATCAGATCAACTTGAACATGTAGATTATTTGGGGAATGCTCCCAGACTCCAAAATAATCCTTACATTATTATGTGCAATCCGAAATGGAGGAACCACCTCAAGGTCTCATAGGTTAACCAAGTACAATAAAGAAAGAAGCCTCCAATTAGATAGTAGCAAGCATCAAAACCCAAGAAGCTGAGCATAGATGAAATGATACTGTAATTTATTCATGACTCAAGAGAGAAACATCAAAGACAACAAACATCTATATGTAACTTAGAGGTGCAACTTGACCAATTGATAACAATAATAGCTTAAAAGAAAAATGGGAATATTCTAAATATCAGAAAACCAAACCCTAATGATCATGTGAGGGTTGTCACACTGAGAAGCGAAAAGGAGCTATAGACAAATGCTAGACTACAAAATGAAGAGGATGATTGAGGGAAGAGCAAGAAAAAACTAAATATATGGAGATTCCTCCAAAAGTAAAGTTATTTCAATCCATTATACCATACCTAGTAAGGCTAAGGAAGGATCAAATGAATGAGTAATTCGAAAAATTCCTAAAGTTATTCAATTGACTTTATATCAATATAGCTCTTATTGAAGCTCTAAAACAGATGCCCAAATATGAAAATTTTCTAAAGGAGTTGTTGTCTTATAAAAAGAAGTTAGAGGAATAGACCATAATATAATTAACTAAGGAATGCTCAACAACAAAATAAGTTACCAGAGAAGCTTAAAGACCTAGGGATTTTTAGTATCCCTTGTATCATTAGTAAACTTTTAGTGGAGAAAGCTTTAGCCCACATAGGGGCTAGCATAAATTTGATGCATTATAAGTTGTATAAGAAACTAGGATTAGGAGAACCTAAACCTACTAGAATGAGATCCAATTAGCTGATTGATCGGTTAAATATCCTGTGGGATTATTAAGGCTATATTAGTCAAGGTTGATAAGTTCATCTTCCCAGTTGAATTTGTTATACTCGATATGGACAAAGACATATAAGTGCCTTTAATGTTATGGGATATCCATCCTAGCTACAGCTAGAGCCATCATAGATGTTACTGATGGTAAACTAGTTCTTAAGGTGGAAAAATGAGAGGTAACTTTTAGAATATCCGATGCAACAAGATGTACTTTTAAATGTGATGATTGTTGCTATTTTATTAATGATGATGATTTGTTAACTTTAGAAATTATGCAAGGAATTGTATCTAATTGTAAGTAGGAGTAGTGTATAACTCGAGGTGAGGAGGAACATGAAGACAAGAAGTACTTAATGAGATTTAAAAAATTGGAAAAGATAAATAGGAGTATAGAGGTAAGATTTAAACCCTCCGTTGGAGAACTACTAGAATTAAAGATGAAGACACTTCCTGATGATTCAAAATCCGCATTTCTTAAGAAGAACTCAAAATTTATCATTAATTATCACAACAAATCTAGAGGAAAGGAAAACGGAAAAGTTGTTGAATGTGCAAAAGAAATATAAAAATCAATTGCATGGAAGATCTCAGACATTAGAGGGATTAACCCTTCCTTTTGCACCTACAAAATTTTAATGGAGGAGAAGTTTAAACCTGTGGTACAATCTTAAAGAAGGATGAATCCAAACATAAAGGATGTGGTTCAAGTGAAGGTAATTAAACTCCTAGATGCCGAAGTGAGTTACCCCATTTCAACAGCCCTTGGCTGACTCCCGTGTAAGTTGTGCCAAAGAAAGGAGGAATGACAGTTGTTCCCAATAAAAAGAATGAGCTAATTCCGAAAAGAATTGTCATGGGGTGGGGAGTACGCATCAACTATAGGAAGTTAAATGATGTAATTAGAAAGGATCACTTCCCTTTTCCCTTCATAGATCATCTGGTGGAAAGTTTGGCGGGATATATATACTACTGCTTCTTGTGTGGACTTTTGGGCTACTTTTAAATCCCAATTACTTCGAAAGATTAAGAGAAAACAACCTTCACATGTGCGTATCTTATGTTTGCCTATAAAGGATGTTATTTGGACTTTGTAATGCACCTATTACATTTTAGACGTGTATGATGGCCATCTTCAACAATCTAATAAATGACATAATGGAGGTATTTATGGATGATTTTTTCCATCTTTAATGATTCATTTGATCTATGCCTTCATAATCTGGAAAAAGTATTGAAAGGATGCGAGAAGAAAATTTTGGGTTAAATTAGGAAAAATGTCACTTTATGGTGCACAAAGATATAGTCCTAGGCCATAAAATTTCTTACTAAGGGATTGAAATAGATAAGACTAAAATTAAAGTTATAGAAATGCTACCACCTCCTTCTTTGGTTGAGTAAATAAAGAGCTTCTTATGTCATATGGGCTTTATAAAAGGTTTACTAAAGACTTCTTGACAATTGCTAAGCCTTTAACCAAGTTATAAGGAAAGGACATAACTTTCATATTCACTAAAAAATGTTTAGATGTTTTTAACATTGTAAAAGAAAAATTGATTAAGGCCCCAATTATGGTTGCACCAGATTGGAAAAATTATTTGTATTGGAAGCAGTACTCATAAAACAAAAGGACAAGCATGTTCAACCAATCTACTATGCTAAGAAGACTTTAACGAATGCTCAAGAAAATTACACGACGACAGAAAAGGAGTTACTAGTCATGGTTTTTGTATTCGATAAATTTTGATCTTATTTAGTATTGTCAACAATTGATATGTATACTAACCACTCGGCACTGAAATACTTGTTGAATAAACTAGATGCTAAACTTCGGTTGATTAGACGGATTTTACTGTTGTACAATTCGATTTAGAGACCAAGGATAAGAAAGGGGTGGAAAACGTAACAGTAGATCATCTATCGTGCTTAAAAAATCCAAATTTGGAAGAACTAAGAAGAAGTCATTAAAGATACCTTCCCAAAAGAACATCTCTATCATGTGAAGGAAGTAAGGGAAACTGAGACTCTTTGGTTTGCAGACATTATAAATTATTTTGTAGCTAGGATTTTACCAAAAAGTCTATCTTATCAGAAAAAAAAAAGAAATTCTTTACTAATTTGTGAGATTATTTTTAGGAAGACCCATGTTTGTTCAACATTTGTGCAAACCAACTAGTGAGAAGATGTGTACCTCACTAGGAGGGGTGGAAGGTTTTACACCACTATCACATAAGACCTATGGGAGGTCACCATAATGCAAATAGGACAACTCAAAAGATATTAGAGTCAAGTTTTTATTGGCCGCCAATTTTCAAGGATGCCTAGAGATGTGTAGCTTAGTGTGATAGATGCCAGAGATTGGATAATGTGTTTTGTTGGGATGAATTATCCCAAAATTTCATCCTTTTTTTTGAAATATTTGACATTTGGGGTATTGATTTCATGGGTAACAATTGATTATGTTCTAAATAGGTGGAAGAACAAGCTTTCCCAAAAAATGATGCTAGGGTTGTCGTGAAATTCTTTAAAGGTCTATTTTTGGCAGTTATTAGTGATAAGGGTATGCATTTTTGTAATGTGCAATTTGAAAAGGTGTTTAAAAGGTATGGAATTAATCATAGAATTGCCACCCCATATCAACCTCAAACTAGTGGTCAAGTTGAGGTATCTAATACGGATTTAAAATTTTGGAGAAGACTGTAGAAGCATTAGAGGAAGGACTGGTCAATTAAATTAGGCGATGCTCTATGGACTTATAGGATGACGTATAAGACTCCTATTGGCACCACACGCTATCGGTTGGTCTGTGGAAAAGCATGTCATCTTCTGCGAACATAAAGCATACTAGGCTATTAAACTTATGAACTTTGATCTTCAAAGTGTAAGTGAAAAGAAGAACTTTCAAATTAATGAACTTGACAAATGGCAGCTTAAGGCTTATGAAAATTATAAGATCTATAAGGAAAAAGACAAAAGTTATCACAACCAAATGAATTAGCAATCCCAAGAATTCAAGAAGGGAGATCAAGTTCTCTTGTATAACTCTCACCTACGATGATTTCCTATTAAGCTTAAATCATCGGGACCATTTATTATAAAGAATGTATTCCCGTATGGCATAATTGAGGTGAGTCATATGCATAAAGATACCTTCAAGGTTAATGGCCATCAAGTAAAGTTATATCTTAGGGGTGAGATTGATTTTAATAATGAAAACATTAATTTAACCAAGCCACCTTGATTATAAGAGATACATCATGGTAAAGATGATAACCAACTGCTCCTTGGGAAGTAGCCTAAGACTCAAGATTTTCTTTTATTATATTACTTTCATATTTTTATTTTGTTTTGATTGTTTGATTGTTTTCAATTGTGTTTTTATCTTTTATGTATGCTTTTAATTTTCTTCTCATTAATTATTTTGTTACGTCTAACATTATAATTAATGACGCTTTTATTGTTATTTTTATTACTTTTCTTTCTATCTATCTTTTCTTTTTCTTATATTTTGCAAGGACACCGTTAATATTGGATGGATCTAACATCAGGAAATCATCACAATAAGGAAAGTACCAAACAACCTTGTCACTTACATTTATATTTGTATTCTGTTTATTAAGGATAATGTACCATTCTAAGTGTAAGGGTGGGTTTAATGAATCTTAAACTAATTTCTTCAAGTTTACTATAATCCTAATTATAAATTTTGTTAACTGATATCTTGAGTTGGTTGATTTTGCCTATGAATATTATATGTCCTTATTGAATATTAATTTGAATTGGTGTTCAAAAGGATGATGGTTAGAATAAAATTAGTTTTCTAAGTCATATTTTTGTAATCATTGAAATTTTCAAGATAAATGAAATTGCATATTTTTGACACACCTATATACCCAATCTTTTTCATGAGCTTTTGAGCCTAAAGAGAATTTTTCAAAATCTTTAAAGCTCTTGTTATTCTTTCATGTGTGTGTTATCATTATA
Source organism: Erythroxylum suave (assembly GCA_027563595.1). NCBI lineage: Eukaryota > Viridiplantae > Streptophyta > Magnoliopsida > Malpighiales > Erythroxylaceae > Erythroxylum > Erythroxylum suave. The sequence continues at coordinate 14,488,392 of JAOSBN010000002.1, read as the reverse complement.
TAGTAGGATAATTCTAGAACTTGCTTTTATTATATGTATCGAGACCACATTTGTTAAATTAGATGCATTAATATGATGAAGACACTTAGATTCACCAACTTGTTTAGCCTATTTCTTTGAAAATTACCATACCTATAAAAATTCTTTAGCAATAACCAAGTTGAGTCATATCCTTTTCCATTAATCAAATCCAAATTATAAGCCTTTATCCTATTTTTCTTTAAAGTCCTGTTTACAATTTTGAAACTTAAAGGTAATTTACATTAGTTATTTGTTAAGACTTGAAATGTGTGAAAGGTTCAATTTTTGTTGAATTGTGGTATTGATTGGAATATTGAAAAAAAAAGGAATAATAATAATAATAATAATAAGTATATAGTACCGTTATTTTTGTGATGGAAGGACCTGAGTGTTTTGTAAACAAGTCTTGTAATGTTTCCTTGAGTAAATTTCCTTCACTTAAACCCCTTTTTATTATCCCAATCATACCTAACCTAAGCCTCATTACTATCTTAAAAGAACTTTTAATTTTTGTTTCTAGTTTATACATAAGTGGTGGAGATGTGATTTTATTGGAAGCGTATGGTAAGAATTTCACTATGCATGAATTGAGAGCTTGATACTTTTCACCTTAAATACATTAGTGCATTGAGCAAAATCTTGGTAATGGTATAAAGAGATATGCTTTTGATTTCAATGCGATTGTTGATGTGATTACTATTAATATTGTTTAGAAAGTTAATTTTATGACAACTTGACTCTAATTGTATGTTAATTTGATTCAATAAGATATAATGATGTATAGTATGAATGGATATATTAAGATTGGTGAAGGATTGATGTTGTGAAATTTATAATTTTGATTATAGTTTCCTTGAAGATAAGCAAAGTTTAAGTGTGGGAATATTTGATAGATGGATAAGTGAACATATTTTTACCCTATATTTGATGTGTTTTTGGTTGATATTTATTATAGTTGGTATATATTTGGCGCTTAATTTGTTTAAAGTGTGTATATAGACTATAATTGCCTTTATAGACTTAAACGAGAAGAATTCGGATGAAAACATGACATAAAATAGAGAATTGACATACAAAAGGGATGCACAACCGTTCATCTACTGGTGCACTTTTGCGATATTTAGAGATTTTTAGTTAGGCACGGTCTAATGCACAGTCATGCAAGAGACCATGCATTACCAAAAACCTAAGAATTCCATATAAAAGACAAATTTAAGAGGAAATTGGTAGAGGGAGATGGCAAGAAGCGTTTGAAAAGTTTCAAAAACAATTTTAGTTACGATTATGAACCAGAGGAGTACGAAATGCAAAGATTTTATTGACGAATCCATAAGAATACAAGATCAGACCCTTACATCATCAGAATACTCGATAGAAGACAATTAAAGAGATTTAGAATTATTATTCCTTTATTATTGATTTAGTTTTCTATTTATGTATATCTGATTTCTTATTCACCGATGCATACCTAAATTTTCCATTAGTATTTAGGCTAGATAAACCATATTTAATACCTGAACATGTGTTGACTATTTTGTTAATGCAATTGATTGTTTGATTTATTGAGATCCAATTACTTGTTTATTTATGTTCTGGTAATCTTGAATATTAGATCATAATTTGATTTCAGATGTATTGATTGAGAAATCCTAGGTTTAAATTGATCCATAGTAATTGGAAAAGAGTTTAATTCAACCATAGAGATAGGATGACATAAAATTTTCAGATTGGGCTCAAACTGAATAGAGGGATTCATAAAACTGTAGCACAATCCTATAATATTTAACCTGAATAATTTGGTTAGAAATGTTATGATTAGTTGTTAGTAGACTCAAGGTTAGCTACTAGCATACTATAGGAGTCTCCATGATCCAATAAATAATCAAACCAATTGCGTAACAAAAGACCAGTCTATTATGTCAAGGTTTAGGGGGATTCGAACCTAAATACTAGTCAATTGATTTTGATAATCAACTTAGTGTTTTGTAATTCTCTGCTTAATCAAGTTGTTAATTTATTTTATTTGCTTAATTTTAGTTTTTTTAATTAAACCACAATCAATTCAGGCAAGACAATAGAATAATGATAACTACTAGTATTCATTGTCCTCATGGGATCAACCTATACTTGCTGGTACTAGCTATAGTTACACCATATGTAAGAACCCAGACCTCCTGCCTACAAATATTGTCTGCTTTGGGTGATCATCAAGCCAAGGCCCTCACGATTTTGCTCTTCTTATACCTGGGAAAATGCATCTATGAGGGTGAAGTGTCTATACCCTTATAAGGTGTACTTCGTTCTCCTCTCCAATTGATGTGGGATCTCACAATCCACCCCCCTTAGGGCCAACATCCTTACTAGCACAACGGGTTGGAAACTGGCTTTGATACCATTTGTAATAGCCTAGACTACTTGCCCACATATATTGTCCACTTTAGGTTAACCATCGAGCCAAGGCCCTTACGGTTTTGCATTCCTAGGAAAACACGTCCATGGGGAAGAGGTATCCTTTATAGGGTATACTTTGTTCTCCTCTCCAACTGATGTAAGATCCCACAATCCACCCCTTTAGGGCCTAGCGTCCTCGTTGGCACAATAGGTCAGGAACTAGCTCTAATACCATTTGTAACAGCCCAGACCCCCCATCCATAAATATTATCCACTTTGGGTTGCCATCGGGCCAAGGCCCTCAATGTTTTGCTCTTCCCGTATCTAGGAAAATGTCTCAATGAGGGTGAGGTTTCTGTACCCTTATAAGCTTACTTCATTCTCGTCTCTAATTAATGTGGGATCTCACAATCCACCCCTTTAGAGCCTAGCTTCCTTGTTGGCACCGGCCTACATATATTGTTCACTTTGGGTTGACTATTGGGCTAAGGCCTTTACAATTTTGCTCTTCTCATGCCTGAGAAAATGTGCTATATGGAAGAGGTATCTGTACTCTTATAAAGTATACTTTGTTCTCCTCTCCAACTAATGTGGGATCTCACACCATGCAATTGCAGTATAATAATATTGATACTCACGAAATAAGGTCAATCATTTACATAAAGAGAAAATTTAGAAGAAAGATTAAGAAGAAGGGACATCAAGCCTTCGCTTCAACTCAATGATCTTAGCATAGAATGTAAAGAGCATAAACTGCCCAAATGAAAGCTAGATGATATATAATTATTTACAATAAAAAAATGTTTTCGTCTAATTGCTTAATAGTGACAAAAATAAAAGAGAACGAGCTTTAAAAAATGATTATTTGGGAAGAATTGGAATGTTCTATCTAGTTACTAATCATACAATTGGGGGAGAAACATTGTGGCTTACAATATAGGAAGAGTATATGTAAATCAAGTTGTAACTTTTGACCAATTCATTCATTTGGTGGTTATTATAGATCAAGATCCAAATGCTTTTGAGGTCACTTTTATCTATACAGTCAATCTTGAGTTTTAAAGAAACCTACTTTGGAGGGATTTAACTACTTTAAGATCCTTAATACAAAGATCTTGGTTAGTGTTGGGGGATTTCAACAACATTTCATTTTCTTAAGAAGTTGAGGAAGAGAGTCTAAGCAATAAGAGCATAAATGATAACTTTAAACAATGTATGAATGTAGCTGAGCTCACTAAATTAAGATTTGATAGAGCTTATTTCATTTGAAACAACAAACAAGTGAAAAGTTGATTTATCTAGGAAAAACTTATGAGCCTTGGTTAATTCACTATGGCTCTCTAGATTCACTAACATCATGAGTCACTTCTATAATTCTCTTTACTCTGACCTTTTCTCCATTAAGGTTATACTGAGGACCAAGGCTGAAAAGATTAAATATATCTTTAAATTCAATAAATTTCTAACAAAAGTGGAACGGTTATGAGGAAGTAGTCATAAGAAGTGCATGTATCAATCTAAAGGGCTTCTAATCTTATAAATGTGTGAGAAAATTTAAGGTTATGAAGAATAAATTAAAAAGACCTTATGTTAACAAAGTAAAAAGTAATAACTTAACCATCACCAAAACAAGATATGATCTATGCAATATTCAGAATTGAACGGACCTCTTCCCTAAAGATCCAATAGTAAAGGAAAAAAAAGAAGACTCTTAAAGTTTATGATTAAGACTTAGAAACCATTACTCCTCATTGAAATAAAGATATAAGATGAATTGGTTAAGGGAAGGATATAAGATCATTAGATATTTTTATGATATTATACTTTACAGAAAGAACACCAATAAATATGCTCCTTAAAGAATAATTATTATAAGATTATAAAACCATTTAGGAACCAGCTAAGCTAAAAGAGATGTCTTCTATCACTTAAAAAATATCATCGTTACCTCCAATAACACTTGTAAGATAAAACACTTTAGATATTTTTATAATGTTATACTTTGTAAAAAGAACACTAATAAAATGTGCTCCTTAAAGATAACTATGGTGAAACCATTTAGGAGCAACATAAGCTAAAAGAATTAGCTTTTAATCACTTTAAGAATATGTTAAGACCTTTAACAACACTTGCTCATCCTTTTAGGAATTAAGAAATTTCATACCTAAGTCTCTTTCTCAATAACACAAGAGGCACCATCAAATTCTTTTAATTCTACAGAGATCAAGCAAGCTTTATTTACCATGAACCTTGATAAAGCTTTAAGGCCAGATAGACTAAAAACATGTTCTTCTAAAAGACAAGAAATTTGATAGGAGAGTTAGTAACCAAGACAATCATGGAATTTGTCACAAGTGATAGAATACCGAGTGAGTTGAATAAATACATACCTAATTCCTAACATGTCTAATACAATTTCTCTGAATGATTTCAGGCTGATATCTTATTACAAAATGGTTAATAAGATTATATCCAATAAGATTAAAAGTTTTGAAGAAAAGATTTATGTTAAGTCATGTAATTTGCATATATTTTGGACTTAAATTGTGTTAAGGGTGGAAATTATTATCCGAAATTGATGAAATTGCTCATTGATTGTATACAGATGGTTTTCAGCACTCTAAGGACGAAAAGGACCAAAAAGAGGCAAAAGAAGGAAGGAAATCTGAAATCCCCAATTTGGCCAAAATTCAGAGATTAAGCGTGGGCACGCCTAAGGATGAGATGAATCTGCAGACCATCGTTCAAAAGTCAAATTCGAGATTTCCATCATCTTTGAAGATTATGTTGCCATCTTTCAAAAGAAACAACACTGGAAAGGAGAAGAGGCTGTACCTGGACAGAATTAAGGGAAGATAACAAAGAGACTAGCAAAAAGAAGGGATTTGGGATTTGGGTTTAGAATAGGAGAAGGACGTTTTTACTTGCTATAGACTGCGACACTTGGTGTTCCTCTTGTTTTATATTTTCTGCACTTTTTAAGTAGTATTTTCATAGCTTTCTTCTAAAGACCAGGGATGGAGACATATGGATTTGTTAATTTCATTGTTTTCAATTCAAGTATGAGTAGCTAAATTTTCTTATCTTGGTTGGGGGATCCATGTTACATGTTATTATGGTGAGATTATTTGAATGTGTGTGCTGATTGTTAATGAACATTGAATATTTTCCGTTCTATCTTTTTAATTGAATTCATTAGTTTCTAGGTGTACTACTAGAGATTAATTAATTCAAACACTAGGTTAACGGGATCTGACGTTCAATTTTGGTAACCATAAGTAGCAATTAGGATTACCCTCTCTACGTTAGAGTCGGACAATTCTAAGGAAATATTCACTTGATCG
>JAOSBN010000002.1:14397257-14482536 GCA_027563595.1 Erythroxylum suave | reverse complement strand
GTACTCTTTGTATGTTGTAGCACTTCATTGTTAGGAATGAATAAAAAAATCTTTAGACCTTTTATTGGCACTTCATCGTTACTTTTTAATAGCTTTACCGCATGAGAAAATTGCTATTTACATCCTAATGTGATAATGAGAGGATAAACATGACTTAATATGGAAACCAAACTATTTGATTCGGCATCAGCTGACATTATAAATTAATGCTCAGATGTATATACCAGTTTTAGTGCACATGAGTGGTTGAAACTTCCAACTAGCTACCGCATTTGTTTAAAAAATCATAAAAGCTACACATATGCGTCAATTGTAATGCAATGAAAACAAAGTATTCTCAATTTTTTTTGGAAGGCAAAGTATTCCCAATTATATTATATGCAACTTATACATAAAATCATTATATGCACTACGGTCTTAGTAAAGCTCAAGTGGTCTTCACTATTCAAGTATTCGTAAACTTCAATTTGGGGCAAGAAAAATTGGAAAAGCCATGGAATACACTGAGAAGGCTACAACTGTGAGTTAATGCATAATATTTGTTTTCACTTTTCAATCAAATTGCTTTATACTGTGTTACTTCTCTAACTTCCTTTGAAAATATAATTATGTTATTTTCTCCAATCCTCAATGCTTGTCATCCACAGAAAAATAATAAATGCAAGGAACTTGAATTTGCATCTCTACGGAGAGGGTGATTACCTTGGAGCAAAAGTTATACTTATAACCCGTAATTGGTTGCAGCACATCTACTGAGAAAGGAAAAGGAAGAGTGGAAGACTCAAACCTGTATATAAAGCGTCGTACAAATGAAGGACTGGCAACGAGAAAGCGAAGCAGAACGCGAGAAGCTTAGCTTTAAATGGGAAATGGAAGTTATAAGAAAGATCAGAGAACTTGAAGAAGAAGGAAAAAAAGAACAGCAAAATCAACAAGTAAAATGACTGACATGAGGAAACTCACTTGGAATTTGAAGCAATTTCTGGAGGAACGAAGCTTGGCATGTCAACCACAGCCTTATTGTTCTTTTATGCACTAGAAAAGCAAACCCAAGAAGTAGTAACTAAGGCACTGAATTAAGACCAACCTAGCAATACCTAGAAGCAAAAACGTTAACCCAACCTAGAGAGAACAGAGAACCCTTAGTAGAGACTCGAGAGCCTCTGCTTAAAGGTAAAAACTAAATCTTTTTTACTTTTAAGTTTTACCTTCATTTCGTGGAGCTGAAACAAGTGAAGAGGCAGAGGAATGATGCATCTCTATTGTGAAGACCGAAGAGGAATGATGCGTCGCAGAGGTGAAACAGGTGATGCGTCTCTATTGTGAAGGGGAAGAGCGTGAAGAGGTGATGTGTCTCTACTGGAGGAATGCACACGTAGGAAGCAAAGGAGAAGTGGAAACATCGAAAATAAGAGGAGAGGGAAGCAAAATAAGTAATTTTTTAAAATATTTTAAATAAATACAAAAATTCAAAAAATGCCGTGTCCAGCCGTGTTCAGGCGCGTGTCCAGCCGAGTTCGAGTCGATAAAAAAATTTTTTAATCCCGACACGTATAGACATGTGTCGGACACACGGACACGGCTCCATTTTGCCGTGTCCGTGCTACATAGGCTCCACATCAGTAGCCACCTTATGTTTCGAAAATTTACACCCTATATACTCAGTTTTAATCCTACTCAATTTAAATCCCTTCAACTCTGACGTAGCTCTCTAAATTTCTAGCTTGATAGTGATACCTTCTTTTATCTCATCCACCAAGACAATGCCATCAGCAAATAACATACATTAAGGTACTTCCCTTTGAATAATCTTAGGGAGTTCATCAATCACTATTGCAAGCAAAAAGAGGCTTAAAGAGGAGTCTTGGTGTAGCCTAATGTCAATGGAAAAGTGCTATCTATCTCCTCCTAATATTAAGGTTACATATACTATTTATTAGCAGTTTTAAAGTATATTATCCAATCTCTTTCACCCCTTATGTCTATTGTACTTCCTCCCTTTTTCTTTATTTATGTTGACACTTTTCCAAAAACTGATTCTCATTACCCTTTTATAACCACTGGATAGCGGAGTTAATGAAATAACATGACAGATGGTATTAGAGCGGACGACCTTTGGTAGTGTCGTAATGATAGAAATCATAAAAGGAGTAGATATATGCCAGTTGGAGGAAGGAATGAGGGACCTAATGGATTCATACACATAAGAAACGAAAGGTTGATGATGGAAGGATAAAGCAGAGTGAAAAAACAAGAAAAGGAGATTAATGATACAAAGTCAATATTTCTACAACTCATGCAAAAATATGGAAGGTGACTATAGAAGTAGCAACGAGAATCCCAAGAGAAGGTATAAACTATACAATGTTGACTAGAATTAACGAAGTAGGCTTCCCTATGTTTGATGGGGTAGGAGTGAAGAGTTGGGTCTACTGATGGGAACAATTTTTGTGATAGACCACACTTTGGAAGAATTAAAGGTGGTGATAAAATTTATGAATCTAGAGGGGATCAGTGTAAGAGTGGTATCAACTAATGATATAGAATAAAAATAGAGAAGAAGTATCAAAGCGGGAAGGGTTCATAACCATATAATGGTAGAGATTCAATGAAGATTATTTTTACCATACCATTAGAGACCTAGAGGAGTTAAAAGAAGGATCAGTGGTAGCATATTCTGCTCAGTTTGATAAATATCCCAATCAACTGTCACTAACAAAGACCTATTTGATTTTTTTTTAAAGGCCTCAAACTAGAACTAGAGCTCACTTTCAAAATGATGGATCCCCAAACACTTCAACAAGCTTATACACAAGTGAGGAAGTAGGAACGATTGTAGCAGCACACGTACTAGTGTATTTTAGGAAAAATGGAATTAAATTATCTTCCTGAATAAAGGGAGGAGCATTATCCATGTACAAAATATGAACCAAACAATTGCCCCAATCAAGCCTAGTTTAGATCTGGGATTACTCCTTAGTCTAAGGAACTCAAGAAACATTATTAAGCCTATTTACAATAGGAACTCAAAGGAAACAATAGTAGCGAGCAACGAAGAGTTTGATGAGAAGAGATCAAGGGGATTATGGTTCTAGTATGACAAAAAGAACTCAAATGCATAAACGTAATAAAAGACAGTTCCATCTATACATAGTCGAAGAAATAATTGAAAGAGAAAATGCGAATGAGGAAGATAAGGAAGCATCATTAAATCCCCATGTATCCTTACAAGCTATGTTGGAGTCAAAAGACCAAGGGGAGTATAAACAGATGAAACTCTTAGGAACTCACCAAAAGAAGCCTTTATATATCCTGATTGATAGTGAGAGCACTCGTAATTTCTTAGATGAAAAGGTAATCAGGAAAGGAAATGTAGAAGTGGTAGGGATATCACCCTTAAATATTACAATGGGAGGAGGTCTAAAGTTTAGTTGTAGTTATATGTGTTAGAATTTCAACTAGAGGTTGTAGGGACTTTAATTCGCAATCTAAAAATTAATCCTTAAATTGGAAGGATGCAACATGGTTTTAGGAGTTCAGTAGTCGGGAAACCTTAACTACATATTGTGCAACTTCAAGGAGAGCACCATGGAATTCAAATGCTAAGGCAGAATAGTGAATTTGACAACCTTGAGGAGAAGGCTAAAATGATCTTAGGTAAAGGTTTCAATAAGTTTATGGAAACTTCAAGAAAGGGAACTCTTTACATGTTGCATTTGTGACATACAATTAAGTTTCATATCCAACAACTTATGTTGGATGATAAATTTAATACCAGGGAAGAATTAGAAGGATTATTAATTGAGTTCTTTGAAGTGATTAAGGAGCCTAAACAACAACCCTCGAAAAGCACCCATGATCTGTTGGACCTTGCTTCTGGAGCCCAACATTCGGAGTCATACTTGAGGGCATTACCTTGTAAGGTCCTTTTGATGGAATATCATTAGCCAACTTAGGCTCATCTCTATTCTCATAACATCCAAAATTTTCCATAATTTGAATACTTGATATACAACAATCCATTCTTATGTTTATATCCTCAATTGTCACCCCAAACAAATCACTCATTTTTATCTCTTATTTGCATATCGAACTAAGTACATTTCAATCTCCATTCAAGCCTAAACATGTCAAAGAAAAGCATTGGTGTGTCCTCAATTTGCATATGTACATGGTTTGGCACAATTAGCTTAACTTTCACTATGGATGTCAGATCATGGTCATTCAAGTATGATTTCGAAGAGTAATTCGTGTTCTACAACTTCTGTGAAGACCCCGAAGAGAGAATCTTGCTATTTAGAGAGTCAAAATTTGCACATTTTAAAAATTGTCCTGAGAAGGTCTGCTTAACGGACATATGTCCCTTCAAACAGACATGGACTGGTCTGGGGACATTTTCAGACTCGAGAAGGTCTACCTAGCAGACATCAAGTCCATCTAACAGACGGTTACGGGTCAAATTTCATATTTCCAACTCCTACATGTTACCTATGACCCATCTTATGCATATCTATCATTCCTAACTCATTTTCCTCATCATTTTCACTTCCATTTCAACTCAATATCATTTACAATCAATTCATCATCCATGTTTGGTCATCTTCCCAAAAACACTTTCATTCAACTTATATATATATATTCATCATAAATTTCTGCATATGTTCAACCCCATTTATCATTTTCATTTCATCTTTAACTTATCTCACTACTTTTTCCCATTTCAAGACACCATAGTGCTTATGACACTACTTTTCCCATTTCAAGATACCACATTACTCTTATTCTATTAGATCAAAATAGAAAAGTTGTAAAATATCATGCATACACCCTATGCAGTATCACTAACTTGTAACAATCATAACTTTCAAGTCTGAGCTCCAAAATCAGCCTATATTAGTATAGCTTTTCCCTTGAAATCAAAACTCACTTATATGTATATATATATATATCAACGATTCATGTTCAAAGTTCATCAACTTAATTAGACAACTTTTCCAAGTACATCTAATTTCGACTCACTTCATCCATACATAATCCATATTTCATTAACAACAAAATAGAAGTTTACAAAACTTTAATGGCATTCTAAGCCACATTACATCATCGATATCCAAAATTCAAAATACAAAAGATACCAAACTCAATAATTCTCGAAATGCATCTAAAGTCTTGCTTTTACAAAATCTAACTTAATATACAGAAACATTGCAAAAATAGAGTGATGCCTCGACTCTTGGTTACTCGATCTCATTTTCTTCAGCTGAAAATGGGACGAAAAGGGGGTGAGCTTAAAAGCTCGTAGGTAACATGTTTATAATGAATAACAAGCAAAACCATTTAAAATGTTGATTGTCATAGAAAATTCTTATTGAATCATAAAACACATGGTTCTTAAATTTTCAACCGAATTCACAATAAAACAAATCATGTATCCATCAATCTTGACAACATATCATGAACACATAAGCACATCATAATGGTTTGGGTAAGTCTATGAACATGACGAACTACACAATTCCATATAATGGTGCTGTGTAGTCGTAAACTTGAGGGAGTCCATGAAGGAGCTCTATGGAACTAGTGGGCAGGCGGGAGAAGCCTTTAACTTGGTCAATGTGCACTTGACATTCTTGAATGAATTACACCAAACCCCACATAACATGTAATCCATGAATTGTAAACCAATTGCCCAAATGGCACATTTTGAAAAACTTGTTTTTCATGAGCATAAACTATTTCATATGCAATTCCATCATCTTTTTCACAATTAATCAACCAAATTCAAATATCAAGCATATTGCAATTTCTCAAATCATTCAAAAGCAACAAATGCCACAATTATAAAGCAATGAAAATTCATTTTATTTTCTTGACTAAAAAGAAAACATAATAGCTCATTATTCAATTATAAACATGAAACCCACCTTAATTTCCTTGCTTGAAACTTTGCTCAAAAATGCCTTTACACTTGCTCCTCTTGCCTTCTTTGATTCCCCTTTATCAAAGACAAAATTTTCATTCAATAGGGTTTCAAATTGGAGAACCTACAAGACATTTTCACTAAAATTGATCCTTAAATTCTTAAACCCATACATTTCTTAAGCTCTTTGAACCAAAACCCTTTCAAAAATCCAAAAGATTAAAATCAAACTTACCTTGAATCTTCTTCAAACAATGATTTTCTTGGCTCTAATGGAAGCTTTAACCTTACTCTTCCTTTTCCCCTTCTTGATCACTCTCAAAATCCCTCTTGAAGGTTAAGAAAAATTAAAACCTAGCTTAGCTTTCTTTCTCTCCTTTCTTTTCTCTCCAACGACACTTTCTCTCCCTTCTTCCTTCAATTTTGTTTTCTCCCTCTTCCAAATGCAAGACAAGTCTTGTTTCTCCCTTTAATACTCTTAATGATTGCACAATATCCATTTTACCCTTCCTTATAAGCTTAGGTTCTTTTAACCTTACGTGGTCTTCCAAAAATGCCCTTTATGAAATCTTACTACCGTAACACTTTAATTCAATTAACATATGTCATATAATCTTAATAACATTAATATAATAATAACTCCAACAATAAAATTTTATCATGACCTCGTAATTTATTTAAATCACGCTTAACAATTCTATTTATTCTAAGGCAAAAATTCAAATTCCATGCTTATTCCATAACATATCATGCTTAATTCAATGAATAAAATTTTGAGGGCCAACATGATCATAGCATTCCTCTTAAATAAGGAGTAGAAACTATAAACATAAGACCTTATAGGTATTTAAGAGAGAAAAAATTTGTTATTGAGAGATCTATACAGGAACTAATGGGCAACAGTTTTTAGGAGGAGTGTTAGTCCTTATGCTTCACCAGTAATACTTGTTAAGAAGAAGTACTATACTTAGACAACGTGTATAGATTATAGGGAACTAAATAAATGCATTATTAAAAGCAAATTCCCTATCTCATTGATCCAAGAGTTATTAGATGAATTAAGAGGACCTAGTTGGTATTTCAAATTAGATTTAAGATCTGGGTATCACCATATTAGAATGAAAGAAGAAGACATACCTAAAATAACATTCATGACATATGAGGGACATTTTATGTTTAATAATGCCTTTTGGACTTTAAACCTTATATATGGAAATTTCTATTAGTTTTCTTTGATGAACTTTTAGTTTATAGTGACAGCTTCCAGTACCATCTAGAACATCTTTAGTAATGCCTTTTGGACTCACTAACGTGCCCTCCACTTTCAGAAGTCTTCTGAATGAAATCTTTAAGCCTTATATATGGAAATTTCTATTAGTTTTCTTTGATGACCTTTTAGTTTATAGTTACAGCTTCCAATAACATCTACTTCAGGTCTTATAAGTCCTACATCAACAAGAACTTTTCATTAAAGGGAGCAAGTGTGTTTTTGGAGCTAAATAAGTGGATTATCTGGAACACTCTGTATCCATGAAAGGGTTATCCACTAATGTTTGGAAAGTAGCTACAATTCATCACTAGGCTCAACTATAAAGTTTAAAGGAGCTTAGGAGATTTTTAGGCTTAACAGGGGACTACAGGCATTTCATAAGGCAACATGGTATTATAGCCAGGCTTCTCAATGAACTAATAAAGAAACAATCGGTAAGAAGGTAGGAATGTAAGGAAGAGCAACAATAAGAATTCAAAAATATTTAAAAGACATTAATGATAGCTCTAGTATTAGTTGTCCTTGATTTTTCAAGTCTATTCACCATTGAAGTGGATGCCTATCAGAAAGAATTAGAGTTGTGCTCCAAAAAGATGGACATCTCATAGCCTTTTCAGGTAAAGTGTTGGCACCTAAACATCAAGGACTCTCAACTTACAAAAAGGAATTCTTAGCCATTATCAAAGTTGTGAAGCAATGGCACCATTACTTGAATAGGAGATTGTTTAGAGTACAAATGAATCATAAGAGCTTGAAATATTTACTAGAGTAAAAGATCTCTACATCTTTTCAAAAAAATCTAGTTACCCAAACTGATAGGGTAAGATTTTGATGTTGTTTATAAAAGTAGAAAAGAGAATATGACATAGATTCCTTGTCTTGCTTGTTAAGCCAAGAATTACTAACAATGACATTGTCCCACATTGACACAACCTTAACTTAAAAGATGAGAAGAAGAACAACAACAAAAAAATACTTTTATTTTTTTCATTTCTATAAAATATACGAGTTATAATGTTCAATAAGGGAATAATTTTTAAACAAATCAACTAAAATCGTACAACTATAAATTAGGAGACTAAGAATATATTTATAGCTATATAATCCTAACAATTATGGAGAAAAAATGTCGACACTCCTTCTCAAGTTGGTGCATAGATGTTATATGTGGTCAACTTCTTGAAAAATTTTGAGAACACGCTATTTGAAAATCCTTTGGTAAGAATCAGCCAATTGATCCTCAAGTTGAATCTTAGACAACTCCCTAATTTTTCCATCTAACTTTTCATCAGTGAAGAACATTTCAACCTTAACCTGCTTTGTTTGATCATGTTGGACATGATTATGAGCTATAACATAAAGCATCTTTGTTTTCACAATATAGACTAATTGGTTGCTTTGGTACATAGCCTAAATCCTGTAAGACTACTATAAGCCATAAAGATTCATAAAGAGCAAGTACCATACCTCTGAATTTAGGTTCCGTCCTTGAGCAAGCAACCATGTTTTGCTTTTACTTCTCCAGGTGACTAGGTTACCACTTACAAATGTGAAGTACCTAAAAGTTAATCGTCTATCTTTTATTGATCCAGTCCAATTAGCATATGTATATACAACTATACTTTGCCAGTCTATACTTTTGGTAAACGAAATTCTTTGACTAGGAGCATATTTCAGATACCTCAAAATTCTCATAATTGTCCTCATATGTTATTCTATAAGATTATGAATAAATTGACTAGCAATACTTAAAGCATGATCAAGGTTAGGTTTTATGTGAGTCAAATACATTAGGCTTTCTACATGTCTTTGGTTTCTTCCTTTATCAACTAATATTTGGTCCACTTCTACACATAACTTCAAGCCTTCCTCAACTGGTGTATCAGTTGGCTGACATGTTGATATACTAGTTTCTTGTAAAAAGTTGAATGCATATTTTCTTTTGGATAAAAAATTTGTTTCTTCAATCTAGAAATGTCAATCCGAAGAAAATAATTTAAGCAATCAATATCTTTCATTTCAAATTCTCTAGACAAGTATTCTTATAGTGTCATCCTCTCTTCTAGATCATCTTCTGCCACCACCATGTCATCTATATATACCATCAAAGTAGTGATTTTACCTCACCTTATTTTAGAGAATAAAGTGTAGTAAGAATATCTTTAATGATATATGAAAGTTATCATAAACCTTGTGAAACTTCCAAACTATTTTCTTGGAGATTGCTTCAGCCCGTACAATGATTTCTTCAATCTAAAAACCTTTTTACTCTGCCTTTTTGCTGCCATACAACCTAGTGGAAGCTCTATATAGATTTCTTCAAACAAGGTACCATGTAAAAAAGTTTTTTTTTACCTCAAATTGTTACAAAGGCCAATCTAAGTTTGAAATTAGGGACAACAATACTCTAACAGTATTGATTTTACCTACATAAGCAAATGTCTT
The DNA here is from genome assembly GCA_027563595.1 of Erythroxylum suave. Lineage (NCBI taxonomy): Eukaryota > Viridiplantae > Streptophyta > Magnoliopsida > Malpighiales > Erythroxylaceae > Erythroxylum > Erythroxylum suave. The sequence goes on along the minus strand of JAOSBN010000002.1, from coordinate 14,472,901 downwards.
TGTGTAATCATTCCTATAAGTTTAGGTATACCCTTTTACTACCAATCTTTCTTTGAACCTTTCAACTATGCAACCTATCAACATCCAACTGGTTTCTTTCTTAGTAGGTATTCAATAATCTCCTAAGTTTTATTCTTTTGTAAAGATTTCATTTCCTTATTCATTATATCTCTCCACTTTGGATCATCTAGAGCTTCCTATATACTATTAGGAATAATTACAACATATAATTGATTTATAAGTGAATTATTTAATTATGACATATTATTATTTGATACATAATGAATTATGACATATTATTATTTGATACATAATGAACTATGTGATATCTAACTCTACTTGAAATTTCAAGTTCATAAGTAGGCTTAGGAATACCTCTAGTAAGACGCTCTAGTAGCCATTTTTTGGGTGGCTTAGGGTTGGGAATAAAAACATGCTCAATAAATGAGTAGTATGGTCTATTAGTGAGAATATCAACTTGTACACTTAATGGACCAACATCCTCCTCCCTTATTGTTCAACACTCTCTGGTAATAGCCCTTTCCTACTCCTCTCCACGTTCCAACTAATTATTAACACCATCACTAACATCATTACCATATGAAAAATGATAGCCACCTTCACACTCCCCATGAAGTTCATAATCAAGAGTTTGAATTTCCTTTAGGTGCTCACCTTAAAGTTCAAACTTAAAAAAATACAATGTATCTTTATGAAAGACTATATTTATTGTGATAAGCATACATTTAGTTAAAGAATGATAACATCAATAACCATTTTGATTTGTCAAATTATTGGACGTGGGTCTTAGTAATAATTTCATAGCCACATTATGAGAGGATTTGAGTCACTTTAATAATAGTAAAAAAGAAGTCACGATTGTGACTTAAGAAGTCATAACTATGGAAAAGGTAAAGAAGTCATGGCTGTGCTTCTCAAGTCATGATCGTGACTTAAGTTTGCACAATCAAGCATGAGCACGATCATGAAAACTCCTTGGAATGAAGACCTAGTGCACGATCATACTTGTGCATGATCGTGCACTCTCTCTAGTGGAGAGCCAATTCACGATCATGCACTCCTAAAATTTAGCACGATCGTTCACTATTGACGTGCACTCAAACTTGTAACCATAACTCTTGATTATGATGTCAAAAATTTTCATACTTTATGTTGTTGGAAAGCTAAGAAGATAAGCTACATCTTCTATAAAGATAACTTTGTCTAATTTGGCTTATGTCAATATAGTTTAATCGTTGAAATCAGTACACAATTTTTGATTGAGGATAGTGCTACAACCTCTGTCAACACCAATGATGTTATCATTTAAAGGTTATATCTCTTTCCTCTGAAGTCCAAAAATTACAAACTTTATATCGTTAGAAAGCTAAGAGGATGAACTACAATCTTTCTTAACCACTTTGTCCAAATTTGCCTAGATTAATACTATTTGTTTGTGGAAATCAAAGCCACTAATTATATCCCCCTTTTTCTTCTTTGCCTATGATGAGCTTTTACATATTCCAAAAGACCCGAATCTAACAAACATTAACTATACATAGTTGGCTCCTAATATAACAATTAATTTTAAGAATGAAGACTATCCAAGGCCATCTAACATCATAGAAATTTTTATTTCCAACAACAAATTTACAACCCAACAAAGAAGAAAATTTTGAACATATACAAAGAGAACTTTTCAACTTTTATTTTCATTACTTAATCAACGGCCAAATCAGTAGTATAATAAAAATCCTATATGAACGCTCATGTCTGATATGCTAGCTACCAAAAGTGATCGAACTGACTTAGTTACAAAAGATAGATATCTTGGAGGTTGTCAAAGCTTGCAAGGATCAATTATCTGCTCGTTCTACAATTGAGGAGTGGAAAATAATAGGGTAAGCTATGAAACTCAGTAGCTAAAATGCTTATAGTCATTGGTAACGAGCCACACACATAATCAAGAATATATATATATATATATATATACATATATTGTTAGGGAATTGGCTATTTTCTCTGGAGTTAATCAAATCACCTTTTGCAAGAGATGTGGAAGATAGAATATATGGAATAAGAAATGTGTGCCGTTAGTGCTTTCTCTCTTTTCTTTGGTCTAACTTAACTAATTTCTAAAGATAAGAGTGAATCAAACCCTCTTTCTTCCACATCACATAGGCTTGCCCCCTTGGGGGAATGTCTTGTGGCAAACTAGACTAAGAATTTGTTATATAAAAATTAGAGTTCTATCTTTCAAATAAAATCATAATCATGCTCTTAAAACGCCCTAAGTAAGCCATATCGCATTTTAGTCTTAGCAATTACATTATCCACATTTCTAACTCAAAGAAACTCATAGTCAAACATGTTATCACATAAATCATATCATGTATTTTCATCCATCAAAACATAACACTCAATTTCATGCTCAAAAAAACAAAGTGAAATTCACAACATAATGATTTGAGAGAATCTCATCAGACGAAATGGAGAAACCGAAGTTTATACCATGAACAAAATGAGTCCTATTTTAGGAGCTCATGTGTGATAAGCAGGCAGCTAGGAGAAGGCTTAATTCAATGTGCACGTGAAGAATGAAATGGTATCTCTCTTGCCCACACAAGCAAATTTTGATGCTTAATTCATTTCATCACATATTCATATTTTCATACTTCTTGTGTTTTTTCCTCTTTTCATTAATACAAAATGTCAAAAAATCTTTCAAAGCATAACATGGTAATAAATTATAGAGCATTTTCCAATAATCACAACACTTCAAAGTCAAGCAATTTAGCATACAAGCAAGCAAGTAATCAGCCCATCACACAATAATTATAAACACATTACCCACCTAATTAATAGTAAGTCCAAACTCAAGTTTGCCTTTCCTCTTGCTCTTGCCTTAGATTTTCTTAGTTTCCTTCAAACAATCAAACTTTCATTCAAACTAATATACAAATAGAAAATCTATAAAGCTTTAATATCCAGAAAAATGAGCTTAGACTTAATCTGCTCATGGTTTATCTAAGCTAGAATAACTAAGATCTAGTTGAAAATTCATGAAATAAAAAGGTTTCTTAGTCCTCTCCTTTCTCCCTTTATTTCCAACACTTAAAACTCATTTTCACTAGTTCCTTCTCCTACCAAAGTAAGAAGAAAAGATAAAGGTTGCCTAAAACTCAGCTGAATCCTGTTGCTTCTTCTTCCTTCTCTTTTTTCTTTCTTTCCTTCTTTTCTTTTTCTGGTTCATTTTCTCCTTCCCTTTTTCTAGTTCCTTCTATGTTTTTCTTTCTCTCTTTCTTACTTTTTCAGCACGTCTCTCTTCATCTTTCACATTACTTTTCTTAATTATTTTAAGAAAAAATTTAATCCTTCCAAGCTTACCCTTCCACATTCAATTTAATGCCTACTTACTACTCTTAATTCTCTTATGCCTATTACACCCTTACTTAATTCTAACATTTCTATTTAATACATACAAAAACATGTACATAAATATATTCATGACTAAACTCCAATAGATTCTAATTTAACAAAATCTAATTTCTAAGCAAAGTAAGAGAAGAAGTCATAACTGTGCTTAATGAGAGAAGTCATTGTTGTGATTTCTCAAGTCAAAACTGTGCTTAAGTTTGGGGTCTAACATTTCTCCTCCCCTTAAAGAATTTCGTCCTCAAAATTCTTACCTGAGTCCACAATTACGTGTGGATACTTCTCCTTCATGGCTTCCAAAGGTTCCCATATTGGTTCTTCTCTTGCATGGTTCTTCGATAAGACTTTAACCAGCTTCATAGTCTTGTTTCTCTAGAGCTTTTCCTTTAAATCTAGAATCTCTACTGGTTGTTCTTCATAAGTCAAATACTCCCTTAATTGAACCTCTGAAGATTGGACTATGTGTGAAGGATCTGATCTATATCTCTTCAACATTGATACAAGGAAGACATTGTAAATCTTGGATAACTCTACTGGCAGGGCTAACTTGTAAGCTAAAGGCCCAATCCTCTCAATAATCTCATAAGAGCCTATATATCTACGACTGAGGTTACCCTTTTTTACCAAATCTTAAGACTCATTTCCATGGAGAGGCTTTGAGAAATACTTTGTCTCTAACTTCATATTCCATCTCCTTTCTATGTGTTTCAATATAGCTCTTCATCCTATCTTAAGCTATCTTGAGTCTTTGCTTCACCAAATTAATCTTATCGACTGTAGCTTGTACTAGCTTAGGTCCAAGAAATCTCCTTTCACCTTCCTTATCCTAACAAATAAGAGTTCTGCACCTCCTACCATACAAAGCTTTATAAGGTTCCATTTGAATTCCTAAATGGTAGGAATTATTATATACAAACTCAACTAAAGGCAAATGATCATCCTATGCTCCTTTGAAGTTTATAATACAAGCTCTTAACATTGCCTCCAATGTCCTTATTGTCCTCTCTAATTGGCCATTAGTCTGTCGATGGAAAGTTATGCTAAAATGCAACTTGGTTCCCAAAGCTTGTTGCAAACTTTCCCAGAATCTAGAGGTGAATCTGGGATCTCTATCCTAGACTATAGAAATCAGAATCCCATGAAGTCTGATTATTTTATCTATGTATTTCTTGGCCAACGCATTGAAAGAATCAGTTTGTTTAATTGGTAGGAAAGGTGCTGACTTGATTAGCCTATCGACAATCACCTATATTGCTTCATATTTCCTGCTCATCTTTGGTAATCCCATCAAGAAATCCATTGCAATCCTCTTCCACTTCTATTTAGGAATAGAAAAAGGTTTAAGCTTACTAATAGGTGCTTGATATTCTGCTTTAACTTGTTGGCACATTAAGCATTTTCTAACATACTCTGCAACATCTTTCATCATTCCTCTATACTAGAAGTGCTTTTTTAAATCTCTATAAGCATTATATGCCTCATCTAAAATTTCATCCTTCATCTCTGACATGTCTTGCATACATACTCTATTGCCTACCACCATCAATCCATCTTCTCTTATCTCTATTTCAGAGGTCTTACCATTTTTAATTTCTTCTTTGAGCTTGCTTAAGTACTCATCTTGCTCCTACAATTCCTTAATCTTCTCATTCAACACTGGCCTTGTTTTAAAATTAGCCAATATCCAACCAGATTTGGCTTTTCTCAACGTTACTTTAATTTTGGCTAATTCCTTCAACGAAGAAAGGTATACTGTCCCTATATGTGCCATAGTAGATTTTTTACTGAATGCATCCACTACTACATTAGCTTTCCCTGAGTAGTAGTCTATATATTTCGTAATCCTAATCCTTTAGCAGTTCTAACCACCTTCTTTGCTTCAAATTTAACTTTTTGTGGCTCGTCAAATATTTAAGACTCTTGTGGTCTGTAAATACCTTAGTGGTGACTCCATTTAAGTAATGTCTCCATATTTTCAATGCAAAAATTATGATAGTCAGTTACAAGTCATGTGTGGGATAATTCATCTCATAGGGTTTTAATTACCTGAAAGCATAGGCAATCACTTTATCTCCTTACATATATACACACCCCAATCCCTTCCTCGAGGCATCACTATATACTATATATCCATCATTACTAGGAGACAAGGTTAGTATTGGTGCAGTTGTGAGCCTATTCTTCAATTTCTCAAAGCTCTTCTGACATTTTTCTGTCCACACAAACTTCTGACTCTTCCTTGTCAATTTGGTGAGCAAGGCTGCTATCATGGAAAATACTTCTACAAATCTTATGTAATAACCAGCTAAACCCAAGAAACTCCTCATTTCTGCTACATTCTTGGTTGCTTCCAATTTAATTACAACTTTTATTTTTCTTGGATCCACAAGTACTCCTTTTTCTAAAATTACATACCCAAGAAACACCACTTCCTTTAGCCAAAATTCACATTTATTGAGTTTGGCATGCAGCTCTTTCTTTCTTAATGTCTCCAATGCAATCCTCAAATGCTCTTCATGCTCCTTGTTGCTCTTGGAATAAACCAATATATCATCAGTGAAAATGATGATAAATTGGTCTAAGAAAGGCTTTAAAACTCCATTCATTAAGTCCATAAAAGTTGCAGGAGCATTAGTTAATCCAAAGGGCATAAATAAGAACTTAAAATGTCCATATCGTGTTCTAAAATCAGTTTTTGACAAATTAAACTCCTTTTTCCTCCATTGGTGGTAACCAGATCTCAAGTATCTTAGAGAAGACTTTTGTCCCTGGCAATTGATCAAACAAATCATCTATGTACAAGAGGGGATATCTATTCTTGATGGTGACATAATCAAGCTTCCTGTAGTCCACACACATTCTCAAGGATCCGTCTTTCTTCTTCACAAAAAGAATTGAAGCTCCCCAAGGTGAAGAGTTAGGCCTAATATAACCTTTCTCCAATAGCTCTTCTAACTAGTCTTTAAACTCCTTTAATTCTGCCGAAGCCATTCTATAAGGTGGAATTGATATTAATGCAGTGCTTGGAAGAAGCTTTATGGTAAACTTAATTTCTCTAAGTGGTAGTAATCCTAGTAATTCCTCTGGAAAGACATCTGGAAATTCGATGTTCACATGAATATCTTCTAATTTTCCTTCATCTATGTCATGTCTACCATATATGCCAAGAATGGTTCACATCCTTTCCTCATCATTTTCTCTACTATTAGAGCCAAAATAATTATAGGTGGGTTTGCTTTCCTGTCTCCCACAAACACCACCTTTTCACCTTTCTCTAACTCAAACTCTAGTATCTTTTGTTTTCAATTCAAATTGGCATTACATTTTTCTAAATTATCCATGCCAAAAATTAGATCTAACTCCTCCATTTTCAATGCCATTAAATCCACCACTAATTTTACTCCTCTAATGTATATTTCACACTCTCGATAAACATGTTTAATAATGGCATACTGGCCAATTAGGATACTAACCATCAAAGGACTATCTAATGGACTCAAATTTCTACCATACTTCTTGATGAAATAAATGAGTGGGTTGACTCTAGATCAATTAAAACAATAATATCATTATTAAACAATTTAACTATACCAGTCACATCCTTTGGAGCTGCTTCTGCTTCCTCGCTCGTCATTGCAAATACCCTAGCTGCACCAGAACTGCTCACCTCAGTTGAAGACATGACTCCTACAATCTCAACCCTTTTTGGAGCTTGCATTAGAGTTCCCTATCGTTTTGCATACTGCGAGCACTCTCTATCCATGTGCCTTTTTTCTCCAAAATTAAAACAAGCTCCAGTTAGCCTATAGACTCCCTTTTATGGAATTTACCATAATGGTCACATTTGGGAATGGATGGCCTATCCTCCTCTCCTCTTGTACTGCCTCCAACTATTGAGGCTTGAAAAGAAATGGTTCTTGTCAATCTGGACCTGCTTGCTCCACTGCACCTATCCTTAGACTGTAGAGGGAAAGTCCTAGCACTTCTTTCTGGCATAGGAGCACTACCTCCCTAATAACTTGCATTTTGTGCATGATAATTGTGTGTGTTTTATGTTCTTTTTATAGGCTTATGTGATGTTTTGGTTGTGTTTCTATGGTAATTCGTGTCTTTGTATGTTCTAGGTGATGAAATATCCAAGTGATGTGATTTGGAGTGAATTTGGCTAATCTTGAACTAGACAGGATTTCAACATGACCATGTTGAAGATGACGCAACGCTGGCAGATTGCTACCCGTGAATTTTGAATTAATCACCTTGAGATTTGGGCCTGAATGACACAGCCCTTTTTTGCTGGACGAAGTCAAGTTATTATGTAGCTCATTGGAGCTTTATTTTGATATCTAATTGGGCCCCACTTTGTTTATTGAAAAGAGAAAAACCTAAACCATTGTTGGGGCCCACTTTATTTATTGAAAGAAAGAAAACCTATATAAATTGAGACACTTGGAGAAAAGAATGTTTTTTACAAGGAGTTGGGAGTGACTTAGGGAACGACGGTGGTAGCACTTTTGAAAAGAAAAGGACGATTTTAAGAATCAGTTGGGGAGAAGTGACAACGGCAGCAACTTGAAGAAAGACTGAATTTTTGGAGAAGCGACGTCAGCAGCAACTTTAGGAGAAGAACGTTATTTTGACAATCAGCTGGAAGGAAGGTGTCAACGGTAGCAACACTTGGAGAAAGACAATTTTTCAAAATCAGTTCTAGGATTAAAGTAGAGAAATAGGGTAGAAGCTTTTGTGGATGGGGGAAAGAAGACAACGACACTTCTCTAACAACATTATCTTTTAATATTGCTATGTGTGGCTAACCTTTTAATCTAGGCAAGGTACCTTAGGTTTGATATATGTAATTCGTGAGACTCCTTTGATTTAATTGCTTTCGTTTATCTCTTATGTTTGTTTAATCTCCACGCTTTAATCGATTTATTATTGTCGACTTTGTTGATTAATCAGGCCTATTAATTGATTGACTTGGCAATAAATTGCCGAAGAGATTAGTTAATCCGTGATTGTAGTCTATCAAAGTGGCGAATTAGTTTCAATTAAGAAATTAATGAGATTACATAATTTAGGATAAATAGATTGCGGCTTTTCCGATTCTGTTGACTAAGATAAAGGTCCATTAGAGCCTATTGCTACCATAGATTATATTCTGCGGAGCTTTACTCGGGAATAGTCTAATTGGTTGGGGTAATAATCTGTGGAGCTTTACTTGAGGTTATCAAATAAATACGAATGGATTGGTTGATATGTGTTGTTCACTGTCTGCTATAACTTTGTCCATAAGAATGAATGGAATTTATATTTTGAGTCTATGATCAAATTACAGTATCAAACGGAGGAGTACCTTGGCTAGGCTTTTCTTTATATTATTTTCAATTTTTATTTTTAATTTCCTTCTTCATGATTTCGTGTTCTAAAATTAATCATTCCTAAATCAATTCTTTTTTATTTTTATTTTTATTTTTATTGTTTCCATACAAATAAACAATTGCTACATTGGTCTCTGTGGTTCGACCTTATTCACCACTTTGCTCGTTTAAGTGTTCTAGAGTAGGAATTTATTTTTGCTGGTTTGACACACCATCAAATTTTGGCACTGTTGTTGGGGATTAATGTTTAAGTTTCTGTTTGTTTGTGTTACTAATCATTTTTTCTAGCTGTTTGCATACTGCATTGTGTTTCTACAGGTGATTTATTGTTTGATCTAGAGATAAAGAAGATCGCAAAACAACTCAAGAAAGCTACTAAATTGTGTAAGAGGCAAGCTTCTACTTCTGCGTAAGTCTTGCCTGACCAAACTGAGAATTTGCCTGCCTTTGAGATCAAGTTATTGGAAGATTTTGAAGAAGTAGCGGTGGCAAATCAGTAACCTATTCCACCTACACAACCAGCCAGAAATCGAGCTTCTGCAACTCTGAGGGATATGCTTGCACCACCAGTAGAGGATCAACCTCTATGTATACAGTATCCGGCTGCAGATGATGGGTTTGAGTTGAAGGCTGGGTTGATTCAGGCTTTGTTGAAATTTCATGGGTTACCTTATGACAACTCGAACAAACATCTCAAGGATTTTCATGTGGTATGTCCTGGATTCAAATCAAGAGGCATAACAGAGGATCAATTGAAACTGCGTGCATTCCCTTTTTCTCTAGAGGGTGCAGCTAAAGACTGGTTGTATTATCTTCCACCTGGGACAGTGGATACATGGCCTGATATGGCACGGTTATTTTTAGAAAAATACTTCCCAGCATCCAGGGAAATTAGTTTGCGCAGAGACATCTGTGGCATCAAACAAAGAGATATAAAAAATATGTATGAATATTATGAGAGATTTAAGAGGCTTTACGCAAGTTGTCCTCAGCATGGAATTACAGAGCAACTCCTTATTCAGTACTTCTATGATGGGATGTTACTAAATGATAGGAAGATTCTTGATGCTACTAGTGCGGGAGCCATAGTGAACAAGACGCCTCAGGAGGCTAGAAACTTAATTGCAGTAATGGCCATAAATCTTCAGCAGTTCGGGTATCGTTCAGAGACACACGCTCACAATGTCCATGAGGTAAGTAGTTCTAAACTTGAAAGTAGACTTGAAAAGATTGCTGAATTGTTGGAAAGACAAGTTATTAATTCTTTCAATGCCAATAGTGTCAATGCAAATGCCGTAACCAAGGGACCACAAGTCCCTATTTGTTATATTTGTGGATTTCAGGGTCATTTTACTGATGCTTGTCCAACTCTACAAGATGATACTATGGAAGCTGACGTCAATGCAATCAATGACAATTATCAGCCTCAGAGAAAATATGACCCCTATTCAAATACTTACAATCCAAGATGAAGGGATCATCTCAATCTAAGATATGGAAATGGGCAGTAAGGTCAGAATAGTCAGCAGTGTTAGCCTCAATAGCAGCAACGCAGCATCTGAGGCCTAACTATGGTGACAGAATTTCTACCTTGGAGGATCTTATGTCATAGTTGACTACGGCCCAATTGATGACCAATACACAACTGTAGAGTTTGGTTTAGTTTCAGAATGATTCAACCCAATTTCAGGAGCTGAGGGAGCAAAATTAGTCAACCGGTTGCTGCACAGAATCAAAGGAAATTACTCTCCCAGCCTACTGTCAATCCTAGGTAGAATATCAGTGCCATTACCTTAAGTAGCTAAAAAGAAATTGAAAGTGCTGGAGGATCGCAGAAACTTCAACATGATCATGTTGAAATTGTAGAGCCAGAAAAAGAAGCTAAAATTGAGGAAATCGTAACAGCTAATCCAAAAAGGCGACCGTTTCCACACAGGTTGGCCAAGAAGAAGAAATTGCATAATGATGAGGAGACTTTAAAGATTTTTTAGAAAGTCGAAATCAACATCCCCCTTCTCACGTTGCTTAGACAAACACCAAGGTACCGCAAATTTCTGAAAGACTTGGTTACTAGCATGACCAAGATGAGAGGCAATTAGCGTGTGGTGATGAGTGAGAATGTCTCAACAGTATTGTAAGGCAAGTTACCAATAAAGGAAAAGGACCCAGGTATGTTTACCATTCCTTGTAAAATTGGCAATGTTGGTATAAAACAAGCTATGCTAGATTTAGGGGCTTCTATAAATCTTATGCCATTGTCTATTTATACTACATTGAATGCTAGTCCATTGAAGCAAGATGGTGTAATTTTAACACTAGCTGATCGCACCATTAGGTACCCTGAGGGATTATTGGAGGATGTTTTAGTGCAGGTAGATGATCTAGTATTTTATACAAATTTTATATGATGAGAATAAAGGATGAGGGTCACCTGCATCTAGGATGATGTTTATAAGACACCCATTTTTGAGCACTTCTAGGACAAAAATTGATGTTCACGGGGGGACTTTAACTATGGAGTTTGATGGTGCCAAAATTACATTCAATATTAATAATACCATTAAACATCCTGTTGATTATTGTACAGCTTTTGTTGTTGATTATATTAACCCCTTGACTGAGAAAGGTCTCGAGTTGTGTGTTGATGATTTTTTGTAGGTTGCGATAATTGATAACATTACTCCTACGAAGCTATCAAAAATCGAGACTGAACGGGTAGTTCCGAGAGGTATGGTCCACGCAGTACATGATTTATAGGCGTCACAAGTTGTGTTCGACATGTTACAGCAGCCACTGAAGATTGACGGAAACAAATTACTCCCCTCCATTCTTCCACCGCCAACATTGAAGCTTAAAGCATTGCCTGTGAACCTCAAGTATGATTTATTGGGGAACATTACCTGTGATTGTTTCCAATCAGTTGAACGATTTAGAGGAGGAGAAGCTTATCTGTGTCCTTAGGGAGAATGAAGAAGCTATTGGATGGTTGATTGCAGATATCAAGGGAATCAGCCCTACCATCTGCATGCATCGAATTTTGTTGGAGGATGATTGCAAACCCAGTAGGCAACCTTAGCGTCAATTGAATCCACCAATAATGGAGGAGATACTGAAATTATTGGTTGAAAACATGATCTATGCTATTTCGGATAGCAAGTGGGTAAGTTCAACATAGGTAGTTCCTAAAAAAGTTGGCATTACTATTGTTGAAAATGAAAAAGGTGAATTAATACCTACTAGAGTTCAAAATGAGTAGAGGGTATGTATTGATTATAGAAAATTAAATGTCGCTATCCGTAAAGATCATTTTCCCTTACCGTTTATTGATCAGATGCTCGAGAGACTTACAGGTCATTCTCATTATTATTGTTTAGACGGTTATTCAGGCTTTCACTAGATTCATGTAACGCCTGAAGATTAGGAAAAGACAACATTCACTTGTCCGTTTGGCACTTTTTCTTACAAACGCTTGCCATTTGATCTTTGCAATGCTCCGGCGACATTTCAAAGATGTATGGTAAGTATCTTTTCTGACTATGTAAAAGAAATTATTGAATTTTTCATGGATGACTTTACTATGTACAGAGATTCCTTTACATCTTGTTTAGAAAATTTGAGGAAAGTGTTAAAAAGATGCATTGAAAAAAATCTTGTGCTTAATTATGAAAAGTGTCATTTCATGGTTGATTAAGGCATCATATTAGGACATATAGTTTTGGCTAGGGGCATTGAAGTGAATAGATCAAAATTGATGTGATTAGCTCGCTGCCTTACCCAGTAAATGTGTGGGAAGTACGCTTCTTTCTTGGTCATGTAGGTTTTTATAGGCAGTTTATCAGAGATTTTTTGAAGATAGCTCATCCAATGAGCAACTTTTGCAAAAAGATGTGCCGTTTGAATTCAACGAAGACTGCAAAAAGGCATTTGTCATTTTGAGGGAAAAGTTGGTTACTGCACCTATCATCAAACCACCGGATTGGAACCTAACTTTCGAGCTCATGTGTGATGCCAGTAACTACACTGTAGGAGTAGTTCTTGGGCAGAGATTAGGACGTGCCTCATGTGATCTATTATGCATCAAAGATGTTGGATAGTGCTCAACAAAACTATTCAGCCACTGAGAAGGAGATGTTTGCTGTGGTCTTCGCACTAAAGAAATTTAGATCATACTTGCTAGATACGAAGGTGATAGTGTATTCAAATAATGTCGCTCTTCGGTACTTGACGAGCAAAAAGGATGCGAAGCCAAGACTTATCCGATGGGTTCTTCTGTTACAAGAATTTGACATTAAAGTCAAAGATAAAAAAAGGAGTAGAAAACCTAGTCACATATCACCTGAGTAGGCTAAACAACACTTCTGGAGATGATCTGGTCATTACTAAGGAGTTTCCTGATGGACAGTTATTCGCGATGACTTCAATATAGCCATGTCGAAACCCATGGTACGCGAATTTGGTCAGTTTTATCACCCAGAATGGATACCCAGATGGTATCACATCTACCCAGCGCCATAAATTGAAGAATGATACTAGGTATTACATTTGGGATGATCCATATTTATGGAAAATGTGTTCTGACCAGATTGTGTGAAGGTGCGTACCTAAATCTGAGATTTCTTCCATATTGAATTTTGTCATGCATCTGTTTATGGTGGCCATTTTGGCCCTAATATGACAACTAGGAAAGTGCTTGAATCTGGTTTCTATTAGCCTGACATTTTTAGAGATTCTTATGCTTTCTGTAAAGCATGTGACGGGTGCCAAATGACTGGCAACATAGGCTGAAGAAATGAAATGCCTCAGATCCTAGTTATTGTTTGTGAAATATTTGATGTGGGGAGGATTGATTTTATGGGCCCTTTTCCATCGTCATTTGGTTTTCAGTATATTTTGTTAGCTGTTGATTATGTTTCGAAATGGGTAGAGGCAAAAGCTACTCGAACTAATGATTCTAAGGTTGTTGTCGATTTTGTGAAGGCTAATATCTTTGTCAGGTTTGGCAATCTGAAAGCAATCACTAGTGATCGCGGGACTCATTTCTGTAACAAAGTGTTTGCTGTATTGCTGAAGAAATGTGGAGTTCTGCATATGACCTCCACAGCCTACCATCCTCAAACCAATGGGTTGGTGAAATTGTCCAATTGAGAGGTAAAGAGTATTTTGGAGAAAACTGTGAATTTCAATAGGAAAGACTGGAGTTGGCACTTGGACGATGCTCTTTGGGCTTACCGCACTGCCTACAAAATGCCATTAAATATGTCTCCTTACAGATTTATTTATGGCAAGGCCTGTCATGTACTAGTGGAAGTTGAGCATCAAACGTTTTAGGCCGTGAAGCAATGCAACATGTACTAGTGGCTTTTGACAATACTGTTACATATAAGGCCAAAACTAAAGCTTTTCATGACAAGCAGCTTGCCAAGAAGAAGTTTAAAGTCAAACAAAAGGTACTTTTATTTAATTCGACTTTGAAACTTTTTGCAGGAAAATTATGATCCAAGTGGATTGGACCTTTTGTAGTAACCAATATTTATCCTTACGATGCTATGGATATTCAAAGTATAGAAACAAAAAAGATTTTCAAGATGAATGGCCATCGTTTGAAGCCATTTTATGAAGGATTTCAACCCCATTCCGTCGAAGTTAATTCTTTGAATGAACCTTCCTATAACTAAATGGGGTCTGTGTCGGGCTAACGATGTTAAACAAACGAGCTTCTTGGTAGACAACCTAAGGTTTGCTTTCATTTTGTTCTTCGCAATTTAATTTTTAGTTTTTCATAATTCTGTGAGGTTTCTTGTTTCTCGATATTTTCTTTTTGAAATTTGTTCTAATATTTTACTGTTATTGGATATCACTTGGTCGCGAGATTTTTATTATTTTGCAGGACAGTATGGATTGAAAGAAAAAAAATCTGGGTGATTACATGGTCTACGTAAATTCACAGACAATTTTAAAGATGAGTCAACTAGTAGCTGTCAAGCAAGGTGGCATGGTTGTAATTTTGACCATTGTTTTAAACCAAGTGTGGGGAGGGCATTTCAGTCTATCGAAATTTACAACCCACAATTGCCCCAAACCCTTTTCGCCGCCCCACCCATCAGCACCGCATCTCTCACCTCGCCACACCACCTCGATGCTCCACTTGCAACCGCCAAGTTTTGATAACATTTCCACCATTACCTTAGCTCGTCACTTAGAGAAGCTTTCTCTCACTCTTTACTTTTTACTGTTCTTGTCTTTCATTTACTAACATTGAGGATAATGTTTAGTCTAAAGTGTGGGGAGGGGAAAGTTTCAATTGTTTAGCTTTGCTTGTTTTATTTGCTTAATTGTTCGTTTGCGTGTTATGTTTATTGTTTAATTGTTTTGCTAGATTTTGCTGTTTTACATTTTTTTTAATTTCATGTTTGTTACTGTTTTGTGTTAATTTGTGCGTACATGCATCATGTAAAATGTTTTCGAAATCCCCATTCTGGAAAACTAAATTTAACTGCTTTTAAACATGTTTTTATAGACAATCTTGCCTTCTTTGTTCAGGAAACTTGAATTATTAGATACTTTGGCCTAATTGATCTTTTCTTGATCCTGTCTTGTCATGACTTGAGTTAGTGTGTGTACTGGAATTAAACAGACTGCTTTAGTTGCTTGCACCCTTTAGAGAGTAATAGGCATATATCCACTCTAAACACACTGTGAGATTTTTTAGACATAGGATAGAGAGTGCAACTTCACCCGTACCTACTTTTCTTTCAGAGAGCGCACACGTTTGTCCCCTAGTAGAAACTGACATAAGTTCTGTTCAAAACCACATTTAGTACACTGGAATGAAGCTAAGGCATTGTTTGTGTAGCCCTTTTGCTATCCATTTTCTTTCAAAATCCAATCCAAAAATTTTATATCCTAGTTCAACCCCCTTGAGCCCAAACCTTTTCTTTGTTTTAACATACTCATTTTAACCTATGACTTCTTCTTTCAAGCCCCAGCTTTTGCACCTAGTTGAGAAGAATTACCAAGTAACATATGTAATTATATATCATGTATACCAATGTGTAGTCGCTTTGGGTTATATCTGAATTATTCGCTTAATTGTGCTTTGTTGATAAAAATGAGAGAAAAACATAGTTGGCTGAAATGCATTTGCTGGTGTTAGTTTTGAATAATTGAAAAAAGGAAAAAGAAAAGAAGAAAAAGAAAAAGAAAGTGAAAAGTAAAAAAAAAGGAAAGGAAGAGGAAATTCTTATGTGAATAAATGCATGAGAGGTAGTTTTAGTTCAACTTCATTATTATAGTTGAAGTTAAGTGAATGATGGATTTGCGATATGGTATACTTGAATGAGCTTAATGGTTCAATCTTTTTATTTGTGTTGACTCAAAAATTGAAGATGTTGGCATATGTCTACTTGGTACATTTCTTTGCTCTTCTCAACTCAATTTCCTTGGTAACCAACTAACCCCATTACAACCCATTAAAAGACCTAGCTGACTAGTGTGGGTTTTAAATCCAAGGTAATGGTTAAAAGATTTAAACTTGTGTCAATCCTATGGAAAGAACAGGTTTGTGCTAGATTTTTTGGAGAAACACCAACATCCAAATTTCACATGAGAGAATGAGTGAAACATTGCAAGAGTGTGGATGTTATTACTTTTTACTTGGGCATTTTTGAAGCAATTAACATTCCTAATTAATTAGGAGATCGACCTTCATGGGTTTGTTTGTTTAATTCTAGACTGCATACATTAACTTGAGAAGTGATAAGTGTGGTTGAAAGAATTGTGATAAAATGTTGAAGTGTCTTGATAATTTGAGTTTATTGAATACTTGAGGGCAAGTATTGTTCAAGTGTGGGGAGTTTTGATAATTTGCATTTTGTGCATGTTAATTGTGTGTGTTTTATGTTCTTTTGATAGGCTTATGTGATGTTTTGATTGTGTTTCTATGGTAATTCATGTCTTTTTATGTTCTAGGTGATGAAATATCCAAGTGATGCAATTTGGAGTGAATTTGGCTAATCTGGAACTGTACAGGATTTCAACATGACCATGTTGAAGGTAACGCAACGCTGGCAGATTGCTACCCGTGAATTTTGAACTAATCACCTTAAGATTTGGGCTTGAACAACACATCCCTTTTTGCTGGATGAAGTCAAGTTATTTTGTAGCTCATTGGAGTTTTATTTTGATATTTAATTGGGCCCCACTTTGTTTATTGAAAAGAGAAAAACCTAAACCATTATTGGGGCCCACTTTATTTATTGAAAGAAAGAAAACCTAGACAAATTGAGACACATGGAGAAAAGAATGTTTTTTACAAGGAGTTGGAAGTGACCTAGGGAACGACGGCGGTAGCACTTTTGGAAAGAAAAGGACGATTTTAAGAATTAGTTGGGGAGAAGTGACAACGGCAGCAACTTGAAGAAAGATTGAATTTTTGGAGAAGTGATGACAGCATCAACTTTAGGAGAAGAACGTTATTTTCACAATCAGCTGGAAGGAAGGTGTCGACGGCAGCAACACTTGGAGAAAGATGATTTTTCACAATCAGTTTTAGGATTAAAGTAGAGAAATAGGGCAGTAGCTTTTGCAGATGGGGGAAAGAAGACAATGACACTTCTCCAACAACATTATCTTTTAATATTGCTATGTGTGGCTAACCTTTTAATCTAGGCAAGGTACCTTACGTTTGATATATGTAATTCGTGAGACTCCTTTGATTTAATTGCTTTCGTTTATCTCTTATGTTTGTTTAATCTCTGCGCTTTAATCAATTTATTATTATCGGGTTTGTTGATTAATGAGGCCTATTAATTAATTGACTTGGTAATAAATTTCCGAATAGATTAGTTAATCCGTGATTGTAGTCTATCGAAGTGGCGAATTAGTTTCAATTAAGAGATTAATGAGATTAAATAATTTAGTCTAAATAGATTACGACTTATCCGATTATGTTGACTAAGACAAAGGTCCATTAGAGCCTACTGCTACCATAAATGATATTCTGCAGAGCTTTACTCGAGAATAGTCTAATTGGTTAGGGTAATAATCTGCGGAGCTTTACTCGAGGTTATCAAATAATTATGAATGGATTGGTTGATATGTGTTGTTCACTTTCTACTATAACTTTGTCCATAAGAATGAATGGAATTTATATTTTGAGTATATGATCAAATTACAGTATCAAACGGAGGAATACTTTGGCTAGGCTTTTCTTTATATTGTTTTCAATCTTTATTTTTAATTTCCTTCTGCGTGATTTCGTGTTCTAAAATTAATCATTTCTATATCAATTCTTTTTATTTTTATTTTTATTGTTTCCACACAAATAAACAATTGCTACATTGGTCTCTGTGGTTTGACCCTATTCACCACTTTGCTCGTCTAAGGGTTCTAGAGTAGGAATTTATTTTTGCTGGTTTGACATGCCATCAACTCTTGAATTATTATCTTCCTTTCCTCTTTCTTTTTATTGTGCTCTTTATATTCTCTACATTCTCAACCCTTAATACAGCTTCTACTAGCTGTTGGAAGTCATAAAAATTATGCGCCACCAATTTTTCTCTAATAGATAAGTGTAATCCCGCTTCAAACCTACAACACTTAACCGCTTCACTCATCATCTCAGCTGCATATTTTGACAATTGCATAAATTTATGCTCATATTCGCTCACCGTCATCTCCCTCAGGGTAAGGCTCAGAAATTCCCTTTGCTTCTGCTGGAGATATAACTCAGACAAATATTTCTTCCTATGAGCAGTTACGAAGTCCTTTCATGTCAATGCTGGTGGTTTTATCTAACTCCCTACTACACTTTCCCACCAATGTAAGGCATCTCACGATAGCAAGCTTGTAGCATATACAACCTTTTCATTATCCTCACAATCCATTTGTTCCAATATTCTTTCTGTCTTCCTCAACCATGTTTTAGCTTCTTCTGGATCAGTTGTCCCATAAAAATCCACTGCCTCATACTTCCTTCATTTATCAAATTGGTTCCCTTTCTTAACTACGGCTGGGGTAAAAGTTTGTGGCATCTGGCCCATGGCCTGGACAAAAGCCTGAGAAAAGGATTGAAATACTCTAGGATCCAAAGGGTTGGGCACTTGCTCTTGAGGAAGAGGTGACTAATGCATTTGTGGTCGAAATAGCTCACTATCTTGCCCTACAGTCTCCTCAGTAATTAATGGAGCTCTAAACTCATTAGTGTCCTCCTCTCTTAATAGAGAATCAGGTGTAGCAGATCCTTGCAAAACTTCCCGTGTTCTTCTACAAGGTGGCATCCTATGTCACGACCCGAAACCACATTGAGCACATGACAACAGCCACATACCCGGGTTAAGAATACTCACGATACCCTTAACCCAACTATGCAAGGCTAACTAAATATCGATCTCAACGACAAATACAAATTGTTCATATGTAAAGTTATTTACAATCCATAAGACAATCAAAGTTAATTTACAAAATTTTAAAGCATATCGACATAATCATTTTAACAAAACAATAAAACGGTTAAAAAAAGTTAAATGGTAAATCAATTCATGAGCCACTATGTAACTAAGAAAACAGAAACTACCCACATGCAATAATGTCCCAAAACTGCCAAAAGACCGCACGATCTACTTAGAACTTTAAGCTCACTAAAATAACCTACATGGTTAGAAAGCGGAGGGGGTGACTACACTATGTTCTTGATGAGCAGGAAAAACATATATCTCAAACAGAACTCGATACACACCAAGACGGTATAGATAACCTATAAGGTGAACATACAATACATAGGAACACATAGGCCTAGTCTATGACTCAACATATACTAGTTAGGAACCATATAGGTCTAGCCTATTAATTGACTCATCCGGTTCTAGTTCCAATACACAAAGCATAAAAACATCACATCTATAATCAAATCTCGTCAGAAAAACAAATATCAGGGTAAGCCAAAACAATCATATGTGACACCATTAGTTGATCAGACTAGCATGCACACCTACCAATCCTCGGTGTTGGCTCGACTTCATCCATGGTGAGTCCAGACTACAGTCGACAAGAGCGTCATGACCCTAGGTGGTGACCTCTTCGATGTCCAGACCCTAGGTGTGGAATCACTAGCAAGGCTCGTACAAAGGTGTCGATACAGGGATTTGACTTTTATGTACCAGCGTCAAGGGTACGGGGATTGCTAAATCAGTTGTGCTCAGCACACGATTGGCTAATCGTTTCCTCACCAATCATCAAAAACCATACACAAATATCGAATACTGAAATCAAGTAAAACACAATGCCTTTATTTATCAGTCCAATCGATGAAATGAAACTTTGTCATGGCTCTAAGCCAAAAGAGAACATAAACATGCATCATACATGATTCGATTATGCATATGAAAATTCCCAAAATATTATCTCATGAAATAAAAGTCAATTTTTGTGCTTCAAATGCATTTTTTTTCAAAACAATGTCATTTCATAAATACACAAGCGTATTAGTATCCATTTGAGATTCAATTCTACTAAGCATCACCTAGGTTCAAAATTCACATACAAGTCATCATACATGTCTTAGGGTGATCTAATCCTATATGAGAAATATGGTTTCCCTAACTCACCTCAAAAGAAGGTGTGCACTACCTTGCCTTAAAAAATCCTCGGTACGAGCTCCTTGATTCCTACTCCCGAGCCTTTATACATAAAAAGACATACCATGAAATTATTACTTAAACATAATTTTTTTATATAGTTATACACCATCATATAAGTGTATAAAACACAATATCATTCCCTTTAAGCTATAGGATTTGACCATTAAGCTTCTCACATGATTACTTCCTCACCACTCACATTCGCTTCTCTTTTGCATTTTCTAAGGCATTTAATGCCCTTAACCTAATACTAGCTCATTTCGAAACATACTTAAGCACATCTTTATCCATGCAAATTGGTCCATTATTCATTAGTCTAAGCAACAATTCAAGTTTACTCTAAGTAAACATGAAAGCCTCTTTGCAATACACACTATCAAAATCCTTAAATCCTAAACCAAGTTGACTTAGGCATTTTATCAAACACCTAATGTGCATAACTATCAAGTTATATTTTCAAGACTTTATCATAGTAATTCATGCTCCAATCTTGTGATATAACAAGCACTTCCAAAC
This sequence comes from Erythroxylum suave, assembly GCA_027563595.1. Classification (NCBI taxonomy): domain Eukaryota; kingdom Viridiplantae; phylum Streptophyta; class Magnoliopsida; order Malpighiales; family Erythroxylaceae; genus Erythroxylum; species Erythroxylum suave. The sequence continues at coordinate 14,451,939 of JAOSBN010000002.1, read as the reverse complement.
AACAGTACATTTCACCACTCCATTAACTCCAACTCCCCTCATTTAAGCCATATTCATCATAATTATACCACTCATCACATTAATCCATTTCTTCCACCATAATTTCAGCCAAGCCTTATTCCATGTACATCTTCACTTTTTTTCATCAATTCACATTATACATACATAATTAACACCATAGAATTCATTTAAACCACCAATTTCAAAAGATGTTCAAAATTCACCAACTTTCACCAAAAAGGGGGCATTTTCGGTTTTGGCTAAAAAAAACTCTCCATGACTCTTTTCATTCATCTAAACCATGTTTCATGTATAATTATGCATGGAGAACAACATATCTTAACGCCAAACTCAAAATCCTAATTTAGAGAGAGATGAGACAAAATTTACCTATACTTTCCTTTGGTGATATCTTCAAATCCTTTGAAAATTTCTCAAATCTAATGATAGATTTGAGTTCCTTGATGCCTAATTAGCTTAGGCTGTGTTTGGTTGAGGGGTTTAGGATGGAATGGAATGGAACGTAATACATTTTCATCGTTTGGAAGAAAGTTTTATAATGGAATAGAATGGGATGGGATGGAAGCGGAGGGTTTCATGTTACGTCCTATTCTATCCTAAACAGTGAAAATAAGAAACCTTCCATTTAGGGGGTATAGGATGGAACGTAAATTAAAAAATACAAACTACCTAATATACCCTCAATAATTTTTCTTAATACCAACTGTGATCAAGTCATAATATTATATTAAACAGAATTAATATATTAAATGGAGTAGAATAATATTTATCATAATAAATTTTATTAAATAACTAATAATATTATTTTTATATTACTAATAATAAATTGCATATAATTAATAATAAAATAAAAAATTTAATTAAAGAAAATAGAAAATATATAAACAATTATTCTTTAATTGTTTGTATATATTTATATATCGACAAAATAAAAATAAATTACTTTTAAATATAAATCACATATAATAAAAATAAATTTTACTAAATAATTAATCATATTATTTTTCATATTATTAATAATAAATTTTATATAATTAATAATAAAACAAAAATTTTAATTAATGAAAATAAAAAATATATAAATAATTATTCTTTAATTTTTGTATATATTTCTATATAAATAAAAATAAAAATATGTTATTTTTAAATATAAATCAAATAGAATAAAAATAAAATATATTAAACAATTAATAATATTCTATATTACTAATAATAAATTGTATATAATTAATAATAAAATAAAAAAATTAACAAAATTTTAATTAATGAAAATAGAAAATATATCAAAATTTTATTTTTTTATTGTTTGTATATATTTCTATATAAATAAAAAAACAAATTATTTTTATATATAAATCACATAGAATAAAATAAAATAAATAAAATAAAATACATTAAATAATCAATAATACTATTTTATTTCATTAATAATAAATTGTATGTAATTTATATTAAAATAAAAATTAATAAAAGTTTTATTAATGAAAAATAGAAAATATTTTAAAAAAATTATTCTTTAATTGTTTGTATATATTTCTATAAAAATAAAAATGAAAATAAATTATTTTTAAATATAAATCAAATAGAATAAAAATAAATTTTATTAAATAATTAGTAATTTTATTTTTATATTATTAATAATAAATTGTATATAATTAATAATAAAATAAAAATTTTAATTAATGAAAATAAAAATTTATAAACAATTATTCTTTAATTTTTGTATATATTTTTATATAAATAAAAAATAAAAATATATTATTTTTAAATATAAATCACATAGAATAAAAATAAATATATTAAATAATTAATAATATTTTATATTATTAATAATCAAATGTATATAACTAATAATAAAATACAATTTTAACTAATGAAAATAGAAAATATATTAAAATTTTATTCTTTTATTGTTTGCATATATTTCTATATAAATAAAAATAAAAATAAATTATTTTTATATATAAATCACATAGAATAAAATAAAATAAATAAAATAAAATATATTAAATAATCAATAATACTATTTTATTTCATTAATAATAAATTGTATGTAATTTATATTAAAATAAAAATTAATAAAAGTTTTATTAATGAAAAATAGAAAATATTTTTAAAAAATTATTCTTTAATTGTTTGTATATATTTCTATAAAAATAAAAATAAAAATAAATTATTTTTAAATATAAATCACATAGAATAAAAATAAATTTTACCAAATAATTAATAATTTTATTTTTATATTGTTAATAATAAATTGTATATAATTAATAATAAAATAAAAATTTTAATTAATGAAAATAAAAATATATAAACAATTATTCTTTAATTTTTGTATATATTTCTATATAAATAAAAAGAAAAATATATTATTTTTAAATATAAATCACATAGAATAAAAATAAAATATATTAAATAATTAATAATATTTTATATTACTAATAATAAATTGTATATAATTAATGATAAAATAAAAAATTAATAAAATTTTAATTAATGGAAATAGAAAATGTATTAAAAATTTATTCTTTTATTGTTTGTATATATTTCTATATAAATAAAAATAAAAATAAATTATTTTTATATATAAATCACATAGAATAAAATAAAATATATTAAATAATTAATAATACTATTTTATGTAATTAATAATAAATTGTATGCAATTTATATTAAAATAAAAATGAATAAAATTTTTATTAATGAAAAATAGAAAATATTTTAAAAATTTATTCTTTAATTGATTGTATATATTTCTATATAAATAAAAATACAAATAAATTATTTTTAAATATAAATCACATAGAATAAAAATAAATTTTATTAAATAATTAATAATTTTATTTTTATATTATTAATAGTAAATTGTATATTATTAATAATAAAATAAAAATTTTAATTCATGAAAATAAAAATATATAAACAATTATTCTTTAATTTTTGTATATATTTCTATATAAATAAAAATAAAAATAAATTATTTTTAAATATAAATTACGTAGAAGAAAAATAAAATATATTAAATAAATAATAATATTTTATATTATTAATAATAAATTGTATATAATTAATAATAAAATAAAAAATTAATAAAAATTTGATTAATGGAAATAGAAAATGTATTAAAATTTTATTCTTTTATTGTTTGTATATATTTCTATATAAATAAAAATAAAAATAAATTATTTTTATATATAAATCACATAGAATAAAATAAAATATATTAAATAATTAATAATACTATTTTATGTAATTAATAATAAATTGTATGTAATTTATATTAAAATAAAAATTAATAAAGGTTTTATTAATGAAAAATAAAAAATATTTTAAAAAATTATTCTTTAATTGTTTGTATATATTTCTATATAAATAAAAATACAAATAAATTATTTTTATATATAAATCACGTAGAATTGAATAAAATAAAATAAAATATATTAAATAATTATTAATAAAATATAATAAATTTTTTAATGTAAATATAAAATATATAAACAATTATTCTTTAATTATTTGTATATATTTCTATATAAATAAAAATACAAATAAATTATTTTTAAATATAAATCACATAGAATAAAAATAAAATATATTAAATAATTAATAATATTTTATATTATTAATAATAAATTGTATATAATTAGTAATAAAATAAAATTTTAATTAATGAAAATAGAAAATATATCAAAAATTTGTTCTTTTATTGTTATTATATATTTCTATATAAATAAAAATAAAAATAAATTATTTTTATATATAAATCACATAGAATAAAATAAAATAAATAAAATAAAATATATTAAATAATTAATAATACTATTTTATTTAATTAATAATAAATTGTATGTAATTTATATTAAAATAAAAATTAATAAAAGTTTTATTAATGAAAAATAAAAAATATTTAAAAAATTATTCTTTAATTGTTTGTATATATTTTTATATAAATAAAAATACAAATAAATTATTTTTATATATAAATCACGTAGAATAAAATAAAATAAAATATATTAAATAATTAATAACAAAATATAATAAAATTTTTTAAGGAAAATAGAAAATATATAAATAGTTATTCTTTAATTATTTGTATATATTTCTATATAAATAAAAATACAAATAAATTATTTTTAAATATAAATCACATAGAATAGAACAAAATAAAATTTAGCATAATATAATAAATTTATTAAATAATTAATAATAATATTTTATATAATTAATAATAAATTGTATATAATTAATAATAAAATAATAAACTTCATGCAATAATCATTTTAATATAAGGGGTATAATAGTCATTTATTAAACATTACATCACATTCCATCCGTCTTCTAAACAATATTTCACTGCATTACATTATGAATCCTTACATCCCTCCCAAACAACATTTCACTATATTACATTCCATTACATTCCATTCGAATGTTCTATCTAACCACCAATCATACAATTAGGGGAGGAATATTATAGCTTACAATTTAGGAAGAGTATATGTAAATCAAGTTGTAACTTTTGACCAATTTATCCATTTGGTGGTTAATATAGATGAGGATCCAAATGCTTTTAAGGTCACTTTTATCTATGCAGTCAATCTTGAGTTTTAAAGAATCCTACTTTATAGGGATTTAACTACTTTAAGGTCCTTAATACAACAAAGACCTTGGTTAGTGTTGGGGGATTTCAACAACATTCATTTTCTTAAGAAGCTGAAGAAGAGAGACCAAGCAATAAGAGCATAAATGATAACTTTAAATATTGTATGAATGTAGATAAGTTCACTGAATTAAGGTTTGATAGAGCTTATTTCATTTGAAACAACAAATAAGCCGAAAGCTGATTTATCCAAGAAAAACTTTTAAGCCTTGGTTAATTCACCATGGCTCTCTAGATTCACTAATATCATAACTCACTTCTATAATTCTCTTTGCTCTGACCATTGCCCCATTAAGGTTATACTAAGGGCCAAGTCTAAAAAGATTAAATATATCTTTAGATTCAATAAATTTCTAACAAAAGTGGAAGGTTATAAGGAAGTAGTCATAATAAGCATAGGTATCAATCTAAAGGGCTTCTAATCTTATAAATGTGTGAGAAAAATTAAGGTTGTGAAGAATAAATTAAAAAGACCTTAAGCGAACAAAGTAAAAAGCAACAACTCAACCATCACCAAAACAAGATATGATCTATGCAATATTCATAATTGAATGGACCTCTTCCCTAAAGATGCAATAGTAAAGGGAAAAAAAGAAAACTCTTAAAGTTTATAATTAAGACTTAGAAAAACATTACTCCCTATTAAAATAAAGATCTAAGATGAACTAGTTAAGGAAAAGAGATAAGATCATTAGATATTATTATGATATTATACTTTATAGAAACAACACCAATAAATACGCTCCTTAAAGAATAATTATTATGATATTGTGAAACCATTTAGGAACCAGCTAAGCTAAAAGAAATGGCTTTCATTCACTTCAAATATATCATTGTTACCTCCAATAACACTTGTAAGATAAAACATACTAGATATTTTTATAATGTTATACTTTGTAGAAAGAACACTAATAAAATGTGCTCCTTAAAGATAACTATGGGGAAACCATTTGGGAGCAACAAAAGCTAAAAGAGTTAGCTTTTAATCACTTTAAGAATATCTTAAGACCTCTAACAACACTTGCTCATCTTTTTAGGAATTAAGAAATTTCATACCTAAGTCTCTATCTCAACAACACAAGGGGCACTATTATATACTTTTAATTCTATAGAGATCAAGTAAGCTTTATTTACCATGAGCCTTGATAAAGCTTTAAGGCCAGATAGACTAAAAGCATGTTCTTCTGGAAGACAAGAAATTTGATAGTAGAATTAGTAACCAAGACTATCATGGAATTCTTCACAAGTGACAGTGTACTAAGTGAGTTGAATAAATACATATGTATGCCTAATTCCTAATATGTCTAATACAAACTCTTTGAATGATTTTAGGTTGATATCTTATTACAAAATGAGCAATAAGATTATATCCAATAAGATTAAACGTTTTGATAAAAAGCTTTATCAATTCAAGTCAATAGGCTTATTTCGGAAGGGAGAAGCACTGAAGATAACTCCCTTTATGCCATGAGTTGTTGAATAGCTACAAAAGTTTAAAAAGAAAACTTTAATAACCAGTTCTTTAAAGATTTACTTTTGTAAGATATTTAATTTAGTAAGATGGAGGTTCATAATTGGTTATTTAGTAGCTTTTGGCTTCCTAACTAAGTTTATCTCATAGATTGAGAGTTGTTTATAGACTCCCTCGTTTATAATTCTAGTCAATAGAAAGGCCACTAATGCCCATATGGTTGTTCAACTCTATCTTTTCTTATTATTCTCCATTCCTTCTCCTTGCCCTTCCTAATATTGTCAAATAAAACGTATTGTTAATCAATCCAATTTTTTATTTTTTTAGAAATACAAAAAAGATGGTATACTTCTTTGTTTATTTGAATTTAATTAATAAGATTATTGAATCATCAAAATGACTTTCATATCTATTTTTCACTTTCTATTTAGGGCTTTGATTTATAGAAAAGACCTTACTATTTGAAAAGTAACTATAAAATCGATGGAATCCACTATTTCTTTATCCATTTCTATTTATTGCTTATTTTTTTACATTTTTGTTTAATACTTAAGATTAATACAAATTTTTCTTTTTTTCACAGGCGAAATGCCTAAAAAAATTATGGATGGGAAGGTTATAGTAGCAAAAGCCATTGGAATTTTTGTTTTATACATTATTTGGGAGTCCAAACTATACCAGACCGATACTAATTTTGTGTATTAAACTCTTTACTTTATTGATTGCTCACAAGATTGAGCAGGAAATTACGTTTAAAATTTTCATAACAAATGTAAGAGGTTAGGGCTATTCAATTTTTCATTTATAGATGATCTTTTACCACTTTGTGGATTTAATCTATATAAGGAGATTAATGGATTCCTTAAGCTATTTTACTGAGATCTTAATTAGCCTCATTAACTCATTCTTTACAATCCAAGGTCTAGGAAATCAAGAGATTCTTTTTAAATCCTTGTGACCCCAATTATTTTAGACAAAGATTGAGTTATCAAAATTGCCAACCACTCTTTGATTCCATTAATAAAAGGATTAACCACTAGAATAATAAACTTCTATCTTATATAAGTATATTACAACTCATCTTAGTTGTCATTAATAGTATCTAAAATTATTAGTGCTATCACTTATTCATACTATAAAAGTTGATTAAAGATGTGGAAAGAATAATAAAGAACCTTTTATAAACTAGTTCATTTGATAACCATTTAGGGCCCAAAGTAAAATGGTTAAAGATTTGTGGCTCAAAAAATGAAGAAGGCTTAGTAATAAACTTAACAAGGGGCAAAAACAAGTCGCTTTTGATCAAAGGAGTATGAAAACTTTTTACGAATCCTAGCTCAGTATAAATTAAATGGATACATAAATATATCATCAAGGATTAAAAAAATCTAGAAATATCAAAAGCAACAGACCAATTCTTTGACTCTTAATCAAATATTAAAGTTGAGTAGTCTAATGTCTCAAAAAATCAAAGTTAATAAATGTTTAATACACCATGTTTTTATTCCTATATTTAGTGTATTTTTCTTGATTATTTGAGAGTTTTCATTGTTTTTGGTACTTATTTTGTTTCTTGTATATTCGTAAGTCTCAATTGCCTTCACAGATTACAAGGAGAGAAAGTGAGGAAAAATCAGGTTAAAAATAGAATAATTAGAACTGTTTTGGAGGTATATGCATGTGTGATAAAGTACAGCTCGTGTAGGTAATATACAAGGTCGTGTAAGGGACCACGTAAGTCATTGTGAACATAAAAAAGCTTCAAAGATATTGTTTCAACCATATGAAGATATACGCCTATGTAAGTAATACACATGCCTACATCTCGTACCCATGTAAGCCTTTGTGAGTGTGTAAATATGCTATTTTGAAGCTTTTTTAGGTACTCCATCACTCACACAATTGTGTGACTGACCATATATATGCCAAAAACCATAATTTCAACTATAAAGGAAATTATGAAGAATAGATGAAAGAGCAATGGTTAAAGTCAGAGTTAGAGGTAAAGTTAGAGTTTAAGACACAATTCCAAAACCTGATATGGCAAAAAACATGAAAATTACTTCAAATATTCGATAGAGAATAACTTTCTATCAAAGTTTAAAGGGGTAAATATTAGAGAAAATGAGATGAATTCTTTTCTATTTAATTATTCTTCTGAATTTATTTATATATGTTTTATTTTCTATATTTATGAACTAAGTTTGTTTAATGCCTAGTATAATGAACACTAAGTTGGGATGGATATTATGATTTGATCTTTTATATATTACAATTTGATTAGTTGCTTCATTGTAATTCAATTACATGTTTTAAATCTTGAATTAAATTGTCCAGGATATTAGTTTAATGTATAAAGAAAGATATTAATATAACCTAGGCATTTCTATGGTCAAATGATAAATAATTAAATTGCATGATCAATTGTGATAACTTTACCTTATAGAAGGAAAGGAACTTAAGAGTTCCAAAATGCTCATCATTTGATAACCATTTAGGGACCAAAGTAAAATGGTTAAAGATTTGTGGCTCAAAGAATGAAGGAGGCTTAGAAATCAACTTAACAAGGGGCATAAACAAGACACTTTTGATCAAAGGAGTATGGAAGCCTTTTACAAATCCTAGCTCAGTATAAATTAAATGGATGCATAAATATATCATTAAGGATAAAAACTCTAGAAATATCAAATGCAACAGACCAATTCTTTGACTACTAATCAAATATTAAAGTTGAGTAGTCTAATGTCTCAAAAAACCAAAGTTAATAAATGCTTAATACACCATGTTTTTATTCCTATATTTAGTGTATTTTTCTTGATTATTTGAGAGTTTCATTATTTTTGGTACTTGTTTTATTTTATGTATATTTGTAAGTCTCAATTGCCTTCATAGATTACAAGGAGAGAAAGTGAGGAAAAATCAGGGTAAAAATATAATAATTGGAACTATTTCGGAGGTATATGTACATGTGATAAAGTACAGCTTGTGTAGGTAATATACAAGGTCGTGTAAGGGACCACGTAAGTCACTGTGAACATAAAATGCTTCAAAGATATTGTTTCAACTATGTGAAGATATACGCCTGTGTAAGTAATACACTTGCCTATGACTCGTACCCGTGTAAGCCTTTGTGAGTGTGTAAATATGCTATGTTGAAGCTTTTTTAGGTACTCCATCACTTACATGATTGTGTGACTGACCATATATATGCCAAAAACCATAATTTCATACTATAAAGGAAATTATGAAGAATAGACGAGAGAGCAATGGTTAAAGTTAGAGTTAGAGGCAAAGTTAGAGTTTGAGACACAATTCCAAAACCTAATATGGCAAAAAACATGAAAATTACTTTAAATATCCGATAGAGAACAACTTCTTATCAAGTTTCAAGGGGATCATGTTAAAGAAAATGAGATGGATTCTTTTCTATTTAATTATTCTTCTGAATTTATTTATATAAGTTTTGTTTTCTATATTTATGAACTAAGTTTGTTTAATGCGCAGTATAATGAACCCTAAGTTGGGATGGATATTGTGATTTGATCTTTTATATATTGCAATTTGATTAATTGATTCATTGTAATTCAATTATATGTTTTAGATCTTGAATTAAATTGTCCAGGATATTAGTTTAATGTATAATTTCATGCAATTGAGATGAGAAATTCTATTGTATTAAAAGAGCTCCTATAATTGGAAAAATCTATATGCAAACATAAAAATATGTCGATATAAATTATCTGGATTAGGATCAAAATTAAAAATGAAATTCAAGAATTGATTAATGCAATCTTAGGAATTTAAACTTAAAAAAATTTCAGTTAATTAACCGAGGATTAGTTATTAACAGTCTAAAGAAAGATATTAATATAACCTAGGCATTTCTATGGTCAAATGATAAATAATTAAATTGCATGATCAATTGTGATAACTTTGCCTTATAGAAGGAAAGGAACTTAAGAATGTTCCAAAATGCTCATCAAATGATCTAATAGTTTACTAAGAACACTTTTCACATAATGATCATAACTCATAACATTCTATTGAAGTTAAGTCCTAGTTTAGCTTCCAATCAAATTGTCAATGAGTTGAGAATATTTATTTAGCATCAAGTAGTTGTTATCAAACTTAGCCGAAGTGTCATGGAACTTAATCTAATTGTGAGTTGGATTTACATTGGCTAGCATGGTAGAGTCTTAATTAGTTACGATAGTCTATAAAATTGAATAAGATGATGTAGTGTTGCTCCCTGGTTATTCAAAACATTTGTAATTTTTAGCATTTAATGCATCTTCATTCTTAAAAAAAAAAAAAAGAGCCAATAGTATTAATCTTTTAGTTATCAAATGACGATTATGAACCACTCTTCGCTATAACTTTATATATATATATGGGAAATTATAAAATAACAAAACATCATAAATTTTTTCAAAAAATTAAAATTTCTTTAATCTTTTAAATTTTTAGCATTTAATTTTTTATAAATCAGGATGAGATTCATATACGTTTATTGAATTAATAAAACATTCTCTATTTAAACTTTCATTTATATATCAATATTTTAACTTACGAGTTTGATAACATAATTATTGCTACCAAGAAAAAAAAGATAATATATGCTACTTTTATCAACGTTTAATGACAAAGCATCATTTATTAGGAATATTTAAGGTTTTACGTTTGATATATATTAATATTATTGTTACATGATCCCATTATAATTATCTCTTCACAACTTCAACACTATTAATTTTATTAAAAAAAATGTATTTATCATCTATTAAATAAATATAATTTCAGATAAAGCAATTTTATTTTTTAAAAGGAAAAAAACATCAATACATGTCAAGTCATTTTAGTTACTTATAAAGCATTAACATCACCTGCTCTTACAAATAACACAGCATAATGTAATCCCTATAAATATTGGATAAAAGATTTTTTTTTGGGGGATTTAAGAAATTTTTAAAAGTTTAAAATTTAAATTTGAGATAAAAGGCTTCTAATTTTTAATTTTATAAAATATATACTATCTTAAAATTAAATTAAAACAATGATGGAATACACATGGTATAAATATCATATATAGATTGATAAAAATTTACTAACATGATAACCTAACTTAACTCTTGTTTTTGATATGAACTAATTAAACTAGACTTAAATTAATAATTTAGGATAATTATAATAAATTATTAGTTTAAGTTATGTTTAAATTAAAAATTAAAAGCAATATTTGATTGATTCACATTTTACGCATAAGAATAAGAAAAGATGTTTTATGAAAAAATTAAAAATTTCTAAAATTTTTAAATCTAAATTGAGTTCGATATTTTTTACCTTAAATATGTGTTTGAGACAAATAATATTGGAGGGGAGTTATCAAGTCTTAAAAGTAGCTAGTTCCAACTCTTAGATATTTTGAATAGATAAGAGCAAAAGACATAAAAGAAGAAATCTAACAAAACGATGCCTTGGACTGCATGTGGTCCCCAAGGACGATTCAAGTTTGATCTTGTTAATGGCCCGAAATCGTCAACGGGCACTTTGAAGAAGATGAGATAAAAAAGAAGGAAGTCTACAGAAAACTAACTAAACCAATTGTATTTTCAATTTTATAGTAACTTCACATAACTATTACCGAGAGAGAAAGAGAGAGAGCTCAAGTCCCAACTCCCAAATTCACCAAAAGACAATAAGCTCTCCTCAATCCCCAAGCCCTAATCTATATATTACTAAAAGATCCCTTTCGATTTGAGGCTATTTTGCTTATTTTTTAACATGGTGAGATGTTGTTTCTTTTCATTGATTGATCATTTATTCCATTTTCCTTATGTTTTGTTATGTTAACCTATTTCAGTTAATCTGGAAATTGAGAAGGAAAGGGATTCTTGTCTTTTTTCTATTTGATATATTCGTTAAGCTGGGTGCAGTGTTTATTCGATTGCGGGAGTCTGTGCTAGGATTGAAGGATTTGTGGCCCAGTTTTCTGTTTAAAGTTTTTTTTTTTACAGTTTCAACCTTTGATTTCTTCCTTCCTAATTGCATGCTTGCGATGCTGGCATAGATAGTGCTTCTCGTCTTTGTTTGATTCTTGGGTAATGTTTTTGGTGTCGTGTAATTATGTACCCAACTTTCTGCAATTTCGTTTTCAGTTCTAGTTTTCTGGTAGCCAATGCTTAGTATTGCTTTTATTTCTGAAATCTTCTGTACCTTTTACCCAGGACCAACCCTGTGCCATTCATGTATAGCCATAAATTTCTGTAGGTTCCAGCAAAATTTGTGGCTCTGCATGTATGGAACAGAATTGGTCTTGGATAAATGGAACAGAAGAATTGGTTCCATAATGAGATGGTTTCTTACCTATCTTCCCATCATTTCTTCGTCTTATTCTTCTTTTTTTTCCTTCGAAAGTTTCTTCTTCTTTTTTTTTTTCTGAGTGTTTTCTTCTGTTTTCAGCATAAATTAAACAGAGGCAACCGCGACAAATTGCAACAGTTTATCAGCATAACTGGTGCAAGGTAAACCAATCTCTACACTTAATTTCTTATGCCCTTTGTATATGGTTGACTGACTGGTCGATTTGTGGCACAATAGGTGAATCTTATTTCTTTCTTGTGAAATGTTCTTTGGAAATGTACTCATCACCAAGGTTCCTAGTAGTTGTACCGTGTTTTGATACAATAAGTGCATGAAATCACTTTGTTATTTTTTTCTGTTGACGAGTTTGTCTTCTCAAGAGTACATTGGTTGACTAGAAGGTTATTTTTCATGTTAGAGTTGCAATCTCATTAAGAGTGGCCTCGATACACATGTATTCTGTATGAGATCCGTTTCTTATGGAGTTTACAATTCTTCCATCATCCAGTGGCTACGCTTTTGTTTGTTATTTTTCTAATTTTCATAAATTGGAATCAATTGCATTTTGAGATACAATCTTGTATTGTGTATGTTAGTTGCATCTTGTGTTTTTAATTCACCTGAGGAGTTCATATAATTTAGGAAGTTGACTTTTTCTTCTCAAATGCAGTGAGAAAGCTGCTCTTCAAGCTTTGAAAGCTAGTGACTGGCATCTTGAAGGAGCATTTGATTATTTCTACAGTCAGCCCCAGATTAGAACACTTACTGATTCTAGACATTTGGAAGAGCTTTACAGCAGATATAAAGGCTAGCTTCACTTCAACAATGGCAATTGTTTCTTTTTATATCTTTTCATAGCATTTAAAATTGGAGAATAGAAGGGTGTCCTATAAGTAGTTGAGCTTTACAATACTTGATTTCCTTGCAAACTTTTTTATTGGTATTTTGTGTTTTTGACGAGACATCATAAGAATGCATCTTGATTTACGTAAAGAATTGGTTTACCTATGTTAATATCCATAAGATATTATTATAAAAAGAATGAAGGCTGATTGATTGTTATGCATTTATTGAGAAATGTCTTTTCATAGTATTTAAAACTGAATCTCTATGAATCTTCAGCTTAGTTCAAATTATTGCTTTTAAATCAATTTATGATGCTAAAATTTACTTTGGTTTCTTTTATATCTTGATACTTCTACGCATTAAAGATTTGGAGTCTGTTCATCTGATGAGCCATATATATTGAAGTACATTCTTCATTTTTCCAATGAATTATTTAGGATATTTGTGAAGATTCATAGAGATTCAGTTCTATGTAAGCTACTTCATGGAATGTTGGAATGGAATGTAGTTAAAATGCTTTGACAAAAGTCCTGACTAAGTAATTTTTGTTCAAATGTGTGTGCAGATCGTTATGCTGATATGATTTTGGTTGATGGTATCACCCTCCTGTGTGATGACCTTCAGGCAAGTAACAATACATATCCTTCATAAAAATTACTTGTAGTAATGGTTGTTTGGCTGGGAAGTTCTGCATACAGATTGTGTCACGCTTGGAGTTACCCTTTATTGGTGTTTATAATTTATGGAATTATCCATATGACCTGTTTGTGACCAGGCAAAGGGAATGGTTTATGAAAAATTATTTTAACAATGAGTCCATGTCATTTGCAAATCTTATAATCTTCATTCTGTACCTAAAATTGGCCCATGAAGTGGTGTTGAATATATAAATTTGTTGATGTATCCATGCTGCATATGGAGGTGTTTTTTGATTTCAACTAATGCTTAAGTTTTTCTTTTTTTGCAGGTTGATCCTCAAGATATAGTGATGGTATGCATGGATTTAAGAGCAATGTTTCCTTTAATATATGCACATAATTGTTAACGAATTTTGTGCATATTTTAGCAATAACCTGTAAAAGTCCAACTGAATCATCAATAATATTTTATAAGATGAATAAGGTCAGGCACTTTCTCTATTTTACCTTCTGGATCTTGCGTCTGGAAAAGCCTTTGATCCAACTATCTTGGCTTTGGATCATTTAGATTATTGAGGACTGCGTGAGATTATGCTGTTAAGTTGATCCGCCTACTTTTTAAGTTGCTGGTAGACAAAGGAAATAATGATTGCATTCTTAGATGTCATTTAAACATATTGGTGTAGGTTCCTTGAGTAAGACTCCCAGAGCTTGCCTTTGCATCAGATTTGTAGTGCACCTTTCTATTGGCTTATATAAGTATCTTCAAATTGAGATGGGGTTGACTTTTGGGTTTGCTAATGCTTTAAGAAAGAAAGGACATAGCAAGCCATGACCCTTGAACAATTGAACCCATTACTTTGGTACCTTTGCTGGGGCTATCTCTTTGTCAAATTGGTGAATCTATCAACGACTATGAAGTGAAGATGAACTTTCTGTTGCATTAATTACATAACTAGTCCACATTGTAATGCATTTTTAGCTTAGACTTGGAATTTAAGTTAAAAGACATTATGTCTGCTAAGTCTGCATGGCATCCATTATTGATCATCATATTATATTCTACATCATCCATGAAATTTGATTTCAAATTGTCAATGCTGTTGTTGGATGTCTTAGTAACATTTGTTTGTTAATTATAATTGCAGTTAGTTGTTTCATGGCATATGAAGGCTTCAACCATGTGCGAATTCTCCAAGCAAGAGTTTGTTGGAGGCTTACAAACACTAGGGTTTGTTCTTTTTCGTCTAAGTTTTTTTTTTTGTTGTAGACTAGATTGGCATAGACCAAGTTAAGTGTTTTTTTTAATGGAAATGAAATTTAAGTGATGTTATTGATGGCAGGATAGATTCTGTGGAGAAGTTTCGTGAAAAGATTCCATTTATGCGCTCTGAACTTAAAGATGAGCGTATGTGCATCTTCCTTCAATTCTCAAACATTTGGGCAATTGATTGGGATTCTTTTTATCGTATTTAATTTTAACTGGTGACTTTCTAACAACAAACCTAAGTTTGAACTTTATCTATGGATGATTTTGAATTCTTCTACAAATTCATAACCTTTTATTAATATGAAATGAAGCAACTATTTTTAGTTGCATGCTTTCACAATTATTTTAACTTCAAATTAGCAACAGATTGGGTTTCTAGTTTGCTCCTCCTCAGCAAGTTCTTTGTAACTATTCTTTTACTCAACCTTAAAACATTATGGACAAAATGTGTTATGGATGCGTGGATTGTTAAGTTAACTGAAATAGGGTCTGTGCTATTTGCATGATCAATTCTGTTGCTATAATGGGTTGAAGAACAAAAAAGATGGTGGTGGTTTAAGTATCTACATAGCTTCTTAGTTTTGTTCACTCAAATGTCTTCTGAAATTTGTTGATTTTTATAATTAGATATTGCCCCTTATTATTAAAAAGATACTTGGCTTCTTTGATTGTTCAGAAAAGTTTCGTGATATCTACAACTTTGCTTTTGGCTGGGCCAAAGAAAAGGTAACAATTGTTACCCTGATAAGCTTAAAATCATTGCACTTTTCCATGGTGATATTTAACCTGCTTGTCTATTCGTGGAGTTAAAGAACTTTTTCTGATACCTTTGCATGATATATGAGGGTGAGTGGTATCATTTTCATGTTTCTTAATGGAAAGCTTGGTTCCGAAGTTTGTCAACTAAGCAATTTTAGAAACTTCCTCAGACAAATTCTCTATTTCTTGCATTATCAGTTGTTTATGGTAATTCGGCATGTCTTCTTTTGTTTGTGTTATGAATTCTATCTCTGGAGTAAAAACTGGTGCATTTGGCCATTGTGCGTCTTCAACTGTAACAAGTTTTGGTTGTTCCTTCTTGTTATTTGTTTGTTTAGTTTGCATGGAGCAAAATGGGCAGACTTGTGAGGGATAGGGATTCTCTGTCTACTCTATAGCCAATTATGTTAAGTGAGCATTCCTTTGATGGGAAGAGATGTATTTGTTAGAGTTTGTTGGTTCTCTTTCTTGCTTATGGAAATGTTTTTTTATATTCTAGTTACTTTGTTGTGGTGCTTTAAGAGTAAGCTCATATTACTTGAGGAAAATCATTGCTAGCTTTAGCTTCTTGTTTGAAGTTCTTTTGCAATTCTTCCAAATGTTAACCTAATTTTCTCAATTGACTTTTGATTGAGCATACTCATTCAAACCTAGAATGGTCGGATGAAGTTGTTTATTACACCTATTGATTGTTTTAAGAGGAAGTTGTCAAGAAGAAATATAGTAAAATGTTCTTACAGGGTGTGAAATTTTCAAATCCCCAGTATGTTTATTAGGATTGACCATTATGGCCCGACTTTGTCCGAAATCAACAGACCAGGCTCAAGTAGATGGGACTTGAGTCTGGGAATTGCCTGGCCCAGCTTGAAAGGCCTGCATTGACCTGAGCCAGGCCAACAAGATGTTTTAGTAGCAGCTCCTTGTGATCGTCCATTACCAACCTTAAATGTTTATTGCTGATGGGAGAAATCCCATCACTTAATCAATTCGGTGGAGGTTCCTAGGAGGTTGCCCTCTTCGGTTGGTTACATCCAACCAATCTTGTTGTGAAGGATTGCATGGTAAGGTGGATGACCTTGGGAACTTAGAACATGGGGTTTTTATAGAAAGAAGTTAAACCTTATTGTTGCTAAGATTTTACCCCACATATTTGATGTATAATATTACCATGATACCTAGTCTTTTGGTTTTTATTGGGGGCATCATTTCGATTCAATGTACATTAAATTTTCTCCATCTGTCTGCTGGCAATTCATCCAGTTCTCTATAGGAAAACACTGGAAAACATTTCACTGTATCACTGATAGGAGTACCAGTAGAGATTTGTATTATTTACGTAGAAGTAGGGTACAACAGCAGTATACCTCCTGGAAGAGAGCTTCCAGGCCAATACAATATCTTATTTTCCAGAATATGAATGATATCCCTCCGCACTATACAGATTCCTCTATATGTCTATCCCCGTACCCCCCTCTCTTCTGCAATCTCTCTCCATAACTGATTCATAACAACCTAGTCTATGTGGCATTTGCCCCCTTCCCCATCTTACCCCTATGGATGTAGGTTTGGATGGGCTTAGTGGGCTGATTGCTAACACTAACAAGCTGATCACTAGGAGGGGTACTAACAGTTCCCTCCTCCTCAATTAACACCTTGTCCTCAAGGTGAATGGAAGGGAATTGCCCCTTGATGAATTCTGCATCTTCCCAAGTTGCCTCTTCTGCTGGTTTGTCCCTCCACCGAATAAGCCACTGAAGGATACTGCTGTTGTTGGACTTGGAAATGCGGGAAGCTAAGATTGCCTCAGGTACAGCCAAGTTTCCTTGATCCATCTCCAGCCCTTTCGGAAGGTTGTGCTCAACTGAATGGTTGCCCAAGGCCTTCTTCAGCTGAGAAACATGGAAAACCGGATGAATCTTGGATGAAGGAGGAAGTTGCAGCTTGTAGGCAACCAATCCCACCATCCCAATTATCTTGAAAGGCCCATAGTATTTTGCTGACAACTTAGGACAGATCCTCCTAGCTACCGTGAGCTGTCTATGGGGCCTCAATTTAACAAAAACCAAGTCACCCACCTGAAACTGCACCTCCCTTCTGTGAATATCAGCTGATTTCTTCATCATAGATTGTGCTCTTACTAGGTTGTGCTTTAGTTGTCTTAATGCTTCATCTCTATCAACTAGAGCTAAAGCTACAGATTCTACTTGAGTTTCCCCTTGAGTGAAATGTAGCAAGGTTGGTGGGAGACGACCATGCACCACTTCAAAAGGAGTCCGCCCAGTCGAAACATGATAGTTTGTATTATACCAGTATTCAGCCCATGCCAACCAAATAGACCAACTTTTAGGTTGCTCCGAAGTGAAGCAACGAAGATAAGTTTCTGTACACCTATTGATCACCTCGGTTTGCCCATCCGTTTGAGCATGGTAAGAAGAACTCATCTTCAATGTCGTCCCTTGCAACTTGAACAGCTCCTTCCAAAAGTTGCTAGTAAAGAATGGGTCTCTATCACTTATGATGGAACTAGGAACTCCATGTAATCTCACTATGTCTGGGATGAATGTTTCAGCCACAATCTTAGCTGTGTAGGGATGTTTAAGAAGTGAGAAGTGAGCATACTTAGATAAACGATCAACCACCACCAATATCACCTCATAACCATGTGATTTAGGAAGCCCTGTGATAAAATCCATAGAAATCTCCTCCCAAATCAGCTGAGGTATGGGTAAGGGCTGCAAAAGACCAGATGGAGACATCGCCATGTATTTATGCTTCTGACAAGTGACACATTCCCGCACAAACTTCTGAATAGAAGATTTCATTCCCAACCAAAATAGTCCACCAGCTAACCGTTTGTAGGTTTTAAGGAAACCAGAATGTCCGCCTAAAGGTGAGCCATGGTACTCGTGTAGAAATTGAGGGATTAACACTGAAGTAGATGAGAGAACCAATCTGTTTTTGTAAAACAGTAAACCGTCCCTGGTGTGGAAATCAGGCTTAGAAGTGGGATCTTCTTTGAGTGCTGTGATAATTGAGTTTAACCTAGAGTCCTCCTTGAGTTCCCTTCTAACTACATCCATGTCAAGCCAAAATGGACCTGAGATCGCAGAGAATAGGAATTTGTCATCTTCAACCCTTGAGAGAGCGTCTGCTGCCCCATCTTGCTTCCCCGGTTTATAGATGACTTCGAAATCCAGCCCCAACAATTTTGCTTGCCAACATTGTTGGTCTATAGAAGGGATGCGCTGATCCAACAAATGTTTCAAACTTTTATGGTCAGTATAGACCTTGAAATGCCTTCCAATTAGAAAGTGTTTCCAATGTAGAATAGCCATCACTACTGCCATCACCTCTTTCTCATATACTGACTTAGTGTAAGTTGATTCAGCCAAAGCTTTGCTGAAAAATGCCAATGGACGACCCTCTTGGATGAGGACTGCACCTAATCATCTTCCTGAAGCATCACACTCCAGAGAAAACTCCTTGGAGAAATCAGGTAAGGCTAAGACTGGAGCTGCGGTAATCTTCTTCTGCAACTCCTCAAATGCTACTTGGGCTTCCTTTCCCCAACTGAAATTGTCTTTCTTTGTAAGATCAGTAAGAGGTTTAGCAATTTTCCCATAATCTTTGACAAACTTACGATAGTATCCCGTAAGTCCTAGGAACCCCTCACCCCTTTGACATCCTTAGGAATGGGCCAATCCAAGATGCTCTTGATTTTTGAAGGGTCCATTGCTACCCCTTTATAGGATATAATGTGGCCTAGGTACTCCATCGATTGTTGCCCAAAAATACACTTCTTCTGATTTGCTCTCAGCTGGTTATCCAATAGCAATTGCAACATACAGGTTAAATGTTCTAAATGCTGATTCCAATCTGCACTGTAAACAAGGATGTCGTCAAAGAAAACTAGGACGAACTTCCGTAATAGAGGCTTGAAAATTGAATTCATGGTGGACTGAAATGTAGCAGGGGCATTCATGAGACCGAAAGGCATCACTAGGTACTCATAATGTCCCTCATGTGTCCGGAACCCAGTTGTATAAATGTCCTTCCGAACTTTGATTTGATGAAAACTCGACCTTAAATCCACCTCAGAAAAATACCTAGCCCCATGTAACTCCTCCATCAGCTCATCTACTACTGGAATAGGGAATTTGTCCGGAATTGTGAGCTTATTTAGAGCTTGATAGTCAACGCACATTCGCCAGATGTATCCTTCTTTTTAACAAGAATAACCGGACTAGAAAAAGGGCTGATACTTGGCCTTATAACTAAATTCTGAATTTGCTTCTCAATCTCATCCTTATGATTCAAATTAATTGCATGGTCATGCTCCCTTCTAGGTGGTAATCCCTTTATTTCCTGGAAAACCGACCCATATTTGAATAAAACAGCCCCTAAATTGTCCCTTTGACCCTCATTCAAGGTTTCCATCTCATCAGCAGGAGTTTTTCCGATACTCAAAGACCACAATAACCCTCCTACTTCCACTTCCTGATGTTTAAAAATTAACTGCAGTGCATGAGGGGAAGAAGCGTGCATATTGATTCCCTGTAGGGTAATTTCTACTCCCTTCCGATCAAATGACATGTACGTTCTTTTCCAATCAACCTTCACCACTCCTAATGTCTCTAACCACGCCACACCCAAAATTAAATCAGGCCCTCCTGTGTCAAATACGTAAGCATTCACACTGAACTTCTCCATTCAACTCCAATCTAATCTCCTTGCAAATACCTTGTGAGAATGATCGGTGGCCATCTCCCAATCTAACACCGAAACTCTAGTTGAAGTAACAACCAAACTCATAGCGTGAACCAACCTTCTAGACATAAAATTATGGCTAGCCCCACTATCTACCATAATGACAATAGGCATTTCTTGTAGCTTACCTATTAAAATCATGGACCTTGGAGGTGGAGATTGAACCCTGAATTCCACCGAATTGCACACTAACTCCCAGTCTTCTTGCTGCTCCTCTACCACAGATAATTCCTGATTATTGGCTCCCTCTACTGAATCATCTCCTTCCCAAATAATCAGCCTATACTCCTTATCTGGACATCGGTGGAGTGGCCCAAAAGTCTGCCCACATTTAAAACATAGGCCTTTAGCTCTCCTCTCCATTAATTGTTCATAAGTCAAATTCCTCGTCCCCTTCCATCTTGAGCTCCCGGGTTGGTGACCTTCAGTAGGTGTGCTTCGGTTCTTGTTGGGTAAATCCCTTATGTCATTTTTTGCATTACCAAATGCATGGTTGGCAGGACTGGGCGGTTAGTGCTGGTATTATTTAATCGGTACCCAACACTTGAGTGGGAGCTGCCGTGTTTAACTTTTCCTTCTCCTGGCTGTATTACTCCTTCACTGACTAACTCTCTCTCCACTTTCCTTGCTATAGAGATTAATCGAGTTCAGGTTGGGGGGTCGTGAGCGCGCACTCTGTTTTTCACTTCTTCACACAAGCCTCCCAAAAAACAACTCATATACCACTCTTCTGGAAAATGACCAATTTGCGACGCAACTCTCTCAAATTCATCGATATACTCATCCACCGAACCATGTTGGGAGAACAACTTCAACAGCTCTATCGGGTCACCCTCGTCCGTAACGTTCGAAAAATGAACGTTTGAACCTCTCCCATGTCATACGTGGGTCGAACTCCCAAAGATTCATAAACCAATATAGCGTTGCCCCCTCCATGCAAATCTGGACCATCGGCAAACACAACTCATGTGGAATCTCGTGGATCATGAAGTACGATTCAGCTCGTGTAACCCAAGCAAATGGGTCGTCTCCATGGAACGTAGGAAGGTCGACTCGACGGGCTACGTTCCTATATTCTTCCCATGCACGTTCGGTAGCAGCTCTGTTCCCACCTTCTGAATGTGTGGGATGCGCCGTTCTATCATTTCTAGTTGATGAGGACGTGTGCGCATTGTGGGCAAACACTGGTGGTACCTCTCCTTCACTCACGTTTGGGTTCTGCGGGTTCTTGGCCAACAACGTCTGAAACCCATCTCTCATTTCCGACTGTAATAGCCCCCAGATTTGGCCAACGTCTGTACGCTAGCCATCAAAGTGCTAAGCTGCGTCCGTAAGTCCTTCAAGGTGGTGTCATGCGATTTAACCATTCCTTCTTGTGCTGAAAGGGATGATTCTTGCCTCCTAAGAGACGCCTCTACTGCCGATACTCTAGCCTCCATTCTAGTTTGCATACAATCTCTCCCTACTTAGTTCTCTCAACGAAAGCACCAATTGATAGGAATACCAGTAGAGATTTGTATTATTTACGTAGAAGTAGGGTACAGTAGCAGTATACCTCCTGGAAGATAGCTTCCAGGCCAATACAATATCTATATTTTCCAGAATATGAATGATATCCCTCCCCACTATACAGATTCCTCTATATGTCTATCCCCTTACCCCCCTCTCTTCTGCAATCTCTCTCCATAACTGATTCATAACAACCTAGTCTATGTGGCATTTGCCCCCTTCCCCATCTTACCCCTATGGATGTAGGTTTGGATGGGCTTAGTGGGCTGATTGATAACACTAACAGGCTGATCACTAGGAGGGGTACTAACAATCACGCACTGGAGACATGAGTGGCACTTAAAATAACTGTTGTATCTGCTGGATGCTTTTATTGAAATTTTAGATCTTTGATAATAATGAGTTTTGTATTAACAAAGTGCAACCTTTGGACTTTTTTGTTAACCTATCTACTTTGTTTATTGAGCTGACTTAGAATTTCCTAGTTGTTTGAAATCAAGGAATAACGGCAGCTTGACTTTTTTGTTTTCCTGTATCTTATGGGCTCCTGGGTTGGGGTTACAGCTCAAATCTGTAGGTTATTTTGTTATTATTGACAGGCTCTTGTGGGGTTGCACTGAAATAGAAAAAACTTGTCCACAAGTTCTCTTTTAAACAATATGCATCTCTTCTCAAGTTTTTTTTATAAAAAAAGGATAAATAGCTGTCTTAGTTGAACTGCTATATTTACTATTCGCTAAAGCTCCTGGAAAATGCGTCGGTTTTATGGAGGGTTAAGGTGTCAAAATTAGTAACTGTAGGGGGCAATGTTGACAATCTAGGGTGTTTTTACCTATTTGAGGGGGCAAGTTGGGTTTTTCCTGGTTGTCATTTGTATAGGGAATAACCCAAGTGCTACTGCACGGAGGGTTCTCTTTCTCATATTATAGTGGCAAATAGGTGAGTGTATTTGGACGTAGGTGCTTCTTCCAAACTACATTAAAATACTGTTTCTTGTGCTTTCCAACTCACCTGTGTGCCTGAGTGATTATTCTATCATTCTGTCTTGCCTGCTATGCTCTGTACTTGTCTGCTTCACCTAGAAGAACTTCAGGTGCAAGGCATCGATGCATCAATATTTTATATATTTTGTTAGTTCATTGAGCTGTAATTGTTGTAGTATAACTCTGATATATCTTCGTTTATTCAGGGTCAGAAATCTTTGGCATTGGATACAGCAATTGGTATGTGGCAATTGCTATTTGCGGAAAAGCAGTGGCCATTGGTTGATCATTGGTGCCAGTTCTTACAGGTATATTACAATCTTATTTTGGAGTATCTTGTACAAGTGAGATTTGTGTAAAATCGGTTATGAGCAGTATTGCATGCTGCCGTCGACAATGGTTGTGTTGTGTGGACATGAAGCTCAAAGAGTCAATAAAAGATACTTCTACTTTCAAGTGTTGCATCTCTGTCCAATTTTGATAAATCATTGGGAAGGTTTTATATGGTTGGGGTTTGAACTGTGAACACTATGGTAATTGATATGTAATTTTGTTGTAATTTTTTCTATGTTATCATGGACTGTGGTAATATATAAGTACATTTTCCCTTTATTTGAGTCATACTCACACTTGGTAAATTTATAAGTTTGAGTAAAAAATATCCCTTTGCTTATTTGTCTATTTAATTTCTGTTGTTAGTTGTCAAGCCAGGTCTTCCAGGCAAGGGCTTAAGATGTCTTGTACTATAAATAACAAATGGCCTTACTCGGCTAAGAAACTCTAAGCAAGGGAAGTTCAAATTGTTAACTAATAAAAATGTGAGTTTTACTGAGCTGTCCAAAATTAGGTAATTTCTCAGAGAATTCCTCGTATCCTTTTTGTTGAGGTGCAAGAATCTGGAGAGGATTTGTTGGCCACTTCTGGCAGGACATATATGAGGTTGTTTGTTTTTTGGAAAGTCAAGCTCCTAACTGGACTACCTGGCGTTTGGATTTATGCCCTTATCAAAGTTCTTTTTTGCAAATTTGTTCCAATGCATTTAGGTTTGAGGGTTAGAATGCTGCCTTTGTTTCATTGAGTACAATTGTTGGCCTCTCTTCTGGTGATTTCTTTACACCAGTATAAGTTTTGCATTACATTAAAATATGTCGGATGTGATGAAGCCCTGGATTGTCACAACTACATGAGTATGATAAGGTCTCTTTCTGTGAGAATATTTTCAGTTTTGTACTACAATATGATTTCACATTTCTGGAGAAGTTATTTGTACTGTTTATTTTATAGACTATCCTGTCAACTAAGTTTAATCAGATTAGAATTGGTACATAAATGATCTTTGGATTCGTAAAATTCAGCTTTGTTTATTGTAATTGAATTTTTTGGTCCGTGCTTGTTTTACAAGTTATATTTCATTTGACAATGTTGCCAAAAATTTTTTAGGCTCGACATAATAAAGCCATTTCCAGGGACACTTGGTCTCAGCTGTTGGAATTTGCAAGGGTAAGAGGCAACATCAAAATAAAGCTTTGCTTATTCTGCTACATTTTAAGTGTTGATTTCTGTATCTTTACTGTCTTTCTTCCTGTGCATTCTTACTCTGTACCATGCGAAGCTAAGGTGCAGGATGATTTATTATGATCAGATTACACTGAAAAATAGCATTTCAGAAACAGGATTATGTTTTTGACAGTGAATGACTTCAAAGAACTCAAAATACAAAAGCTTTTAACCCTAGATTGGTTTGATATTTAGGAGGTTAGCCTTATGGTCGCCAATTAAGATGTCATGCTAATTGATTGATAAATAGCCACAAACGCTGGAAATAGTGCAGAAATATGGGCTATGTGCAGCTGTTAGGTATATGAACAAGGACTCAACTTGGTACCAATTGAGCAACAATAGATCTGGCTCACATAAGGCATTCTTACTACTGTTAATTTCCCAAAGGGAAAGATGTTATAAAGTTTAATTTCTTAAAAAAAACAAAATGCAGAGTATCAGGGGTTCAGCTGTATGTTCCAAAATTCTTTCACGTACTCCGTTTAGGAGTTAAAACTACTGTAGTAGAAGATGGAATAGCTGTTAATAGTGAGTATGGGAGCTAGAAGGTCGTTTGGGGTTTAAAGACAAGAACTAGTTAGGCAGATAAAATAGTTTCAAAGATATAGTATCAACTTAAATCAATTGATTAGTGGATATCTAAAAGTGGTTTTGGTTTTTTTCTTGCAGACAGTGGATCCAGCATTATCTAATTATGATGCTGAAGGTGCATGGCCCTATCTTATAGATGAGTTTGTGGAATATTTGAATGAGAATGGCATTATTCAGAAGAATCTGTCTAGTGATTTGAGCCAAAAACGATGAGTCCTCTGACCGGCAGAACTGTGTTAAACTCCTACTAGTGTGCTTGAACTCTATTTATCTTTGAAAAAGAGGACTCGGAATTATTGGAACTTGTGACTTTGTTTACATCTTTTATAAACTCAGGTATTGGTACGGAAAAGTCATTCTCTTGTTTGATTACCACAAACTAGATTGACCGTTATGTATTTGATTATAATTATGCTGCGTTGATCAGATTGTGCTGTCAAGAAAAATCCATTATAGTTCACGATTAGACTAGCGAAGAAACTTTGTTTGCCTGCTGTGTGGAATTCAAGATGGATATTGCGGTCTGGTACGATCTTGTTAGAATTCTGTGGTGCACTACGGTCTTCAGAATGATGTAGGCGGCCGTCTTACATTTGAAGGCTTTTAGATGTCAATATCGTACATCAGTGCTTTTTGTGATACACGCTGCGGGTTAGTTGGCGTTGATGCAAGTGAATGTCATATAATAGTTCTGGAAGCCCAGTATATATGGATTGTTAGATTTATCTAGCACTTACTTAAAATGTGTATTTAAAATAGAGTCGGAAATTATTCCAAAAAAGATTCAAATAATAATTCAACTATTGTTTTACATAAATCTAGTACTAAATAAGTTCATATTTTTAGTTTAAAGTAATCAACCTAATCATTAATGGTGTATAAATTCACTTAATTTTTAGACAAAAGTAAACTGTATTGTTGCATCATATGAGGCTTTAACCTATATTTTAATTGTAATAAAAATATGCTATTATTATAATTTAAGTTGTCAAATATTAAGTTCAATGAAAGTATAAAGTGATTTAACCATTAAAATGAGAAAAATAAAGTACCAAATATATTTTAAGATAAACAAACCAAAAACAAGAAATAATAAACCAAAAAAAAAGAAAGGATTGAACCGAAAACAAGAAAGAATCAACCAAAAATAAGAAAGAATGAAGTTATCATATATATTACAATCATTGTAATTTCTTTTATAACATTATCTTAGTTATTTAAATAAATCGGGGTAGGTTCAATTATAGTATGATCATTTACATGTGTGATATGATGAATGAATTCTTTTATAGCTATGAGAACATTTATTTTAATTTTTTTTAATCGTCAAACAAATTATAAGGATTTTTTAAATATAATTTTAATTCACATTTTTGTCAAAGTTTTATCTTTGAAAATATTTGAAAGTTGAAGTTTTTAATTATTTTCTACATGGGTTCAATTAGCCAGAAATAGGGATGGCAACGGGTCGGGCTGGACCCGGGTCGAATGGTGGGCTGCGGCCCAGCCCACTGATGGACTGACCAGCTCGTAGCTAGCCCTATGGCCCTCAGGGCCACAAGTGAGCCGACTGTCCATTATTTTTTTTTAAAAAATCAAAACGACGTCGTTTCGGAAAAAGTGAGAGGGATATGAGTTAGGTCGGGCCAGCCCGTGGCTCGGCTGGGCTGGTCCGAACAAAAACAGGCTGCATCGGGCCAGGCTTGGATTGTCATCCCTAGCCAGAAAATTTTGGTTTGGTTGGTTAATTGAACACAAGATGAAAATTTATATATTAGATCATTTGTCATTATCTAGATTATCGATTAGTTGATGGACCAACTAGTAAGAGGGTTATCGACTAGCTGATGGTTAGAACAATTCTACACAATAGGTGTATCATTCTTAGCAAGGATATTGGTCAGTCAAAGGGTGTTCGACTAGTTGGGGTAGGTGATCGACTAACTGATCTTGCCTATAAACTAGTTGTTTTGTATGTCTAATGACTATTGGAGTTTATTTTAAATATAAACAGACAAAATATGAGGTGTGGGAAGGACCTTTGACACTATATGGAGTCTTGAGAAGATTTTGAGGGAGTTTTATTATATTCATATGTGTATGAGCATGATACTTGCCTTAGTATATTGTATGATCAAGAAATAAAATCTTATATTGTATTTGAGTGATTGAGATATCAATTGAATTGGTATGGTTCTTCTTCATCCGTGACAAAGAAAATGTGTAAATGGTTCCTCTTCACCGTTAGGAAGGAAGATGTGTAAGGGTTCCTCTTTACCCAAGGAAGACTCCTTTTTGCCTATTGAAAAGACAATAGCGGATTCTCAAATGAAGCTTGGAGAGCAAATATAGGTTAAAGTTTATTTAATCAACCTACCATAAATTGATTTTATCTCTCTTTCCCTACTCTCCCTTATTATTATTGTGATTATGTATAAAATTGTCATAATTATTCATTATAAGAGGAGAATAATTTATTAATTTTAAATAGGCCAAAAAAATATAAACTCATAATTCAATGCTATGTGATTTGTCATTCAAGAGCTAATAATTGGTATCAAAGCGGGTCTTATTCATTGCGTAATATTTCTAATAAAATTTGAGTGGAAAAAACTATAGCACAACTTTGAGGGCCAATATAATAATATTGTCTCATTTTTCAATAGAAACAATTACTTGCTTTAGAAAATTAGAATAAAAGTTTCTCTTATAGCCAAAGATTTTGATTTACAGGAGATCGTAGAGAAGAATGAGTTGTATGAGAATAAGAATAAGCTCATTTTCTTAAACAGTAAGGCAATGCACATTTTATTTTTTGCAACAAAATAAAAGTGTGTTATCTTAAGTTTCAGTATGTCAAAATACTCATGACAGTTGATAAGGACATGATTTTTCATATCATGATTATTTTCACAAGATATTGGTATTAATAATATCAATATTATAATATCATAACAAAGTGAAGAAAAAAAAAAGAGAAAAAGGACTAAAGTAAGAACATAACACTAAAGTATGTGGGATGATACAAGTAGTTTTGAAAACAAAGAATTAGATAATAAAGTAGCTCATGTTTATTTCGTGGAAAATGAGGATGAAGTACCTTCTTCTAGCTTTGTCATTTGTTGAGGTACTAACAAAATATACTCCAAGCAATTTCCTTAATTGTAATAATTATATAACTGAAAAATTATTTCTCTTGATCACAATAATGAACATAGATTTAATATACGTTATATAATACACATATGTATTCTTAAGCCTATCAAGATTCTTAAAAACTATTTAAGATGCCCAAATTTTTTTTCTATAACTTGTATGTGATCTATTTATATTAAAAAAAACCTAAAATAGTTGATAGAAACAAAAATAGTCATTATAATAGCTAGTGACAGTAGCATTGGTCTATTATTCTGCATATTAGTCAATCATTTTTGTATGGTAATCGACTAATATGGTTATGAACTCAAGGTCAATATCTTTAAAGACACCAATTAATCACACTGATATAGTACTCGGCTAGTAAATCTAAAACCTTAATATTAGTAGTTCAAATCACCATATTAGTAGACCAAATTTCCTTGATCAAAAAATTCAAAGCTTCTCAAGTTCTTTCAAAGATTAAAACTCATTCCTTTGACAAAAACTTGATTTAAAACAATTTTAAAAGTTTGTTTAAGGATCAAAACATTTTCTTTAAAAATAAAAACAAAATTTGTCTTAATTATAAAAGTATTTATGCATTAATATCCTATATGCAAATGATTAAGCCCTTAATTTATTGAAATAACTAAGATAAGGCTACAAAAAGAGTTACAATAAATTGATTAAATCTTAATGTCCTTAATTTCTCCTCGTTCTTAGTTTTTTTGACATTTATATATTCTCCCCTTTACTCATTTTCCTCATCTTTTGATTTCTTAATTGATTCAATTAGCTTTTTTGGTCACTTTATTATTTCAATGAGCTTCATTTTCATATATTAACTACCTAAGATCACTAAGAATAAGAAGATTAGTAGAAATATTTTTATTATCAAAACTATTAGAACCTCACTTGGTCCAATAATCTTTCTGTTTTTTATAATAACAAAATAATTGGTGATATTGGAGAAGATAAATGGCATTGAGTAAGTTCTTATTATGCTAAAGTAATATATAATTCATACTCTCCCTTCATTCATCCATTATAAAATGTTCAAATTTCAATATCACAATTTTCTCCCTCTTTTTAAAAACTATATCATATGGACAAAGAGCATATGCAAAGTATTTTAAAAATTAGTTAGCAATTCTTATAATTCTCATGTACCAATTTCAAAGATCAATTTATTTTTCTCCTCTTGATTCAAGCAACAATGTTCTCTCCCCATAAGTATACATGCCAAGTAAATATCCTCAAATATTGTTAATGTAGAAGCAAATGGTTACCTCCTTTTAGATATCATCAGCCATTACATCCTTTTCTTCCTTACTTGGTTCGACAATTGATCTTTTGATACCAATTTTCTTACTTGATTCTTTTGATGGCTCTTGATATTTTATTCTAAAATCAATTGTTAAGGATACCAATGATGTTTCTTATTTGATATCTATGGAGGTGATATCAATTGTTGGTATTCATTTAATGCCACTTTATATTGGCCTACAAGGCAACTAAATCAATATATTCTAGGTACTTGCATAAACTTAGGTACTTAGAGGTTAGTTCTTAAACATTTTCCACCTATATCATTTTGGATTTACTTAAAAAGCTTTGTTTCAAAAAGAAATTTCTATAGATATGTCCGTAATCACCAAAAAATTAGTATCTCACATGATAGGAACTAAAAGTGTTTGTCATTTGAGAAAAACCTATAAATGTATGGCTTGTATAAATTTTTAGGTCTTGTTAGATGGCATGATTGATACAATACTCTTTTTTAGTACTTAGGGGATTAAGAGTTCTCCTTGCTTGATAATGAGGCATACCAAATGATTTAATATATGACTTGATCTTTGAACAGGTTATTGAAGCTCTTAAAATTAATTATGATCCCCTAAACTCTAGTATTAGTCATGAAACTAGGTCAAATCCCCAAAGAACTAAAAACTAGTTTCTTAATTTCAATTGATAAAACAAAATGGGGGGTGTTTATGGTTAATTAACTAATGAAATAAAATTAACTAGGAATCAAAATAAATCAACCAAGTGTTAAAGTAAAAAATTCAATTAACTCTAATTCAAGGGAAAGATATCATCCAATTGTATCCTTGATCATTGGTCTAAAAAAATAATTTTCACAATTCAAGCAATTAATCTAAAACCTATTAGGATAGCCATATTAAGTCTTAACTTTTCCTAAATTATTTGGTTCAAATCAAGCATTCAAACTAAAACTTACCACTAATTGATTAGGCAGGATAATATTATATATCAACTAAATGATGGTGATAAGATCAATTAAAAAGACAAAATCCTAAATTAAATAATTGAAATAGTTTCAACTATTTAATTTACTCAATTATTTAATTTAGTTTTCTTGGATCTCCTAAGTTAAATATGCAAATTCATAAATAATCTATTTGCTACTTGTACCAATCATTCATAACAATTACAATTCATTGAATTCATAGATAGCTATAAAATAATCAATAATAAATTAATTTGTCATATTAATCAATATTGATTACTCATGAAATAAAAGATCGCAAAACAAAAAATAATTAGATTGAAATAAAAATATACGTTCAGAACAAAACTTCACAAAGTTATAACTAGAGTTTTTGATCCCCTTGAATCATAATATTATGCTTTACCCACACCTAGCTATTATTTCAACACTAAAAATAAATGAAAAGATGAAAGATGAAGAGAAAACACAAAGAAAAACAAAAGAGAATTTTAGAGAAGGTTCACGATTAACTTTAAGATAGTGGATAAGGTGAGATCAAGTCTAGAGATCATGTCTAAATCCCAATATATAGGGCTGAGAATAAGTCTCCTAATTGGACTGAAACTTTTGAAGCGAATTTGGCTTTAGGCATGATCTCACCTTATCCATTATAACAATCTGTCTATTTTTTTCTAAAATTTGCAAACTTTGACAAGTAGTGCTCCAATTTGATCCAATCTCTACTTATCATCCCTTAAAACAAAAAAAAAATGTTAATTTCCCCATTTAAGGGCTAAAATCTACTAAAAAAAGATAAGTCTAATTTACATAATCAAATCATATCTTATCGAATTCTCCCACACCAAACTTATGCTTTTCCTCAAGCTTACATCAATCCAATACATTAATCATTTGCATAAAATCCTCTCATCTTCTTTCATATTATCCAAAAATATCCTAAAAGTGAATACACATTAAAGGTTTAAGATAAAATAACAATTGAGTGAATAAGTACTGGTGAATAAGTACTGGTAGGAAAAAATTTTAGAATAAAAACATAACATCTCATCAGTTCCATCAAAATCAAGTAAAACAAGACTTAATACTTTCTTTTAGATTTTAGTCCATAGACTCAAAGTGTTTAGGATTCATTAAGCTCCTAATTCAAAGCATAACGAATTATTTTATAAGCTTGCTCATAAACTATATCTCCAACACTAATAAAAGTAAATTTAATGCATAAATTGAAGGGAGTTGACAAGGGTTGTAACATGGCCTAGGTAAAGGTATGGCAAAAAACAAGTTTCTAGGTTAAACGAATTGAAGAAAGTCATTCAAACTTATCCACCCATGTTTTAACTCAAATCAATCCCAAAATTCACTTGATTCAATAGCATCCTTTCAATCACCTCATTTTTTATATATTTTTGATTTTTGATTTTTTTGAACAAGAATATTAAAGAGGAGATTTATTTTTCCTTCTTTTTTTATTACACTTCTCTCCCATTCTATAAAAATTGGAAAATCAAAACAATACAACTTGAATAAATTAATTTATTTTTCATAAAAATAGTTAAAATCCTATGCAAATAACCTCTATAGACTTCCTTTAATTTAAGGGTTCAAAATTATTAAGAAAACCAACAAAAGAAGGATAAAAGTGGCTTGTAACAAGGTTATATGTAAGAAAAGAAAGGTTAAGGCTTAAATTGGTTATCTAGGAATAAGAATTAAGGTAGGTTTTTCTACGTCAAAAATATTTGTACCTAAATGCTCCTATCATTTCCATATATAAATTCACGAAAATTGTGGTCTCAAAATGTATTCAAAAGCAAGTTCTAATGTAAACAAGACATGTATGATAACACACATCACAAAGAAAATTATATGAGCACAAATGTTATGAATTGTTTTTAAGCTTAAAAACTCACATAATTGTCAATACACATCAAGTCTTGCACCTTTTTATTCAATAAAACCAATGAGATAATGTTTACACTGAAAAATGGGTTCGGCCTATTTTGACTGTTTTGGGCCGAAAACTCAAAGCCCATGGTTCGGAGTCCAAAAGAAATCCATTGATCTTGGCCCATCAGATTCTAATGTCCAGCAAAGAGAGAAATAGTAGAATTTGAGTTGAAGTGGGAGTCTTGAAGTCCAGAATACTGAGGAGATTAGCTTTATCTTTATCTGATAAGATAAAGTTTTATCCAAATCTTATCTTTATCTGATAAGATAAAGTTTTATCCAAATCTTATCTCTATCTGACAGGATAAAATTTTATCAAGATTATAAGTTTAATTGCAATAGGACACTTAACATCTTTGGCTATAAATAGAAGTTTTGAAGCGGAAAAAAGGATCCAACCTCTGACATATCAAAAAGCCTGGCACCGCAGCAAATCTTTGAACCTATTAGCTTATTATTTTCGACAATTCTTTATTTTCCCTTAGCCTAGTCCTTTTCTTTTTCAATTGTTCTCAGCAAATTTTCAATTTCTTAGTCATTGCGTTTTGCCGAATTGTTTACCAATAAAGCAAAGTTCTTTCTGTTAGATTTTTATCCCTTTCTAGCAATACACAATCGTTTTGATTTTAGTCAGATTACGAGATGCAATCTTTTTCCTTATTTTTTAAGTTTGGAAATACTTTAAATTCCTGACACGCTCGCAAACCACAACAAATAGCTACATGTTGTCCTTTAATCAAAATAAAGGCCAAACAGATACTTCAGGTAATTTAGTGAAAAACACTGATCATGCTTGTCTCTCTCATGAATTAAAAATCAAACAAAGGGTGTAACTTAACCTAAGGACTATTTCTATATGAAAATAAAAAACTTTAGGTTGTCATGAGGAATAATCAATGATACATACTCTCACTCTCCTACACCTAAATCATACATTGTCCCAAATGTATGCATAAGATGCTTACATTATACTAAATTAATCAACATAAAATAAAACATAGCGTAAAAGACTCCCCTAGGTTACGAGCATCTGAAACTAAATGAACTATGGTGTCAGTAGACATAGAGGTATTCCCCCACCCCCATGATTGGAGTAAAGCATCCAAATACCTCTCCAATTTAGAAATTCTACATTCCAACCTCTCTAGTCGAAATGATGCTAATGTCGGATCGACGGAATTGGAAGATATAAAGGTTGTGGAACATCTTAATCCTCTTGTTAATGTGATGATGAACCTCTTCCGCAAGAATCACACAACACAAAACAAAATGGCCTCTTTTGTTTATCTATCAACCTCATCCTATTCAAATAAGCATTGTACAACGGTTCCATCTCACAGACTACTTGCATATCAGGGTTAGCAATATCAAGCAAATTTAGATTAATAGCCAAGTGAGCAATCAAAGAATTGAAATACAAGTTTTTGTTAGATGAAAAACTATATAGCCAACTAAGCACCCAAATTTACATGAATTTTATGTACCATGCACCAAATAAAGAATAACTCAGCCTTAATGCATGTACAAGTTGTGAAAGTTAGAAAATATTGTAAATAAATCCATTCAAGCTCATTAAGATAACTACCTTTAGATTGACTTACATGATAAACAAGAAGTCACACATTAAAAAAATCAAAATCACTATAGCCTGCAACATATTCCTTATAATGGGTCGAATTCGCATATTCCTGAGTTACCAACACTAAGGTCAAATTGAAGTCAATAATGCTTTATTTAAATTCTTTATCTTTTAATCTATATTGTACCATATTAGGGCTACAGAGAGTAAAATTATTTGCCTTATCAAATTTAAACATAGTATAAAATTCCTAAGTAAATTCAATAAATAATAGACAACGAATTAGTACAAAATGCCTCCAACTCATATCAGTAATTAAATTTTTGTTTGATATGCAACTCTTTTAATGAAGGATAACACATATAGTTAACTGAATTAATTTGTCGGATTTTGAGAGCGGTATACCTTTATTTCCTTTCTTCAGAAATCAGAATTGAATGTGAGATATCTGAGAAGGTCTGATTAGTCTGTGACAAGATAGACGTATCATTAGCGTAATTGTGGCAACTAAAGTTTTGGATTGATTTTGTTCAATTGGATTTATCGTGAACTTGCCTTTTACTATTGTCCTACTGGTGCCTTTTGTTCCTCCAATAATTATGACAACCATAAATAAGAAAAACTAATCTTAGAGCAATTAAAGTAACCAAAAAAAAGAACTAAAATTGAAAATTGAAAAAAAACCAGTTGATATCATTTAATAAAAATAATTGAGACAAGTAGTGAAAAACAAATTAAATGTTAGTGTAATACTGGTGGAGTGCTACATTGCGTAGTGTATGGTGTGTCGACTTTGTGGCTTCACATGGATACAGGTACGATGACGTTATGCTCTCAAGATTGACCTAGTTTGGGGGTAACCAAATCGTCTATACCGTTTTTCTAATTCCAATCCTATTCTCGATAACCTCATCCACAGACTTTGCCATAAATAAATGAGATTTGTGAGTGATATAGTTTGGCACTGATTTTGGAACAGGAAAAACAGAACAGATGATTTCCTTCCAGTTTGGGGCGCTGGAACTTGACTGTTGGCGATGTTGCTCCTAAGTCCTACCTGTTGTGCTGTGATCGAAGCTCTTTGGTGTGCGGTCTGATGGACCCTAGTGTGACTGGAGATCGGTGACGCGTGGATTGGTTCGCTTGCTTTTGGGTGTGGTGGTGCGGGCTATTGGACGCGTGGAGCGTGCTGCCTGATGGATTATGGTGCGGCTGGCGACTGCTTGTTTGCTGGACACATACATTGGGTGCCTGTTGTTGTGCTCGCTACGGTGCACTCTTTTATGAGATCAGACTTTCATGGTAGTAAATTAATTATAAATTTTTTATATAATTTTTTAAAAATTAGGATATTTTAATTCTATAAAATAATTAATATATAAATTATAATAAAATATAAAATTTAATTTGTTCCTTCTTCATATGTTTGATTTTTTTTTTGTTATACTAAAATTGACTCATTTCAACCATTATAGTCATCTAATTGTCCAGTTTTTAATAATATCTACAAAATAAGTTGAGAGAATCTTATGAATTTTAAAGAGAGGGTTAAGTAAGAAGTTCTAATTACATTAAAGCTTAAGCTTATTTATAATATGTTTTGGAGATTTTAGTAATTTAATTAAAATTAAATTCAAATTTCAATTAAACTTTAATTAGAATTATAAATAGTTCTAATTAAATACCAATTATGTCAAAATAAAATCTATCATCTCAATTTATCCTTATTGATTAAATAACTCGTATTTAAACATAATATTTCTTAAACTTTACAATCAAGTCTAACTTGATTAAAATATCTTTGCTCTCTTCAATCATTTTTTATCAAATTCCTAAATATGTTAGCAATGATTATAAATTCTAATTTTAAATCATAATTAAAATTAGATAAATTAAAACTTCTTTTAATTTATATTTAATTCTCAAATTAAATAATGTATAATCATAGATTAAGATTGACGTCTACAACACATCATGACCACCCAAATATTTTAGAATATCAAACTAGTTTTGACTAATCTTTCTGTGCTTTTTTTTTTTTGTATAATTCAACCCTTCATCATACAATGTTTCGATTAGACATAGAATATAAAATTAATATCTACTCTATTTTAAGTTCAATCATATTAGTTATCTTCTATTAACTATTGATTCAATTAATGACATTTGTAAACTATTTGTAAGACATCATTCCACCTTGGCCAAGGATTTTTCGAATCAATACTAATCAAGAATAGTGTAACATTCTCTTTAATTACCTTAGGGTGATGAATCATATCTTGATAACTCAACTACCTGCATATAGCTCATACTATATCTAATGACTACCAAATGAGCAATCCATGATTAGAATATATCATAAATAGTATCAAAATATAGTAATCATTATATAAGATAACTTTGAAAACCTTAAGTCAAAGGATCACTTATACAATCGTCACAGTGAAAATTTCTATAAACATACAAGTAATGGTCCAAATAGATTTTTCATATTGGGTCAGTTCAGTGAACGTGTTCTCTAACAAACATCCACACATTTGTTTACATATTTCTACATGTTAGTCTATGAGATCGACTCCTTCCTTAATAAGGAAAAACATAACGTGTGCTAGTCTTTTTACGTTTTATTAATGTCCATTCTTAATAGAACAATGACTAAGAATAATTTAGGGATAATACATAAATGCAATATGAATTTCATAATTATAATCTCGTTATAGTTTCATTTGCAATGTATAATTATCCCATGAACTTTATCATATACATCTAAACAAGTACAATATAAATGATGCCTTTAAATTATTTTTTCACTAAACTACTACCAACTGATTGGCTGTAGGACATAAACCAACAATCTCCCACTTACACTAAGTCAATCATTTAAGTACTTTATATCATATCACTATATGACAATCATTATGCTAGGATAGTGGCTTATGAGAGAATGTTATAAGATTCTTTGTAGAGTGCACTTACTTAAATCTTCCAACTTCCATTTTACTTATCACAATAACTAAGAAAATTTTCCCAAATATGTTGGTGGATCTTTGATGAGATCTTAGCTCCTTTGACATGCCCAATGACTCTAACGTTTCATAATACATTACTATCTTGAATAATGCAGGGAACTATATCAAGCTCGCTAAAGAACTTATTGATCTAATTAATTATTTCTACTAAAAAAATGTATTATGGCCTAATTAGGAACCATTTCTACATTAGAACCTTTCAAATATTAAAATAATATTGTTCTAAGTAAAATAAACCTTAGTTAGAATTTACTTCTAAAGTAAATATCCTTATCACCTTAAACTCAAATAGCAACTCATACATACAATAATGGATATCTTTAATATTTCACAAGTATTTGACATCTTAAATACTAAACATCTTTTGTATATTATTTATGTACTTGGACTTAGAATAGGGGAACAACTTCCAATCTATCTTTATAAATCTAATTCCGAGAATTAAGATGTTACCTTTTCATATTTAACAAGAGTTGTTCTTGAACAATTATATTTTCAATAATTGAAAATTAAAATTATTGTCCTCTGTGAGTAATATGTCTCTACACAGTCACACTAAAGAGAACAATTATACTCCCATTAAGCTTTTCATAGACCTAATAAATTCACATTCATCTCCAAAGTAAACTCTTTGAATTCATTATAAAAGTGAATCTTTCAATGTCCCGTAGCCTTTCAATTATATATCAAATTTATCAATAAAGGCACTAGTTCCAACTGGATGTATTTTCATGAGATTTGAACTTTTCAAATCTCATTTTACTCCTACTATTTATCCTAAGGACCATTCAATTATAAGTGTGTATTGAAAAAATAATTTGTTCAAATGGTTTGTAAGATTATATCCAATCTTTTGGATATTTCATAACATTTTATTATCCAGATTAGTTCCAAACTTAATGGATAATATATACATTAACTAAGCATCACAACCTTAAATCATTAATTTTGACTCTTTCAAAGACTTAACATTTTATATCTAATATGAAATCTTATTAATTGATTCAATTAGAACTATTGAAGGTAAGTCATTCAACTAGGCATAGCTACAGAAGAAATAATATTACATCATAAAATATCTCATATTGTATTTTCCTCTTTACATAAATTCATACTCTTATGAAATTTTATTGTGAAGGTATTTACTAAAAAATCTCATTCCTTAAAGATAATAAAAAAAGTTTAAATTCACCAAATAGGTCTCACCGAAGTGCCTCAGCCTTTCATTTAATACAGATGACTATATCACATAAAGTCATTAGTAATATAGTGAAATATAAGTATCATCCTTTTGTGAATTATTATTTTATCTAATACATCACATGTATAAATTTAACAATTCAATTCCTCCATCATCCTTTCACCAAAGGTTGATTGGTTATCATTTAACTTAAAAAGTTTCAAATGATTCACAATCAAAAGGATACATATATCAACTTAACAAGTTTCAAAAGATTCAAAATTAAAAGGGTACATATATCTTAACAAGTTTCAAACGATTCACATTCAAAAGGATACATATATCTTTATATGTAACTTTATGATTCTCTTCATATTAATTTAGCCAATATGGCATAAAAGGATAGTCATGGTTATCCAACTTTGTATTATTGCTACTTATGTTAAACATAAGTCTTCTTTGACCCAACATGTACGAATTATTTGTATAAAAATTGGATCAACTACTTTTACTTAATAATCTATTTTTTATCATGCATTGATCATTATAATAATGTTAAATCTAAATTCAATATTAAATATTCAAAAGCATGAAATGGAAATACATATAATCTCTATCATATTACGTATAGGCAAAAAATGTTATGCAATCATTTTCTTTTTATGACAACTATTATCATACTATAGCAAAACCTTTAAATGATGACCATGTTTATGCTTTTAGTAAGCTAAATTAAATGGAACAATTCCATTAAGGTCCTATACCCTTCAGCTCTACTCAATGCAATCTCTTACATCTTGCTATCATGGTATTGACGTACATTTTACATGTTGTCATCAAAGTTTATGAGACATTAGTCAACTCAAAATATCAATACACTTTTCCATCCATAACATTTTGACATATCTCTAAAACTTTATCACTGAATCTTTAATAAGGATTATAACGAAATTGCATAATAGACATACGAATTTTCTATCTAACTTTGAGAACTCTTTTCAAACATATCCTTTGGCCAAGAAATTTGGTTCACTAACTTAGTATCAGCTATACTAAACAAGGTAAACTACTAAATATATATATATAAATGTAATAAAAGTAATTAATTATATGCCATGATTACCAAATGAAATTTTGACTTTAATCATGCATTAGGTTACTCCCACTATTTATTCAAAATAATAGCCTTACTACTATTCAGAAAGATTACTATAATCTTTTTAGTGGCCTGGGATCTAATTCAAATATATTTGATGTTGATTTGCTCAATAAAACAACTAAACTTAAATTAGGTCAATAACGACTTTATCAATCACATCTCATATGACTCTTAAATCCGTTAGGTGACAACTCTTGTCAAATCATATCATATATGTCACTCCTAATTCTGCATCTAAATTCATGTGGTCATGAGTTTACACATTCAAATAACATAAATTTAGTTAAGTAAAACTCACTGTCATAAAGCTAAACATATTTAGGTTAAAGAGGCCTTAAGTTTGCTCAACAAGCCTAACAAAAGATAGAACTCTAATTTATTCTTATAACAATGGAAGAAAACAATCATGTTCAAAACATGTACTTAATATTCTAATGAGAGATTTAAGTTTGTTTGTCTAACCAAATAGAAAAATACATGTAAAATATCATACATAAAAAACATACAATTTAACTGCATATTTTAACTTATGCATTCATAATCAAATTATATGCATAAAATATCAAGGTTCTTTTGATTCTAATTATTAATCTTCATAATCCAAAACAATATTTCCAACTCCTTGAACAACTAAATTAGATTAAACTCATTAATTCTTAAATATATTAAGTTCATATTCCAAATAAGCTTTTAATTTAATTTGACAACAATTTTTAAATCCAATTGGAAACTATTTCCTATTATTTTGACTCCTTTAACAAAATTTAATTGAAAATAATATTTCAATAAATTATTCTTTTTACTTATTATAATTTAGAAAAACTCCTTTTTCAAAATTATATAAGTAACACATTCTAATCAATAAGAAAACTATTCCTAATCCAACTACAAATTACTTTTTCTTAATTGGAAAATATTTTCTAATATTAAGAGAAAACTACTTTCATAATTAAATAAAACACTTTAAATTTTTATTTATAAAGTTTTTTATATCATTTATTTAGAGATTAATTTCTTAAGTAATTAGAAAAAATTTTCTTAAATAAGTTAGAAAAATATTCTCAAAATATTAAAGAAAGCTTCTATTCTTGATAAATAAATGAAAAAATTTTCAAAATTTTAATCAAGAAAAATATCCTTTTTAATTAATCAAGAAACTTATTATTCATAAATAAAAACAATTTTAAATAAATTGAATAATAATTTTCTAAATAAACAAGTTTATAAATTTTATTTATCTCAGCCATATTAAATTAAATAAATGTAATTAATAAAAACCTTTTTTAATTAATTAAGACCCTTTTTTTAATTTTATGGAGTCTAATTAATTAATTTCAATCTAATTGAAACTAATTAACTTTAATTTTGGAAACTTCTTTTCTAAAATTAAACTAAAAACCAATCTAATTATTATTCTTAATCATATTAAAAAATAATTACTTTAATATGAAAATTAATGTTTCTTATTGAGTAATATAATCTCATTATATTGATTATCTAACATAATCTAATTATGAAAGATAACTCTATTAAATATTTTTTTGATTCTAGTTACTGATTCATATTCTTAATAAAGTTACTAAAATGTCAAAAACTTATTATAAATAGTCTTATGTTCTAATGGAATTGGTACTTCTTGCTTAACCCTTTATGTAAGAATTACAAAATTCTTTCAACCTATTATGTGGATACCGTTAAAGGCTGGACATTTGTATGACTACAGTGGTCGAGATGGATCAGTTTCAGAAATGGTTTATAGGATACAACAAGAAAATGATCAAACTTTGAAATAAGGTAGGAATTAAGATTCATGCTTTATTATAATTTATATGTTAATCATTTTGTAGAATCAAAGTGATTTTAGATTTTGAAAACTTAAAATACGCAAAAATTTTGTAATTATTTCATTGCTGTTGGGATCAGATTTCATCTCGATTTCCCAACAGTGGTATCCTTTAAATTATTTTATCATTAAACTACAACCAATCGATTGACTAGAAGGCATAAATCAACACACTCATTGGTGGATGGACTACTCACTAGGAGATAAGTGGGACATTTGGCTGCCAAGTGGTGGGAGATAAAACCTGAAAAATAAAATAAAATTGAGGTTTTGTTCTCATATTTTGTTATTTATAGTATTATTATTTTAAAAAGAAATATAAAGTTTTAATTTTTATTTATTTATATCATTAGTTTTATTCTTTTTATTCTTTTTTATATTTTTAAAAAATCACAAAATTCCTTAAAATAAAATAGTTCACTAACATGTTCCTTAAAATAAAATAGTTCACTAACATGTTCAAGGTGTGATCTCACCTTATGAATTTTAGTATTCTAGAATTTAAGATGATTGTTACCTTAATTTGAGTTACATTAGGCGTGATCTCGCCTTATGAATTTTAGAAATATGAAATTGGAGGTCTTTTATCCTAAAAAATAAATTAAATAAGGCGTGATCTTACTTTATAAATTTTAGAATTCTTAAACTTAAGGCCTAATTTTTTCCTTACACCAATAAAACACTACATCAAAGCAAGTAGCTTGAACCTATAAATAATTGAAATGAAGACAACAACAAAAAAAACATTATGTGTGGGTTGCCTTCCAAAAAGCGCAATTGTTTAACGTTATTATGCTTGATGGTGCTTTTTCTTCTCAATCTTCTATATATTGGGAAGTGCCAAATTAGTAACCGCCACACTTAAAACTGTTATATCTTTAAAAAATGGTTTCAATCTTTTTCTATTTAGTTCGATGATCTTTTCCAAATATAAACTCTTTATTTCTACTATACCATAAGGAAATATATTAGTGACAACAAAAGGACCAATCCATCTAGAATGTAAGTTACTTTGCATAAGCTTTAATCAAGAATTATATAATAACACTCAAATTTCTTCCTCAAGATCATATCATCATGGAACAATTTGGTTTTCTTTTTGTTAATTCTCGAATTCTTGTAAGCATCCAAACTAGTTCTCTAACTCTAACAATTGCAATTTCCTTGCTTCCCCACCTTTTTCCAAATCCACGTTGCAACGCTGCACTGCCCAATAAGCTTTATGTTAATCTCCACTAGTAAATGATAAGCTTTACCAAAAACCAATCGATAAGGAAACATTCCTATTTGCATTTTGTAGACTATACAGTAAACCCAAATAGCATCATCTAGATGTAAAATCCAATCCTTTGTCTTAAAATTTTTAGTCAACTCCAAAATAGATTTCATTTCTCTATTTGACACTTCTGTTAGTATGTTTTTATGGATGATATATGGTGGCTAGTCAAAGATGCACCATACTTTTAAAACAAAGCCTTCGTTGCTCTATTGCAAAAGTGACTCCTTTGATCACTATAATGGCTTATGGAACTGTATATGTGAAAATATTGCACTTTATAAAACCTATAATTATTGTAGAATCATCAATCTTGGTGATTTTTATTACTACCCACTTTGAAACATAATCAACTGCCAAGAGTACGTCATAAAAATCACGAGAAGGAAAAGAGCCCATAAAATCAACACCACATACATTAAATATCTTAACCATAAAAATTGTGGTTTGAGACATTTCATTTTCATAGATAACCTACATATCTTTTGGAATCTCTCACAACTTTTATAAAACACATAAGCATCTCTAGACAAAGTCTCCCAATATAAGCCACTATCCAAAACTTCTCTAATAGTTCGTTTATAAATAAAGTAACAAATGGATATATAAATGTGACAAAAAGCTAAAACAGAACGATATCAATCCTCTAGCACACAACATCTAATAACTTGATTGGAATAAAACTTCTACAGGTATGGTTTATCCCAAAAATAATATTTTGCCTTTTATTCCTTATCTTTTCCTTCCTGGACTAACTAATATAGTTAGGTAAAGTTCCAATAACTTAATAGCTAAAAATATCTATTACCTCATAATAGTGCCTTTCATTTTTAACAATTTTCCATTAGAAAAAGTTTCAAAAATAGG
The DNA here is from genome assembly GCA_027563595.1 of Erythroxylum suave. Classification (NCBI taxonomy): domain Eukaryota; kingdom Viridiplantae; phylum Streptophyta; class Magnoliopsida; order Malpighiales; family Erythroxylaceae; genus Erythroxylum; species Erythroxylum suave. Next base: position 14,408,232 of record JAOSBN010000002.1, on the reverse strand, counting down.
TAAAATATCATCATCCTTTACCAAATTACTCAGATGATCTACTACTAAATTTTTTGCTCCTTTTTAATCCCTTATTGCCAAATCAAACTCTTAAAGTAGCAATATCTATTGTATTAGCCTCAGTTTGGATTCCTTTTTTGTCAAAAAGGTATTTCAATACTACATAGTCAGAAAACTCATTAACTTTAGAGCCAAGAAAATAAGATCTAAATTTATCTAAACTGAAAATAATTACTAGAAGCTCATTCTTGATTGTAGAATAATTGCATTATGTAACATCCAATATTCTTGAAGCATAATAGATGACACGACTTTGTTTCCTAATCTTTTTGTCTAAAACAACTCCCACTCCATAATTACTAGTATCACATATGATCTCAAATGGAAAATCCCAATTTTTTGGCTATATAATAAGCACACTTATTAATAATGCTTTGAGTTTGTCAACAACTTCTTGAAATTCCTTTCCAAATTCAAATGGATCATTTTTTTGAAGCAACTTTGATGACGGTCTAGCAATCTTGGAAAAATCTTTAATAAACCTATGATAAAATCTTGCATGTCTAAGAAAAAATCGGACTCCCTTGATGTTTATAAGGTAAGGTATTTTCAAAATTAAATCTACTTTTGCTTTATCAACTTTTATGCCCCTGGATGAAATCACATGTCCCAAAATGATGCCTTGATCAACTATAAAATGACATTTTTCATAATTCAGCACCAAATTTATTTCAATGCATCTTTTGTAAACCTTAGATAAATGATTTAAGTACTCATCAAATAAACATCCATAAACAGTGAAATTATCCTTCAATACTTCAATGCAATTCTTTATATACTCAAAGAATATATTCATTATATACCTTTGAAATGTATATGGAGAATTATAAAGACCAAAGGACATTTGCCTAAAAGCATGTTTTGTGAAAAGGGTATGTAAATGTAGTCTTTTGTTAATATTCTTGAGCAATTGATATTTAGTAGTAAACTAAAAAATCATCCAAAACATGATTTATTAGCAAATATTTCTAACATTTGATCTATAAAGGGTAATGGGAAATGATCCATTTTAGTTGCTAAGTTAAGCTTCCTAAAGTTTATGCACATTCACCATCATTTTGCACCCTCATTAGTCCTAACTCATCATCCTAATTTCTTATCATTGTCATCCCAATTTTATTTAGCACAACATGCACTAGACTCACCCACTCGCTATCTGAGATCATATAGATTATACCTACTTGTAAAAGTTTTATAATTTCTCATTACCGTATCTTGGTCTCCTTTATTGTTACCATTATGGCTTATCATTTTCTTCCAAAAGAATCCTATGCGTGTAAATTGTTGCATTTATGCCTTTATATCAGCTAAGGTCGAACTAACTACAGTTTTGCATTTATGCCTTTATATTAGCTAAGGTCTAACTAACTACAATTTTTACTCCTTTAAAAGTGTTACTAGCCTTTCCTCTTGTTGTATAGTCAACTTGTTTTAGATGTGTGCAGGTAGTGACTCTCCTTCACTTAACTAGATATGACTTTCAATTCTATCTTTAAAGCCTGCATAACAAAAGATAATATTTTCTTATAAGTTATAGTACTTTCAACATTTAAAGTTTTTCGAATCTATTAGCATTGCTGATAATGATTTTACAACTTTACAAATTTTATTAACTTGCTCATTCACTTTTATTTTAGCATTAAACTCCGACTCATCATCAACATTTCTTCTTTAAAAATATTCTACACAATTAAATCCATAATATCCATATGATAAATGGAGTGAAAATGGTTATGGTACTTCACTACTTAGAAAATATTAAATTTTACTATCTCTCCATCATACTCAATAGAAAGAGGACCCTTATCCACATCAATTTTCATCTTTGTCATCTTCATATATGACCTTCCCAATAAAATTTTTAAAAAATGTTCTACACTATCTTCATTCATTTTCAAGATGTAAAATTTAATTAGAAATATCAAATCATTAACATGAACTAAAACATCCTCTATAACACTAGTAGGATGCACATAAGAACGATAAACTAGTTGAACAACCACATTAGTTTCTTATAAAGATTCTATATTTAAATATTGATAAATTGCGTATGACATAACATTGATATATGTGCCTAAATCTAATATGGAACACTCAATTTTCTTATCATTAATGACACAAGAAGTGTAAACATACTTGGATCTTTGTATTTTTTGGGTAAATTTTTATTTGTCACAACTAAAACATTCTTACCCAAAATTATTCTCTTCTTATCCTTCAACTTCCTTTTATTTGTGTATAGTTCTTTCAAGAACTTTGCATATTTTAAAATGTTCTTGATGACTTCTAAAAGTAGTATATTGATTTTTATCTTTCTTAAGGTCTCTAAGATATCCTTCTCATATTTCTCTTCTTTTGATTTAGCTAATCAGTAAGGGAAATGAGGTATATGTGCACTAGATGTTATAGGTGAAGAAAAGTCTGAGTTTACCTTTTTTTTTTTCTTTTAAACTAGGGCTGGTACCCTAGAGGGGATGGTTACCCCTATTTATTAAAAAAAAATTGTAACAAGTATGAGGGGGACATTGACCTTACCTTATTAAGAAAATATAAAGTAACACAAATAGTAACGAATTACAGAAAATAAACTTAATGGAGTTTAAAGGAATTAGCAAATCCATCTAATGTAAGGAAAATGTTGCTTATCTAAAGTAAGAAGTCCTCTAATGTGTCGTCGTAGGTCTTCAATATTGTCAAATTTCGTTGATAATTGTGTTAAGCTTGCTAGCCTTGTTAGATCATCAACAATAGAATTGATTTCTGTGTAGATATGTCTAAAGCTAAACTCAAAAAATTGTAAGGATGTATATATTTCTTGCATAATATCCTTATATCTCCAAGGACAAGTCATTTTTCCTTTCACCAATTGTATCAAAAGCAAAGAATTTGACTTAATACCTATCCTTTGAATCCCTTTTACATGACAATATTGAAGCACTACTTTAAGAGACATCAGTTCATAATATAAATTTGTTCCATGTTGAACATATCTTGATTTGACGAAAACAAAATTACCATTTGAATCTCTAACAACATAGAAAATTCCAAAAACACCTAGATTACCAAGTATTGATCTGTTGATATTTAATTTCATCCATGACAGAGGAGGACCCTTCCATATCAAAACTTTTCCTCGTAGTGGTTTTTGGGGTATTAAACTACAAATTAAACCCCTTGAGACAAGAAATGATCGTCTATGGTACACATCTTGAAGGTTTAATGATACTAGCATGATACAATTGTTTATGAACAAGCTGTATTATTGAGCTTGCCGTAAATTGTTAACCTTCATAAAAAGCTTCATTTCGAATACACCACAGATTGCAATAGATGAAATAATAGATGTTTAATGCTATTAATATTGTCGTGAATATTATTGAAGAATTCTGATAAAGTAAAATCAAATGGTAGCATAGATGTTCCTTCATAATAAGAGTGTAGAGTACCTTTTCCTGACCAATTATCCCACTAGAAAGAACTCGATCCATCCCCTAATATGATTTTAGTGTGAGTTGCAAGAAAATTAGAAGTATTCTTAAGGTGTTTCCAATGCCATTCTTTTTGTATTCCTTGTGGTCTAGTCTTTAACGTTATTGCCCAATGAGAACTTACTTGATGTAACTTCCACCATAACTTACTGGCAGCTATGTGATCCAAATCAGTAAGTGAAAAAAATCCCAGACCATTTTCATCTTTTGCAAGAGTAAGGGTCTTCCAATTTTTCCAATGACTTTTATTCCTTTCTTCTGTATGTCCCCAAAAAAATATTGCAAATCATTGCTCTAACTGATGAATGTTTGTTCTGGGCATCTGGAAAGCAAAAAGATCATATAATGGAATTGTAGATAAGATATGTTTAAGGAGAATCATTCGACCAGCTAGAGAAAGAAGTTTTTGATGCCAACCATTCAATCTCAAGTCGATTTTATTTGGTATGTGTTGAAAATAAGACAATCGTGGATGCCCCTTTAATAACATGCAGCCTAAATATTTGAAAGGCAGTTGGTCTCTTTGAATATTAGTGATAGATGATTAAGTGTGAGTGAGATGGACTTATATGCTTCAAAGCAACATAAAAACTTTTGGCCAAGTTGATTTTTTTCCACTTACTTCCTCATATTTATGTAGAAAATTCATTAAATCAGGAAGGGATCGTCGATGCCCTTTGGTGAATATAATTATATCATCTACGAAACTCAAGCATCATCAAAATTCTACCTCTTGGTAATGCATAATACTCTATCTTTCTGTCTGTTTCCATGGCATTCAAACCTCTAGAAGGTGCTTTAGAGACAAGTACAAATAAATAAGGCAATATAGAATCTCTTTGTTTGATGCCTCGTGTTGCTTTGAATTGGTCATTAGCTTGTCCATTGATCAAAACTGAAAACCAAGCTCCTTTTAAGTTATTAAGAATCAAGTTACTAAAACGATCATTAAATCCCAACTTCCTCAGTAATTGTTACAAGAAGAACCATGAAACTCTATCAAAAGCCTTCATCATATCCAACTCAAAAACCACGTTATGACCTCTAGTTTTCCTGTCAATAGACTGAATAAGTTCTTGTGACAATAACAGATTATCTGATATATCTCTGCTACATATAAATATCATTTGTTCAGCAGAAACTAATTTAGGTAATAAAGGCTTTATTCTCTCGCCCAAAACCTTGGATAGCATTTTATTGGAGAAAGTACAAAGGCTAATAAGGTGAAAATAACAAAAAATCTTTCTTTGGGATCAACATTATGATTGTTGATCATATTCCATGAGGGATAGGTACACCCAAGCAAAAAACCTTTTCTTGGGTTTGTATTGTTGTCTCCTTCTTTAAGTATGCCATTTGTTTCCAAAAAACCTTTTCTTCTAATAAGGCCTTCATATATTCAACATGTGTCTTTTTCATCTGGACTTGAGTTTCTGGTGATGGGTTTTCATCAAAGGAGTTTTCCATTTCTTTATAACGTTTTTCAGCTACTTCCAAATTGAGCCTCACATCCCCAAAGTGATCCCAATTCCATCGTCTTAAACAACGTTTTAATCTCGTAAGTTTTTTCATTAAACCAAACATTCCATAGTTGCCGACTTCTTGTTTCCAATGTTCTTCAACTAAGCTCAAAACATCAGGTCATATATCCACATTTTTTGGAATTTGCCTTTACCTGGGCTGCGACGTTGTTCAATTAAAGTCTCCTATTAGAGGACTATGGTTAGAAGTAGCCCTGCTAAGTATTTTTATTTTACAGTTTGAGAATCTAGTTATCATGGAATATTGTAGAGTATTTGATTAAGTCGCTTTCGTACATGCTCTTGAGGTCTAGTACCCATCCATGTATATAAAGAACCTTCAAATGGAAGAACATAAGCTGCAATAGTATGGAGAAAATTTCTGAAATCGTCCATTTTTCCTTGGTGTGTAGTAACATTCCCTCTATATTCATTAATAGCAAATATGACATTAAAATCTCCTCCAAACATCCCTAATTTATCAGTGAAGTTGTCATCAATACATTCCAATTTAGACCAAAGAATGATAATGTCGCTTCTATTACGTTTGTCATATATGGCTGTTATGTATAAAGGCTCCAATGATGTCTGGTCTATCAACTCCATAAGAAAAAATTGCTCACGATTCTGGATAATTGTAGTAGCATAAGAAGACTTCTACATGACCCAAATTTTATTATTAACATTGGAGATAGCTTCATGATATCCTAACAAAATTTGTAGAGAATTCAACTTGTCGAGGAAATCATCGGTTCCATAAGAGCAATCAAACTAGTAAAGCTTTTGTAATTTTTTGAGATGACGTATTGATTGTGGCAATCCCACTCCTCTAATGTTCCAGAACAACATTGTTGTCAGTGTCATGGAAATGAGTTAATTGAGTAGGAACTAATGATTTGGTTAAGATAGTCCTAGGCATGTTGAAACAATTTTTTCGAGGTCGTCTCTTTCTGGATTCTTTAGTTATTCTTATTTGTGTATGACATATTGACGTCTTGTTGTCATATTCACTACTAAAATGCTTGAAACTGTGAATCAACTCATCATTTAGAAGCTGCAGAAGCTCATGTTAGCCAATATCAGAAGAACTTCTTTGTAATACTTTAGACTTATGCCCCTGATCACAAAGAGGATATTCATGTGTCAAATTTACTCTTTGATACTAGTCTATTCCTTGAAATTCTGGATATATAACAAACTTGGTTTCAGTTTCAGGATTGTTCTGACTGTTAAGCAAAGGATCATTAATCACTTCAGTTGCTGATTTTTGTTTGTCAAGAAGATCATCTTTTGTTATTAAGATTTGAGGCTATTGATTGGTAACTAAGAAGAGTTTCTCATGAAAAAGATCAACTTTTTTGTTTACCGAAGTCCTCAATTGCAATAGAAGCTTCGACAATAGTCGAATTGATTTCTTTGTCAAGTTGCGTCTGGACTGGTTTTGGCTGATAAACCTTCTTGGAAGACACTGATTTTGCTGGTTTTGAGATAACTTTTAATTCTGGATGCTTGACATGACAGACGTTTTCAGAGTGGCCAACATGCCAACAATGTGGATAGTAGGGTGGTATGTCTTCATCCAAAACAATTTTTTGCCTAAAATCTATTGAGTCTTCCATTTGTATCCATATACGCAAAAGGAGTAGCTTCATCAAATCGATCTCTACTTGCAATCTTGCAACATTGAGTCCTTTAAAGTTTACTGTCGCAGAATCTAATCGAAGAGGATGGCCAAAAGTTTTTGCAACGTTAAACAAAGCTTCTTTGTTCATAAATTGAATTGGTAATTTACGCAAAGTAACCCAAATTGGAACCACCAAGGATTCACGATCGACATAAAAAGTAAGAGTCCACTAAAAAACTCGCATAAGTTTGCCATCAATGTACTAAATTGCACGTGAATATACTCGGTGAAAAACAGATTCAATATCCATCTTTAGAATAAATATGGCGAGAGTCGAGTAAACCAATTGTGGTTTTGATATCTTGAGACACAAAGAATTTCCAAATTAGGTCTAATCCAAGTCTTCCTTGGGAAAACTTTGCCAACAAGTGTAAAACAGAGTAAGAGAGACATCTTGTTAACAACTGTTTTTGGAAATATTATTGAAGGTTCACCATGGTGTACAATGATTGTCGACTGAGGTGACGTAGAAGTATTTATTGTGGACGATGCACCTGGAGAGGATGTGAGGACTTGAAGAAAGGAAGGGCAATCTGGAGGCGCTGGTGGGCGGCCATCACCGACAAGATTGTCAGCTATGACTGAATAAAGAAGGTAGCAGTAGTTGGCGGCTAGGTTTTTCTCTCCTCGGAGCATAAAAGCTTTTTAATAGATCAATTTGGAATTATGATGCAACTAATCTGAGTTTACCTTAGTTGTGAGTTGAATTGGAAAGTCATCTTTCTTCCCATCTTCGTCATGCTTTTCTACCTTCGTCAGTAAAAAAGATTCTCCTTAGGATGTTAAGGCAATTTTCTTGATGCTTATGCTTCTAACATACTAATAATAGTAGCAAGTGCTTTAACAATTTTATCCAAATATATACAGAATTTGAAGATTGAGGTTGACCATCTACAGGTGCTTGAGGTTATCTATTAAAATTATGAGGTTGGTATCTTTCTTGCCCTCTTTAATTTTTATAGCTAAAGTTCAGATGATCCCTTTATCCTGGACTACAATGATCAAAATAAGGTTCATCTTTCTATTAAAATTGACCAAGAAATTCTCTTATTTTATTAGCTTCTTGAAGTGAATCTTGTTGTAATGTAAGGCACATATCTGTACAATGCCTAGGGAATCAGCATATTTCACACACTTGTGCTTATTACAATTGACTTATAGTTATTAACTAAAGCAATTAAATAAAAAATGTTATCATCAAGGATAGCATTACTTACCTCATCCACACACTTAATAGCTTCATCAATTCTTATACCAAATTGAGAACTTTCAACCATGTTCGAAATCAATTGTCTAGTCACTTCTGATGTTCTGTTTACCAAAGCACCTCCACTAGCTACATATACTATGCTCCTGTCCATTAGCATTAGTGATCATTCATAAAATTACAAAATCAAAAGTTGGTTAAGAATCTGATGGTGTGGGCAGCTAGCACATAACTTATTAAACCTCACTTAATATTCATATAATGTTTCTCTAGCGAATTGTCTTATCCCATATATCTCATTTCTTATATTGACAACTCATAATATACGAAAGAATTTCTTCAAATACACTTTTCATTTCATTCCATATCATCATTGAGCTAGATAGTTGAAAATAAAACCTATCCTTCACCTTATCTTTCAATAAGAACATAAAGGTTTTGAAATTAATTTGTTCTTCTATTACTCCCTGTGGTTTCATTCCATAATAAACAATATGGAATTATTTTAAGTGTTTATATGGATCTTCACTTGCAACACCATGAAAGATGGAAGTAAGTGAATCAAACCAGATTTCAATTTGAAATCCACCTTAACATCTAGAAATTTTATACATAAGGGATGTCAATTCAATTTGGAGGCGCTAATTCTCTCAACATTTTAATGTTAGGATTTGTCATCTTTTCATCAACTTCTTAAGAATTAAAATCTCCACTAATCACTAAGACTATCTCAACTTTCACTTTTGGAGGTGAATAACCTTTTCCTTGCCTAGTCTTTTTCCTTAAACAACATATCTTGGGTTACATTGCATTTCACCTATCTGAGAGGAACGAGGCATATGACAAGAGATTAGTAGTCAATTGTAAAATAGAATAAATGAAACAAAAAACTAAAATAATTTCTCCATTAATAGTGCCACAATTTTGAACAATTGGAGAAGTACACAAAATTAATTATAATTCATAACTATTATAACAGTTATGGAACCAAATCAAATCTCAAGAAAACTAAAAACTAATTTTTATATTTCAATTGATAAAATAAAATAAGGGTTTATGATTAATGAAATAAATTTAACAAGGAATCAAAATTAATCAATTAAAAATTAAAGTGAGAAATTCAATTTTACTTAACATTAATTCAAAGGAAGGATCTCATCTAACTATAACTTTAATCATTGGTTTAAAAAGAATAATTTTAGAATTCAAGCAGATGGTCTAAAACCTATTTGGATATTCATAATGCCTTAGTTTTTCCTAACTTAATTGGTTCAAACTGAGTATTTAAACTAAAACTTACCATTAATTGATTGGGTATAATAACATTCCATATCAATTAAATGATGACAATAAACTTAATGAAAAAGACTAAACCCTAAATTAAATAATTGAGAATGTACAATTTAGTTTTCTTGTTGCTCATAAGTTAAATATGAAAATTCATAAATAACTTATTTGCTACTTATATGAATAATTTATGAGAACTACGGATAAATTTAGAGACAGCTATAGAATAATCAACATTAAATTAATTTATTAGATTAATCAATACTAATTATTTTTGAAATAAAAGAACACAAAACAAGAAATATTTGAATTGAAACAAAATTCTAATTTTAGAATAAAACCTCACAAGGTTACAACTAAAGTTTTGAATTCCCTTCATTCAGAATATTTGAAGTATAAACACATGGCTATTATTTCAACACTAAAAAATAGATGAAAAAATGAAAAATGAAGAGAAAACATAAGAAAAAGAAGAATTATGGAGGAGGTGTGTGACAATTTTTCCCCCCTCTTCTTTCTTACCCTAAAAACAAACTTCCTTCAATATTATGGAGATTATCTTTTAAGTAAAACTAAATCGCTACAAAATAGAGCTAGGAATAGGTCTCTTAATTGAACTGAAACTCCTATAGTGAATCTAGATTTAGGCATGATCTGGTTTTATCCATTGCATCAATATGTCATTTTTCTCTTACAAAATTTGTGACTTTGACAAATAACACTCCAATTTGATCTAATCTCTACTTGTCATTTCCTAAAATAAAATAAATATTAATTTCATCAATTAAGTAACAAAATCAACCTGAAACAAAAGAGATAATCTAATTAACATAATTAAATCACATCTTATCAATCTTTTTATGATAATACATCCTACTGTAGTTTAAAGGTCGCGATTCTTTATTTCTTATAAGGCATATATTGAATGAGAGCAAGCATTATGCCTCGATACTTATAATGAGATCTATAATAATTATGAGTTTGCTTCATTCCACTTGATGATAAAGAGACCTATATGAATGAGAAAGATTTTGTATGTTCTTTTGGGATGACCTTGTATAAAAATTTATCATATTTTTCCTTGAACACTATGCCCTCTAGTTTAGAACGTCGCATATACATAGATGCATGGAATTTGCCTTTTACTTAACCTAGAGGATAATGGGTGATCATGTGATTTTTGTATATACTTAAATGATAAAAAATGTTGATGTGATGATTTAGGTATAGTCACATCATGTACATGCTTGCTCCTTACAAAAATTGCATTGACATTAAATGGTGCACTTTCATGAGCAAAATCAATTCCATGTCTATCATTACAGCTTTTTTAGGGCTCCAAACATGCTATTCAATTGTTCATACCTATAATGAATCTAGAGAAGGACTTCTTCTTCAATTCCTCATTTTTATACAACAAATCATACTTATTATCATTAGCTAACAGGATGTCAATTCGTCCCACAAATTAAACCTTAAAATTCTACACACGTAGTATAGGCAAGTAAAGTATCGATCCCACAGAGAACTATAAAATAAGGAATAATTTTCTTTTCAAGCAAGCAAGAGTGTTTGAAAGCAAGAATGCAAGTGAATTAATTAGACGCAAAACTAAGCTAAAAATAAAAGAACAAGTCACAAAAAGAAAACGAACACACTCACTCAATTCTTGGGGGGTTTTATGCGAAATTCAAGTAAGAAAACAATTAAAATCAAAAGCTAGATTAAA
>JAOSBN010000002.1:14384514-14395435 GCA_027563595.1 Erythroxylum suave | reverse complement strand
AGATATTACAGCTAAGGATAATCTATAAGGATAATCCCTTGATTAAGGGACTATCTATTATTACGGGATTCTCTACATACAAATATGATTAGAAGTATTACATCATATATATACATATAACTTTCTCATTTGTTAAAATATTATTCTATTAAAAATCAACAGAATGTTGTTTTCTTATTTAAGTTGTGTGTAATCCTCCATTAGTATGTTCATAAGCCATATGGGCTCTCCCATTACATCGAAAGAACTTTGTTGCCTCTTGTCCTAGTCTCAACTGTGTCTGCCTTTATGTTCAGCTCCTTGAGAAGTAAATTTGATCCATTAGTAGCTCTTAAGAATCAATCTTAAGAATTGCTCTAATGAGGATTCTTTGTTCTTTAATAAGCTTAAGTCTTAAACAAACTAGGACAGTATATAACTAACTTATTATTAATTTTTATTTAGTGAGGAAAAATTAGTATAAGGAAATATGACCAAGTTATCTTTGTTGTCACGCCAATTCCCACTCTTCTTCCCCTCAAAGTAAAGTTTGTGGTTGAGTGATCTGCCCTCTTTTTTTTCATTTATAAACCGTTTTTCTTCATCTGGATGATCCTAATTCTCCAAAAATCTTTTATATGATCAATTTACTTTCACACGCACCCATCCATCTAAGCACTGGCATTCTAATATGAACACCCACACCCACTGAGACAGAAATTCATATTCGTTATGAATGTATCAGAGCTAGTAGTGGCAGTGCACCCCAAACTCTAGATAAGTATGTTGATGAAGTTGCTAACTTTTTCATGTTGTAGAAGGTAAACATTCCATAATTTGAGTTTTGACACCGATTGTTTGAATGTTTGTCTTGCAAATTTAGCTAATAAGACTTGTCACATGCAAAGTGCTTTATTGTTTTGAATGGAACTCATCCAATATGCTTTTATAGATCAAAATTACGCCGAGCAAACGTGAACTTCCTCTCTGCACCTGTAAAAGATGGAACAACAGGAACAGTGATAGTTCTTACAACTCCTGATGCTCAGCGAACGATGCTTGCATATCAGGTGAGTTATCTTGATTTGTTAATTGATGACCTTTCTTCGGTGTCAGAATCTTATCATATCTCTTCTATGTCTATCAACCAGATATTGGGCAAAATTTTCTATATTTGTAAGAGCTTATTTTCTCTTATTTTTTTCTGAATTTTTATGCTAAATCGCAAGTGCCACTTCAATCATAAGAAGTTACACAGCAATTAGCATCAGAACATGTTACTCTTTATTTCTTGTTCCAAAAAATATTCTACATATAATATGCTTGCCTAGCTGTCTGGCACAGAATAAACGGTGCTGTTAACTCATTGCTTTCGAGTTTCATATTGTGAACCTTCAAGGAAGATGATTGGATATAATGGCATGTGCATCATTAATCCTAAGTATAAATAGCATATAATCTCTTTTTTCTTTTCTATTCATGTTCATGTGCTGTTTCTCCAAATGATCAAATATTTTGACCGTACCAGCATAAGACTGATGTTTGTGGAGTGTAGATTTCCTTGTTTACTGAAATTCTTGATCAAATAATTCAGAAAACCTGCTTTATATGTTGGATTAGTCTTACGTTAATTTTCAGGAACATGATTGTATGTTACAGTCTTCACTTCCTCTTTACTTTTCAACTACATTTTTGGTGTATTCATGATCTGATTGCAAAAATGCCACATGATATTGAATCAGTAACAAAATGGTTCATTCCATTTGATAAATACAGCTTAGTCGTATGGAAATGATGTATTATGGTTTGGAAATGATTTCTCATGCACGTTATATTGAGGATTTAGTGCAGACAGATTGAGTTTAGATTTGAACATCATATGGCCTGTTAGATAAAGTTAAGGATTTCGGGGGATTCTTTAAAGAACTGTCTTTCTTATGATTATTGATAATGTTATCACTTTATTAGGAAGATAAGTTGTTCCCACAATTGAAGTTTTTCTGTATCTTAGATATGTTTCTGTTTTTAATGGTGAGACAAATAGTTTATTTGAAGTTAAGAGGCTTCTGTTTCTTATTTTAGCTTTGGAATATGTTGGGTTGCATGAGTTGACCATTTTATATTTGAACTTTTTAGGGCACGTCCTCGATGGTTAACTATGATCCATGCTTGGCTAGCTTAATTTCCAATACAAAAATACTGGTAGTTGAAGGTTACTTGTTTGAACTTCCTGATACAATTAAGACGATTACAAAAACATGTGAAGAAGCACGCAGGAATGGTGTGCTGGTTGCAGTGACAGCATCAGATGTATCATGTATTGAAAGACAGTATGATGATTTCTGGTAAGTCAATGAGTCCTTGTTCTATAATCTGTTGTATGTTGATTTCTGCTAACTTATTGGAATTTTTGTGAATTTTTTAAATAAAAGAATTTGATTGCAACTGCAATGTTAAAATAGAATTACAACTGCAATATTTTGCTATATGTTGGGTAAAATTTCAGTTCACTGGTGAGACAACCATATTGCAGCATTTTCACGCTGCAATATGAAACAGTAGAAGTGTTGTATATTTATCTTGTGAGTTTCATATTTTGTAAAATATCTGTAATTGGGGTTTCTCGCAATTGAAATTCTCTTCTAAAGAACCGTTTCCTCGGGCACAATGATACTGTAGATTTTTCTAGTAACTCATTTCCCCCTAGGTTCAGACTGTTATTATAGAACTATAGTGTATAATGATGCTTTTTAGTTTTTTGCTGTCGTTGAATACCTTTCTTTCATGAGGCTATGCTTGTTGTCACACTTTTGGAAAATTTCATGCAATGAGAAAATATTTCTTGGTCCCTTGGAGTTTTCATGGCACTGCCTTCCTTTTCGTTAGTAAAGTTTCATGCTGCTACTTTTTGACAGTCCAAGTGGGTATGAGTTTGACGACATCCTGTTAAATGACATCAAGTCACCGAGAAAGCTTCATAAACTAAAGTGAACCTGAAGTTCAAAATTCTTGCCAGCTACTGAATTGCTCATATTAAGGCTAACCACTCCCAAAAAGCATCAACCTGTGTTTCATTGTTATTGAAGGAGATTTGATGTTTCCAATGCTTTTACCAATATAATAAATTGTTGAGATTATACATTTTTATCCTCCGGATTTCTCTGTAAATGGTAATTTGTCAGGTGGAAATGGTCAAATGGAGATAGCTGAAAGTGATTCAGATATTTATTTACTATTTTAGTAGTCACTGTGTAGACACCATGACATATTTACTGCAAGTTTTTAAGTCATTTTGTTGTTGTTTATTGTACCTTTCAGATTCATATGCATTGTGTTTGATGAATCTAGTCATTGCCTTCAATATAATCACATCTATCAATAGTGCAGTTTCAGTTTCTAGTAAGTGTATGGTTTTTCCTCCCCTCTTGGATCAGGGAAACTGTGGGGAACTTTGCAGATGTTGTGTTTGCAAACAGTGATGAAGCAAGAGCTTTATGTGATTTTTCACCCAAAGAAAGCTCAGTTGCAGCCACAAGGTATCTTAGCCATTTTGTTCCATTGGTATCAGTGACTGATGGACCAAGAGGCTCCTATATTGGTGTTAAAGGAGAAGCTATATATATACCTCCTTCACCGTGTGTGCCAATTGACACTTGTGGAGCTGGTGATGCGTATGCATCTGGCATTTTGTATGGTATTCTACGTGGAGTATCGGATTTGAAAGGAATGGGTACATTAGCAGCTAGGGTTGCAGCCACAGTTGTTGGGCAGCAAGGGACCAGACTTAGAATTCAGGATGCTGTTAATTTAGCCGACTCATTTGCCTTAAATCTTGATACTTCTTCTATTCGATCAGACATTAACACTGATCATACTTCTAGTGTGTAACACCTTTTCCTTTTTCATTTGATTTCTCGATTCCTCTGGTCTAACTGTAATTCTTTTAAATCATAGGTCTTCTGTCTGTAACTTTGTACATTATCCGCGTATATATAGAAACTAACATTGTATCACAGTCAATGTGTTAGAGAATATTAACTCTCTCGGTGCAAGACAAGAATTCTTCAGAACTACTCCAATTCTAGTACCTGTCAAAACCTTGTTTTGTTTCCATTGCAAAACACTGTCCACTGTAGTTGTAGAGCCATGCATTATGAATAGAAGTCGTATGATACTACCATATTTGTTGCAAGTTATTGCATTCTGTGTTGGATTATCAAGATAGTGTATTCTACAATATGAGCTTGTTACATTTTTGCTATATTCGTGTCCTTGGGAGGTTTTAATATTTTTGTTGAGAAAGCTAAAGCCTCCAAGGACACCAATATAGCAAAAAATGTAAAAGGCTCATATTGTAGGGTAGACTATTGACAATCCAACACAGGGTAGCTGTTGAGTAGCTTTTTGTAAATTACTAAATGGCACCTACTCTAAAATATGCATGGTGTCACTTCGTTAATGTATTCTTATTATTGGGATCTCAAGTGAGATGGTCAATGGAGAGCAGGATACAAACAGGCGAGTACTTTTAAAATTTTAAGGAGATTTCTATTCTTTTTTTAATTTTGAACATTTTTAATAAATGACATGGTAAATGCAATTTAAAAATATTTACCTCAATTATTATTATAATTATAATTTTTAAATTTCATAATAGTTTTTTATTGAAAAGTTAAATAGATTGATTGAAAAAGAAAAAGGAAAAAAAATATAGGCTTTAAGTCAGCATATCCAATCATACCATCCTAACAATTAAGGCACATAAAAATAAAATAGAAATTAAATACATGTCAACCAATTGACTGAAACTAAATGCTTCCTTTTACCAAGGCCTTGAAATACCATAGTTGTTTCTTGCTTGCATAAGGAGAGTAAGTTCTCATCTTCAACATTAGCTCACTGTTGATTTTCGGACAGTTATAGGAGAGTTTCATCCATTAGATTATCTGTTAAACTAAACTTGTAAAAGCACTAGCCTCAATTTATTTGAGTTTCTTAATTTTTTTGTAATTGGTCCAATATTTTATAAGAAGAAGCAATTAAGTTGTATGAAATTGATTAATCAAAAGCTACTCTCTAATTTAGTAGTAACTTGCTCTTTGAAGCTTTCTATACCGCGAATACTCTAATATTTCTTTCTTTCTAAATAACATACATTGAGGAACCAAAAGCGATTTGATGGATAATTCTATTTCCTTGATTTATTCCTTTGACTTTGCTTAATCACTCAAAATTTTCTGCAAATGCAAATAGATTGCAAATAGTAGCTGAGAATTCACAATTAAAGAAGAGATGGTGTAAGGATTCTGGTTTAAGTTTTACAAAGTCTATGTTAATGAATATCAATCCGTCGATTCTGGCTAGTCTTTGCTTGACTACTAAACACATGAATAAAGAGACTTTTAGAAATGCATTCTTGCTCCAAATAATGTCATAATTATACTAGGATAGTTTCTGTTCCTAAGGTATAAACAACTCCTTATAAGAGTGAAACTTAGCTGCAACCAGAAATAGGAGTCTTCATGTAGGTAAATGTGCAAAGTAGAAAGGAGGTCAACAAAGTTAATTACTCACTCAATGTTATTGATAATCACATTGACCTTGGTGCTTTTGAGAAAGAGATGCAATAATCTGGGTATCAAGTTGGTTTTGGTTAAAGGGCTTATCATGCTTTAGTTTTCAAACCATAGGGATGCATTCTTTTTATTTCCAACTTTTTGCATTTGATATCCCTATAGAAAAGTTCTCTTGGTTATAGCAATTGGGTTGTATAGAATATGAGGTAGTTAATTTGGTTTTCATCTCTTGGATACTTCTTCCCTTCAAAAACTATGTATGGATCCACTTAACCTAGTTTGTCAAGATCCTACATATTTTTTTGTTCATCAAAACTTTGTTAATTTTTTTTAAAGCCTCTTTTAATCTTAAGGTAGATAGACTTCATTCCATTTGACCTTACCTATGAATTTGTTATCAGAAACACCTGACTATAAGAAGCTTCTCATAATCTTAATTTCCTATGGTTTTCTTAAGGAAGATGAACAGGTATTTAATGAGTTAAGAACTAAGTTGATAAGTTATAATCTTCAAGTATATGATTGAGCTTTACTACTCCAGTTGCAAAATATTTTCTGGATCTATTGTTGGTTCTCAGTTTATGAGTAGTCCTGGTATTCTGTCATTGTACACCGTAAGAGGAGAGGTTGGTTATTACGTATCATTAAAGGTAGAAGTGTATTTTTCCAATATATATACCATATATAAACCTAATTGTAGTCTTAATCTGCTTCCTCTTTTTGGAATCTCTACTGTCCCTTTTGTTCCGTTATGTTAGATATTAAGGAAGTAGAGGAACATTATCCTATTAATGACAGTCTCTACTCTCCAATGAGTCTTATTAAACTAGATGACAGTAGCACTTATTTAGCCTGGTCTAGATCATGTTTGTTGTCTATCAATGCTAGAAGGCTATAAGGTTATATTGATAGAAATAAGAAACCACCACTTGTTACTGACCTTCTTTTAGTCAATGGGACTTTGATAATTCATTGGTTATGTCTTGGCTTCTTAATTCTATGCACCCTAAGATCTTCCAATAGTATTTACTGCTTGGCACTGCAGAGAAAATATGGAAAGCTGCAAATTCACCTATTCTTATATGGGAAATGATGCTAGGATTTTTGAACTTCATAACAAAATTTATGGCATAAAACAAGGTGAACTTACTGTTTCAGATTATTTTTTTGAGCTGGGTAGTTTATGGCAGGAACTGGATTATGATCAAGATTTTCAAGTCAAGTGTGTTAATGATGCAGCATTGACTCAAAATATGCTTAAAAAGGAGCAAGTCTAAGTTTTTTTTGGCTAGTTTGAACCCATGATTTGACCAATTAAGAGTTCAAGTTATTGGTAAATCCCCTTCTCCCTGTCTTCAGGAGGCATATTCTTTAATCTA
Organism: Erythroxylum suave; assembly: GCA_027563595.1. Lineage (NCBI taxonomy): Eukaryota > Viridiplantae > Streptophyta > Magnoliopsida > Malpighiales > Erythroxylaceae > Erythroxylum > Erythroxylum suave. The sequence continues at coordinate 14,388,501 of JAOSBN010000002.1, read as the reverse complement.
GCAGGAAGAAACCAGAATAAGTGTCATGCTTTACACTGCACTAATTGAGAGGTTGGGATTAATAGCCCATATTACTTATGAGCAGTTAAAGGATGTTACTTCAGATAAAGACCATTTGCACTGAGATTACTATGGAAAGGCAAGACATACAAAAGAGATTTGTTGAAAGTTGCATGGGAGGCTTGCTAGGGGCCCAGGGGGAAAACAAGCCAATCGTACAAGGGCTCAAGAAAATTTGTTAGAAATAATTGAATCATCCAAGGATTCCGCTTCAGTTGACACTCTCTCCCATGACGAAATTCATCATTTCAGGTGTCTCCTGTCATAGCTCAACTCTTCCTCCAGTGCTACCTCCAATTTTGTCAAGTTAGGTAACACTTTTGGTCAACTTGACTGATGGATTACTGATTCTGGTGCAAATAGACATGTGACAGGCATTTCTAAAGGCTCTCTTAACTACTCTCCTTGTCTAAAAAGGGATAGTGTCAAGATGGTTGATGGGTCATTAACTCTTATTTCTAGGATAGGTTCTATTGTCTGTACTCCTAATATTAAGTTGTCTTCTATTCATCATGTTCCTCAATTCCCTATCAATCTTTTATTTGTCAGTGCTATCACCAAGGCTCTAAACTGTAAAGTTGAATTTTTCTTGATTATTGTATCTTTCAGGATCTTCAAACAGGGAGGAGGATTGACAGTGGTAGAGAGCATAATGGCTTATACATGATGGAAGACAGGCGAGGCTTGAAAGTTTATGGGTGATAGATGTCAACCAGGAAATAAAACAATGGCATAAGCGGTTAGGACATCCGTCATTTTTTTTAGAAAACTACATCCTAGTTTGTCTTTTAGAACTCGGTTTGATTCTTTAGCTTGTGATGCTTGTGAGTATACTAAGCATACTAAAAACTCTTTACCATTTAATTGATAATAAAGCCATTGTTCCTTTTATGCTTATTTATTACGATGTGTGGGGTCCTACACATACTGCTTCTTTGTTTGGAAATCGATAGCGAAAAGCTTTTTATAAGGTTGTAATGAGGTTTAGGTAAGGTATGATTGGGATTATAAAAATGATGATTTGAAGGAAATTTACAAAAGAAGCATTTCAAGAAACTTGTTCACAATATACGTAGATCCATTCATCATAAAACCATTGGTACCATATACTTATTCACAATTTTTCTATGTTCACAATTTATTTATTTATTTATTTTATCAATAATTTCAATCATTCATCATGTTCCACTATTAAAGAAATATTGAACCTTTCAAAATTTCAAGCTTCAAACATTCAAGTAGTGTAAATAACCTTCGAGGGTTCAAAACAATAAAAAGGCTTTAAAAAATAGCATAAAGGCTAATAATTGAGTATAAACAACGAAAAATGTTAAGGCTGAAAATTGGTTATTCCTAAAGTATAGAATAAGCTAATATCAAAGAAGTAGGCTTAAACAAATTGTTAAATCTAAGTGCTTTTATCATTTTAATGCTTCTACTTTAACAAATGTTATTTTAATAATATGTATAATAAAAGCAAGTTCTAGAATCATTCAGCTGTACATGATAATACACATGAATGAATAAAAAGAGCTTAAAAGTTTTGGAAATTTTGCTCTTAGACTTAAAAGCTCATGAAAAAGATAAGTTTATGTGTGTAAATAATATATAATTTTATTTAACTTGATTATTAACAATATGACTTATAAAAGCAATTTCTTTCTAAATATCATCCTTTTGAATACTAATTTAAATCAATATTCAATAATGAAATAAAGTACTGATAGATAGATTTCAATTAATTCAAGATATCAATTAAAAAAATTTAATATTAAAAATTATAATAAGCTTAAGAAAATAATTAAAATCATTAATCTCTTCCCCATACTTAAAGTTGTACATTATCCTTAATATACACAGTATAAGCATATAAGCATATAAAATAAGTGAGAAGATTAAGCTGTACTTCTTGAGTAAGATGATTTTTTTGATTATGATCCATCCAAAAGTAGATTACATCCTTGCAAGACATAAATGAAAAAGGGAAAATAATAAAAAATAAAATAACAATAATGAAAATAACCAAGACATATGAAAATAAAATAAAATAAAATCTATCATAATTCTTAGGTTGCCTCCTAAGTAGCTCTTGTTTAACATTGTTAACTTGAAGTACCCTGCGCGTTTACCCTTATCCTATTTATGATTAGAGGCTTGCTTCTACCTTTTTTTTTTTTGCAAAGTGGTTTTGTAGCCTGTAAACAAGTCACATATTACAAGGTGAACATAAGGACAATATATATTAAGTTAGTAAAACCAAATAACTGTAGAAATGCCCTTTTTAATAAAAAATTGTTAATAAAATAAGGGATAACAAAACCATCTTGATGATCGATTGGCTCAAATTGTTTGTTATGGAGGAAGTGGGACCCTGCATACTTAAGGTGGCTATCAATGACTCGTTAGTTGTTTTCTTATTGGATTCCTCCACCAGTTCTTCCTTAGCTACCTTTTTCCATTATTCTATTTCTTCTTCCTAGATAAAAGTTTCTAACTCTTCTTTGATTACCTCCTACCACTTCTCTACTTCCACTTCTTAGACACAGACTTCTTTTTCTTCTTCTTTATAAAGCTCGTTTCCACTCTTAAGGGTGACCGCCATTCGAAGTTCGTTATGATATGTTTCAATAGTACTAGGCAAACTCCCCTGTAGCTCATCGGATAATGTCTTCATTAGTTGGTCAATCTAACTCACCATATTATGTGTACAATTCTCTGTTGCTTAATGTCTCATGTTAGATTTTTGAATAAATTCTACCATTATGTCTTCCGAAGTAGCAGTGAACTCTTTGCCTTCTTGAAATGTGTCCTTATCCATAAAATCAATTGTCATCTTGATTGCAGGTTTCTGATATAAAAAGTTATAATATTTTAACCCTGATATTTCACAAGCGCATAAGTCATTCGCGTAGAATCTAAGGTGTCGATCCCATGAGGAAGGTTAATCTAATCCTAAAATCTAAGGCCAACACAATCCATAATAATTCAAAATGAACAAACTAAGGCAAGAAATTAATTCAAGCACGCAATTTAAGTTCGATAATCAATTACGAAAATAATAACAATGTAGTAATTGCAACACCCAATCAAAATCAACCTAAAGAACTACCAATTGAGAGAAAGGGGAATTTTATCTATCTTTAATGCTAACCAAATTGATTATGAACTACTGAATTACTGGTTCTAGATGGTCTTAGGGTTGATTACTCTCTCTCAAGTTATAACTATTAACCCTAATTATAAACCCTAATCAGATTATGGGAATTGCAATCTCTCAATTAACAATCTATCCAAAGCCCTAATTAGATCTGAAGTTATCCAAAAACTACTGAGAATCCTACGCAAAATCTCTCTTCGCACAAATTACCAATTCAATTTAATTCTTATTCTATTAAATTACCTAACTCTCGTTAGCCCAATTTAATGATTTTTCACTCGGTTTACCCTCTCAGTTTATCACCAAATTATGAAAGTGTAGAATTTAAATCACAACGATTTCAGTAAAAGCACAATCAATCAAATTTCATTAAATCAAAAATAAAATATGCTGATGGTGAATTTAGACATTCCTTAACATTCCTATAATTTTATAAACAGTTCTCCCAATTCTATGCAATAATAAAATTGAAAATAAACCAAAAATAATATCGGAATGGATAACAGAGGCAGCAACAGTGGGAAACCTCCTATTCCGGGAAGTACTTTGCATAGGCTTCTTCTCTACATCTCTTTGCCTTCTTTTCTTCCTCAATCTCTCAAGGAATTCTCTAGGGTTTCAAATTGGTGGCTGATGCAAAAGCTCCCAAAGCTCCTTTTGTTGGATAGGAAAAAGAAAGCATGCTATACTTGAAGAAACGGTAGATTTCAAAACTTTTAAGAAATCATTTTTCCAGCGGAAGCAACAAATCCAAATCATCATGCCAATCC
>JAOSBN010000002.1:14352454-14384414 GCA_027563595.1 Erythroxylum suave | reverse complement strand
CTCATTTTTACATCTACTGTCCAAATGTACCTGAAAAGCATAAAACAAGATAAGTGTAACATTTAAGACAGAAAATGCAAATAAATACAAGTATAGAGGAACTAAAAAGATAAGAAAATATCAGTGTATCATTAGCCATAACTTCACTATTAAATCCTATCATGTATACATGTAAGAGTTTTTGAATCTTATTATATTTGAAAGATATTTTTGTCAAACTCATAATTTCTAGGTGTTCAAAGTTATCCATAAGGAAAATTATCATCATTATGATTATCATTAAGAGGGTTTTAACTAGATAATACTTTAAGATTATTTTCCACAAAGCATATGTGAGCCACTTTCATAATCATATACATCATCTCATATGATCTTTAATGCTTTCTTCTTCCATTGGTCTTTCTCTCTATTTTCAGTCCATTTTAATTAAATCTAAATTCTCATTAAGCTTTTCATGAATAATATTGTTAGACCCGGGTCTCGGTACTTATTTCATGGCGACAACAAAATAATAATAATAAATTAACAGTTGAGAATAAAAAAAGTCAATCTTTAATAGTCACAATTGTGATTATTATTAAAGACACCTTAAAAAGTCATGGTTGTGCAGACAAAGAGAAGTCAAAGATGTGACTACTTAAGTCACAATCCTACAAAGCCCTGATAAAAGAAATGAAAAATGGTTCGATCATGTACTATCATGCTGGTGCACGATCATGCACCTCTATTTGAAAAGTGGGCCGGTGCACCATCATGCACTTCTGTTTAAAAATATCAAAGGTTTTTTTTAATTCCTTCGTGTTTAAGCTGCTCAGATCTGGATCTACCCGAGGGCTAACTTTTCTAGGCAAAACGACTTAAACCCTTATAAAATAATTGAGCCTCGATCTAAGTCTAAGCGTCTATGTCTAAGCCACTTAAATCACCTACGTTTAGACCTATAGGTTAGCATATTGTCATCCTTGCACAGCATCAACCTAAAATTTCAACGCATAAACAAGAGTACCGAACATGATCGGCATCCTTTAAATAGCCAAAAACTATTTTTCAGGAAAACTCATTTTATATGGTAATCAGCATCAATATCTGTTGACGAGTACAAGGTGATGGTATACAAGTGACTCCACATTCGTCTCCCATTAGGAATACCCGACTCACAAGACTGAAAATTTTGAGGAAATGAATTCTTTTATTTAATTTTTCATCTTTTATCTTTGTTCTGTTTTTATACATATCTTTAAAGAATTTTAATTTTTATTTATTGATAGTAAATTGTTCTATCCAATAATCCAATGGAATGGTAATTTCCTAGCACCAATCACAAGACATGTTCATAACTCGGAGAGGAAGGGATTCGGCCACTGAAATCCGGTGTTGCTACAATGAAATAGTCCAAAGGTCTCTTTTATGTCACGAAGGTTGAATACAACATTATTAATGCTGCGCAACCGCACGCCCATACTTCAGATGACATGAAGATGCAATGCGGACAAAACTTAATTAACTAAAAATTTCAACTACTCTTTCATTGAGATAAATTGCAGCCACTATCAGAGCACAAAACTTCTAGTATTTCTTTTTAGTTATGTGATGTCACCAAAGCCATGTGTCCTATTAAATCCAGCACTCGGTTGCTGCAGTTAAGATAAAAGGCCATAAGTTAGGCTTTATCGTACTAATATTTTTACAAATAAACGGCAAGCAGAGATGCTGTACCTGTATCCCCACTCATTGTCATACCAAGAAACCAGCTTCATGAAGGAATCACTCAAGCCTATACCAGCTTTAGCATCAAATATACTTGACCTATAAGTGAAACACGTCGAAAATATTTGTAATCATAATCACACACTTTGAAAGTTTCTTAAAAAATACAAACGGAAATCATAAAAAGATGCAAAGAGTAGTTAGAGCATATAGGCACTCGAGCAACTAATACGAATTTACATGATTCCTAGTTCAATCAGAGCAGACAACACCAGACAATGCCTCTTATAGTCGGCTGCAAGTGATTTAAAATTTGGCAAGTAAATCCAACTTAGGTGACAAGTAGTATCAAATTAAGTGAGGAAGCATTCATCACCTTGACATATTAACAGGTCACGTCATTATTGATAAATAAGAATCTGAGGTATGTACCACTTATAGTGACATCATTTTGATATTCAGAGGCGGCGATGGAAGAAAATGTCAAGGATTAAACAAATGTATACAAGTGCTCTTAGTTAATTGGACAATAGCACTTATGTAGCAAATTACCAAACATTGGAACTTGGACTATATTATCCAAATATTAAAGGATTATAGACACATTTATCATAATGCAAAAATTTGAAGATAGTTATTGCCAGAACAATGATAAAATGGTTAATAGTTATTGCCAGAACAATGATAAAATGGTTAAATTCCGGCTAAAACCAGTGACTCTCATTTCACGTACAAAATAGTGTGTACACACTCTCCTTAAGATGATGACAGGATAGAGAAACCATAGAGGTGAAAATGTTTACTTTAAAAATGAACAGCGGGCCTACATGTATGCACAGAACAGTGCGTACATATACACTGAAACGAGTAGAGAGAGATATATATACCTTGAATCACCAACAAAATCATTAGACACAACATCCTCGTCAGTATATCCAAGAATGCCCCTCAACGGCCCCTCTGATGCAAACCTTCATACAAAAAGTCCAAAACTTGGTGTGAATAAATAGACTTCAAATACCTTCAGAAAAACTCACCCTAGTGAGTTCACCTTGTATCAGAAAAACCAATATTTATGCAAGATCAGACGTACTTGATAGCTGCTTTGATATCTTCATACGATGCACTCTTAGCAAGTCGACAGGTTAAATCAACAACAGACACATTAGGTGTTGGGACACGGAATGCCATTCCAGTAAGTTTACCATTGAGCTCCGGAAGAACCTTTCCAACAGCCTAGAAGATAATGTTGAACATTTAAAAAAGTTGTTTATTGACACACAGCAAAAAATGCATGTTCCCCCCACGTAAGTGGAGAAATTAACCTCGTACCTTTGCAGCACCAGTAGAACTAGGAATGATATTTTGCCCAGCTCCACGACCTCCACGCCAATCCTTCATTGATGGACCATCTACAGTCTTCTGTGTTGCTGAACGTCAACATGGAAAAAGGACCAGTTTGTCATATATCCGTGCCCTGTGTACGCCTTCTTGTGCGTGAGTGCATTGCGTGCGTGCGTGCGTGCGTGGGCGTGGGCGTGGGCGTGTGCGTGTGCGTGTGCGTGTGCGTGTGCGTGTGCGTGTGCGTGTGCGCGTGCGTGTGCGTGTGCGTGTGCGTGTGCGTGTGAGAGAGAGAGAGAGAGATGGAGAGGTAGAGAGAGAGATAGGGAGAGTGACCTGTAGTTGCATGGACAGTTGTCATTAACCCTTCAACAATGCCAAACTCTTCATGAACCACCTATGAAATTCATTCAAAGAAGCAAAACTTAAAAGTCAATTCTCGGATATGACAAAAATGATGGGTTAGTAGGTCAGACCAAACATCTAGGAAAAAAGTTTTTAAGACAAATCTGCTCAGGGTTTTCCTTACAAAGTGACCAGTAAATGAATCGCATCTATACGAACAAACAATTGGACTTGAAATTTCCAAATGCAGTTACCTTAGCAAGAGGAGCAAGACAATTTGTTGTACAGCTTGCGTTGGACACTACATCCATATTTGGCTTGTATGTGTTCTCGTTTACTCCTACCACAAACATAGGTGCGTCAGCTGATGGAGCTGATATGACGACTTTCTTGGCACCACCCTGCAGGGGAAGCAAATAAGTGCCAGCTGTTTATTGTTCAAGTCCAGAAATAAGCAGATCACAAAGCACACATATTGCCAAGATACAGAACATTAGCCTAAAAGGATCATGATCCACGGGAGATACCAACCTTCTTGTGAGCAGAAGCCTTTTCAACTGTTGTGAAGACACCAGAAGATTCAACAACGTAGTCAACACCATAATCCCCCCAAGGGATCTCTGCTGGGTCCCTGGGAATTGATAAAGTTATCTGTTAACTTGAGTTCTGCTATTTACGAAAGAAAATGGTAAAGTTTCATGTTTTAAGCTGACTCAAGATGTCATGAAGAACAGCCATAACAAACAATACCTAACTCAATTAGTTTTCAAAGATGCAATTGCAAGGCAGATTTGTGTATACCTTTTGCATGCAACTTTGACTTCTTTCCCATTGATTTCCAAGGTGGAATCATCCAAAACCTTGATGGATCCGTTAAAAACTCCATGAGTGGAATCATACTTGAACATGTAAGCCTGAAAAAAACAAATAACGAATGACTATAGTTTCTTCCCCAGTTACAGAAGCTCAAATAAATAAAGGATCAACATGTAGAATTGCTTACAGCATCACACTTTATGAGGTCAAAGATTGAAAATTGTTCTTACTATTAAACATTAAGCTTAACAATGAAATATTGAAAGGTTAAACAAATCTTAAATGCCAATTCAACCTTTTCCAAACTATATTTAGATGGGTTGGCTACACACGTCATGTTTCAGTAACCATACTACTTTGGGTTTTCAAGAGCCAAAAATTTATTTGCAGAAGAACATATCACCTTGATAAGCTGAGGAAAAGTTAAGAAGTGGTAACTTAATCAAATGAAGAACATAATATAACATCACTTCAACACCAGAACATAGGATTCATGCTGAGACAAAACCTTAATATCCAAAATATGCAGATGACAAAACATCAATGCCAACAAATCTTAAACATTTCTTAATAATCACTCACAATATGTAAAAAACCTGAATCTATTACAAATTCGTACCATGTATTTTGCATCAATAAAAGGATCATTAACTGCCACAACATCAATATCATCCCTAGAAGTTGCTACACGCAAAACCAATCGTCCAATTCGACCAAAACCTGCATTTGTTAAAACAAAAAAAATAATATTATTAGCTGAACCAATCACAATTGGTTAACTTACTTTAAGGAGGATTAATAGCAATACGAACCCATAGAGTCAACAGTAAAGATTTTCAAATAGAAAACAATCTATCAAACCACCAATTAGCTGACTACCGTAAGCAGCAATTGATAAATGGAACAGAAAATGCACAAGTAAAGGAAAAAGTTTAACCCACCAGTAAAGATAAATAGCAATAGAAAGGGAAATATTATATCCTGATGTAATCGGATCCTTACTTTCTATATACTTTAGTTCCAGTTATATCTAGGCCAATTTATCAGTTGATGATACTCCACTTCGCAAGCTACAAAAATAGCTTCAAAACAGGAGAGTGCCAACAAATACATAAGCGCACTTAAGCATAATTTCCAGTGAACTGTCACCTGAATGTACAAACGACCATCAACTATGACTTTCATTTGATTAAAAAAAAGAACTGAATGGAAGTGAAGGAGCCTAACACATCAACAATTTAGAAGAATTGTACCACAATTATGAATAATTATGCACAGCAGTAAAGTGTTTTCGAATCACAGAAATTGCTTACATACTTAGCAAATGAGAATATAATAGAGATTGCATAAGACTGAAGGAAAAAGCATACCATTGATTCCAATCTTTGTCTTCCCATCATTCCATGTTTCTACATCAAGAAAAAAGAAAAAGAAAACCGGGCAGCATATCAGCCAATACAATTTTTTCAGCCTTAACCAGTTTGGAAAAAGAAATGGGACTATAAAATAAAGCTCTTTTAATTCTTACTGAAAACTATGGGAGGCATTTCAGTAGCGGTTGCCTTGATGGTTTGAAAACTCCTCCCATTGCATGTCCTAAACAATAAACAAAGTGCAAGCATCATTTTCTTTTTCCATTTAGAAAGAAATTAAAATGCATACAGATACTTTCTAGAGATGTATATATGTATCTCAGAGCATGTTAACTGAATATATAGACTTAAAATAACAATTTTAATGCAATATTTTAATTGTAGATGACTCAACTGTAGTGAAGAAGAACCACGTGAAACTGAAGAACCGAAAATGCTAGAAGCACTTAGACTGCGGCCGAAGCTAACACTTGGGACCTGAATATTGCAACATAGATAACCACATTAATTTGGTTTCAGAATTCGTTATCAGCAAATATACAACTTAAAGTGGGGAGAAAATAGAAGAAAGAGGAATAAAGAAAAAGTATATAATCACTTGAAAAAATCATAACACTGTATAACACAAGCAAGTACCAGATAATTATGTTGCGCAATTAGTACAAATCCAGCAATCGCAGGGATAACCAAAGAGAAGATTTAAAGGGTGCAAAGGAAAAAGAGTAATAGCTACACCATTTTAGTACGAGTGTTACAAGCATAGAAAGTGAGAAAAAAAAAAACCACGACTTTCCTCTGGCGAAGGCAGTCACTATAATTTTCTCCATAGTATGAAAAACGTCGTAGGAATCTGAAGATTCTGTCAGATTATTCCCCTATTTTATTTTCTCACCAACCAAACAGAAGACAGAAAAAAAAAAAAAAACATTGCATCAATAAAAGGAAAAAAAGGAAAATCAAACGCAAAACACCATTTTAGTGTGTGTGTGTGTGTGTGTGTGTGTGTATGTGTGTGTGGGGAAAGAAAAAGTAAGAAAGAAAATATTTCAAACCAGATTATTTATTTCTTGTAAAGCAGAAACATCCACACCAGTATGAAAGGAAAAAAAAAAAGAAATGGAAGTCTCTGGATGAGACATTTGAGACGACACAAACATTGAAACAAAATCAAAGGTGAAACTGAAATAAGAGAGAGAGCATATGAACCTTGAAGCGATCGGAGGGAGAAAAGTCGGGGAAGGAGGAAGCTTGGGGAAGGGGAGCGGCGGCGGGAGTAGATCTAAGGAGAGTCGAGAAAGCCATTTTCTATTTTGCCAAACAGAAAACAAGTCAGCTTCTGAACTCAGCCCTCTCTACCTATCTCTGTCCTTTAAAATTCAAAGAAATAAAAAACAAAACACCGAGAAGACGCTTACACGACCAGTATTTAGTTTATATAATAAACTAACAAAGAACCGATCTTGGAGGCTGCTGTAGAGGTGGCGTGGTAGATATAGGAAGGTGGTTTGGCCTTTTAAGAAGGAAACGAGCTTTCCTTTCTTTGCTTCACTTGGGTTGGGAGTCGAGGTGTTTGTTTAATATTTTTTTATGTATTAATTATTAAATTTAAATGAAATGGCACGTGGTCTTTTGTTGGATTGAAACGATCGGAGTTTCTTATGATGCTGGACAACTGGTGTGACTTGGATTCTACGCGTGCGGTTCAGAAGTTTTCCGTTTAAAGTTGAAACTTGAAACCCCAGCCCTGACCCTGAGGAAAGAAATCTGATTCTATGATTAGCATTTAAAAGCGGATGATAAATGGGTGAGGGTGACTGTAGAGGATTAGAAATCAAACAAGGTCCTATAAAGCTTCGTCGGATTTTATCTTTTTCAGTCGGTTTCAATTTCAACATTTGTCTACAGAGTTATGTTGTTAACATTCAGGATAGTATAAGTGAAAGATGTTTATTTTACATTGCATCTTGAGAACATCTTTCCAATATGTTTGTATTGTAATACCAACAAAATATTTAAATAATCTTATTATTATTGCTAAACTATATGTAAATACTAAAAATTCATTTTTCTAATTTCAGGAGACATTGGAATTGAGATTGCATCCTCTTTTTAAAAAAAGCTGGAGCAGGACAAAGATATCATTATCGTGAAAGATGGGATGGGATGGGATGGGAGGGTCAATTCTAGATTGTCTGCCAACCGATAAAACATAAGACAACGAAAACAGCGTTAAGCCAACGAGCTGTGGCTGTGGAAATTGGAATTGGAGCAAAGGCCAAACTCCACAGAGCTGGAACAGGTGAGGGGTTGGGTGGGGTAACTTAAAGGATCTGAGTTGGTAGACGTCTCTAAGCGACCAAAATGTTCACCAAATTCGATCCGACACGTGACGTGACCTCTGTTCCTCTCTATCTAATCTAACCCATCGTCTTTCCTCCCTTTTTTTTTTTTTCTCTCATTTTGCATCTATTATTTCTGTACTCCTAACCCTAGTCCTCGATTAACACGCAAAGGAAATGTCTTCGTTATTAGACTTGCCAGTTTGGCCCAGTTTTTCGCTTAACGCTCGCAATGTCTGTCCCAAACCTAACCATCTTTTCACTAACTAGTTCGGTTGACCTGTCTTTGACTTCTGCCAACTTTGAAATTGCTTCCTTTCCATTGCACAGTTTTAACTTCCTTTTTTCTAACCCTCTCCCCCCATCTCCTACATGTAATTTATACCTCACCACTCAAATCAGCACATCCATCTTTTCCAACCTCAGAACTAACCACATTCCTCATATTTCTCTTCCAAACCTGGAAATTTCATAACTTCAACAACTAAACCCTTTTCCTGCCCATCACCAGTAGCTTCCCTTAAAATTTCAGACCTTTCAACCTCTCCCCTTCAAACCTCGATTAAACGCCTTGTAGTTACCAGATGTTCAATATAACTCTTATTGCTTCCCTCCTAGGTCCAATCTTACTCTTCCCCTAAATAATAAAATTCTAAGCCACTTGCCATCCGTAACTCAATTTATGCCTCTAAAAACAGAATTAGAACTTACGGTCAAGTGGCAGAAGATAACTCAACGTTTGACAAGTTTTAAGTATATCCCACTTTCTCAAAATGACAACCTAATGGTCTTTCCACATGTACCTATCCTCAAATCGGGTGCCTAAAATGCGCAAACATTCTTGTAAAACTTTTCAGAGGAAAAGAGACCAACATACCTAGTAGGGCACAAATGGGCAACGACAAACTAAAAAAGATATGGCCTCCAGGAAACCCTCATCAATGAGGAACAAAGCTTCCTCTTTAGATACCCAAATGAATTCGACATGCTGAAAGTCTGTAATCATGATCTTACCATATTATTGAGAAGTCAATCTTTCTCTTTAAATACAGATTGGGGATAGGTCTAAGCAAGTTGAAACCAGAGCATTGTCACTCTCTGGGTAAGATTCTATCATATATCACTTAAATATTGGTCCACGTTCTAAGTCCTATTGGAAAACTTTCTGCCAGGATAAGCACACAACAATTATAAAGCGTATTGGCTTTGCTAGACTCTAAATTGAGGTTTATACCGATTGCCAATTACTAAAAACATTAAAGATAATGCGACTTAGTGACGATAGAAAGTTGAAGCAATGTGGAATTCAATTGAGCTATCACTAGAAGCCTAAACAACATGAGTGCACCCAAATGTCGAAAGCCACTGGTCACAAATTTCAAACAGGCTCATACGAAATTTGATGGGGAAGGGCTTAGAGGAGAGTCATCATCAAGAATCCAATTCAAACTCCAATAATATCCTCATAGATGTTATCCTAACAGAAGATCCCTCTGCATATACCTCACCTAACACAGTTCAAAAACAATAATAAAACACCAAACAGAGGCCCCCAAAAAGGCCAACTAGAAGATAACGGAGCAAACAAAGCACAGGTTCAGGTATATTTCAAGGGGATACAAAGAAGACGTTCTAAAAAACATAATCATAATTAACCTCAAACATGCTTCAACATGATCAAATATCAAGGTGGTAAACAATGAAGATATTACAAGCACCATAATCGTGTCGTTCGAGCTTTAAAATTTTTAAGTCCTCAAATACTAGAAGTGCAAGGGTTGCGACTGTAGTATAAGATGTGTCGATCTCACGAGAATGGGGAGTAATCTAATCCTAATCTAAGGTCAACAATATATAAAACTCAAAATAAACAATGCAATGGAAAGTAATCACGAAAATTGAATTTAACCACTTAAATCATAAATTAAACACGAAGGAATTAACAATTGAGCAATAAGCAAGTATAATGGAAATCAACCAAAGAGTTTATCAAGTTATGGGAAAGGAGATTTTACTTATCATTAATGCTAATCTAGCCGATTATATGTCAATGGAGTATCGATTCTGGACTATCATAAGGATGATTACTCTCTCTCGAGTTATAACTATTAAACCTTAGTCAGATTATGAAGTTTGCAATCTCTCCATTCATAAATCATCCAAAACCTAATTAGATCTGAAGCACTCTAATAAACTATTGGAACATCACACGAGATCTCTCTCCGCATACTTATCAATATGATTTATCACGGTTTCTATTAAATCACCTATCTCTCATTAATCCGATTTAATCGTATTTCATTCAGTTACCCTCTCAGTTTATTACCGAATTATGCAAGAATGTAATCAAATCACAACACTCATTCAATAGACACATTCGACTATATTATCATTAAATCAAAATAAAATCCCGAAGGAGAGTTAAAATATCATCATCATTCTACTATCCATCACCATACAATACATCTTAACTTTATACACGGATAAAATTGAAATGAAAAGGAAATTCACTTAGAATGGACAATCTGGGAAGGCAGCAGCGTCAGAAAACCTCCTGATCCGGAACACACGTCGAGACCACTTCCTCTTTCTCCTTCTTCCTCTTCCTCTTCATCTTTCTCTTGTTAAGGTTTTCGACAATGGCTGCACGTAAGCTCACTTTTCTTTGCTTGTTTATGTTCTTTTTATACTCTTTTATGAAAGATAACCCTAGGATTTTTCAGGGTCCAAAAGGTCCAAAAATCTCTAAAAACATGAAGTTCGTGAGCGTTTGTGTCTTTGCTCGACCTGGCCCACGACCGTGGCTCACATATGAGCCTTCTGTCACAATTGTGGCATGCAAGCCACGATCGTGGGTCAAACCTAGATCTTCTGTCATGATCGTGGTAGGTGGCTTAGATTCCCTCTGAAACTCTTCCAATTTTCGATATTGACCTTGAAATACTAGCAAACACATCAATGTACCGTAAAAACATAATATTTAAGCTCAAAGACTTGTACTAAACTATAAAACACTTAAAATACAAATAAATCACAAAATAACACAATTTTAACCTAAACATGTACCAAGTGATCAAATTAATGGCTAATCACATATCAACTGTGCCCTAAAACATGATGTAATTTACACTTATCACATCCCCGCACTTAAACATTTGCTTGTTCTCAAGCAAACAAAATAACATACAACACAAACTCACAAAGCACACAATGCAATAATGAGACAATGGCTTCAACTTCATGAAACAAATGTAATTCCAAACACAATCATTCAAGTTATTTCAAATCATTAACATGTAAAATCTGCATCTATGAGCTCTGGACTGAATATACATATTAATTAAGACTCAAATGTCAAGTTTATTCACCTTTTTCAGTTGTACACACATTAAAATTATTTGGTTATGTAAACTTTGTAACTAATCCTAAGTACGTTTTCATGAAAAGTTAGGCTACTTACAAGTTCGGTAGTTTTTATTAGAAAACACTTTTTTTGGGTTACTTTTTGTGAACATAGACCTAGTCTTTTACACGAAGGCAAACATTAGTGATGAATGTCAATGTAGTTACTCAACTGTCATGTTTTTATTAAGTTGCTTGGTTAGAATATCATTATAGCCTTTTGACGCGGAGGTACACATTTGTGATGCATATCAATCTGATTACTCGACTATATCACGTTCTTAACTGGCTACTAGTTCTATTCATAACCCGAAGCCAGCGAAATAGTTATTTATTTAAAATTTACAAACACAATTTTTTTAATTTAATGTCAACCTTATTGCTTTAGCTAGTCGTTTTCTTGAAAAAAAATACTAGCTAAGCTATTTAGTCGAAAAAACTAAAATTACGAATGAATGTGACAACTTATAGGTGATAAACTAACACTAAATCCTAATTAACTTGCATATTTTAGCCAAAGAATTAAGATCACTGATTTCGCGAGCTAATGACTTTTCATAACCTAGTAGATTATATTCAATATTAAATCAATTTCATTCCATCTAAGCCATTGATACATTCACACAATTCACAATATGTAACCTAAATACACTAACATAACAATATGCAAAATTCACAGTCAAAGCAAAACATATAATCCTCCTTATATTTGAATAACACATTGTCCTCAATGTGAAAAGGAGACAAACAAATAATAAGGACGAGACAAACAAACACATATGGAAGGGACTAACATAAAATAAAGACTAAATTTAAAAGAAAAGGGTTAGAAATAAAGCCTTATGGTCATAGAGGTAGGATGGTGTCGGAAGTGGCAGTTGTATGCCTTAAGCCTCGAAGTATCGATGAATCAAGCTTACACACTTCAATCCCAAATCCCAATCCCTTCTCCTCAATCTCAAATTCACACTTCAATCTCAAATCCCTTCTCTTCAAAACATTACAACAAATTATTATTACAACAATTACAACAAAACCTTACAACAATAATATGTATTATCTAAGGGACATTTTATCGAACAACTCATAAGCAATATGTATGATCTCTAAATAATCACAAAACAAATGCATTTTTCCATTATTTACCAACAATAATACATATAAATAACAAATAAACTAACAATGACAAAAATCCGCATACACCAACAATAATTACACAAAAACCGACCACCCAACACCCACAGTATAGATATATGTAACCATACAAGAGCTACATTTTTTTGAGACAAAATACATCCAATAGAGAGCTTATCAAAAAAAGACGCATGATGGGCCAAAAAAAAGTAGAAACCGACGGTGGAAGCAAGAAAAATGGCCCAAAACTAACCCAAACGACGAAGGAAAGAAGAAAAATAGTAGAGGGGGAGGGGGATCGGGTTAAGATGATAACCAAAATGATGTCGTTTGGTTTAAAATCAAACGACGTCATTTTATTTATGAACAACCTGTGATTTACCGGCGGAAAATATTTTTCGTCGGTATTTAAATTCACTAAATATCGTGCCAGGCTTGCTGCCTTATTTTGCGATGGAATAAGTAGTCCATTGGTAAATGAGACTGCTCATTAACGATTGATTTTATTCCGTCAGTAAATAACTGAGGTTAATTATTAAACAAAGCAAATTTCACCGACGGAATGTCCAATGCTATTTAATTACGGGAAGCATTCCCGTAATTTTTACCGACGGGAATGGTTAGGTTATCGCTATATGTTGTCGGAAATTTTGTATGAAATATTTTCCCTCCACTTTTACCGATGACAATAATGTCTGTCACAAAATAAAAACTTTCACAACATATTTACCGACGCATAATGTTATTTCGTCGATAATTAGCTACGATCTAGCTTCCGTTGGTAAATTTTTGCCGCTAATATATTATTTTCTTGTAGTAATTATTATCTTGCATCTCTGCCTTCCCTTTGTCCTTGAATGGATTTCACTTTCGTGGTTTTAAAATAGGGTAGGGGTTTCTATGTTTATGCTTCTAAGTTGTTTGTAATTCTAGTTCACTTCGAAAAACATTCTTATCAACCTTATTCTTGCCCTTCCCTTCATTGTCTTCAGCTTGGTACTATTCCTCCTCAGTTTCTTATCTAACAACCATGATTCATTCTTTCATATTGGACTCGATGTTACTTGGAAGGGTTCCTGCATTTCGGGTCGCTATTTCTTCTGCCAATTAACCTATTTGGATCTCCAAGTTATGTATTGAGGATGTGTGATTCTTTGTCACTTGCTCAAACTTGCCTTCCAACCTCTTATATGCATCTTCCATAACTCTAATTTTATCTAAAATTTTGTCTAATCTAGATTCCATTGAACTTGATTTATCTTGCTGGAAACTTAGTGGTTCTTAAGGTCTGAACTGTCCTTCAACATTGTTTGACCAAGAGAAGTTTAGGTGATTTTTCATCCTAGGGTTGTATGTGTTAAAGTAGGGATTGTTTTTCCCTCATTAATCGTATTGGGTTCCTATGTGGTTTACTTCCTCTAATCCATTATCCTTCATCAAGAAGCAATCGACTGTATCATGATTCATTTACCCATATAGTTCACATTTCAGCTAAACAACTTTTACTATATTTGAGGATGAAGCCTTCATGTTGTTTAGCTATCAAGTTAAATTATCACTTTTAGCCTGCATTTCTATCATTTGATTGATATCTACAACTCCTTTTTGCTCACAGAGATTTGCAGGTTGTCTACTCTACTCGTTCATCCATAAACAACTATTACTCGCCATTTCTTTTAACAACTCTTCTACTTCATCTACCGTCTTTCTTATAAGTGATCCTTCTAAAGCTGTATCAATTGTACCTCTCGTATGTGGGGTTACTCCATTATAGAATGTTTGCAAAAGAAATTCTTTAGGTAGGTTATGGTGTGGACATTTTCTTTGCAAGTCATTGTATCATTCCCATGCTTCATAACTTGATTCCCCCTTACCTAGCTGAAAGTTTGCGATCTCTTTTATAATCTTTGTAATCTTGATAAGGGGAAAGTACTTATCTAGGAAAGCACGAACTAATTAGGCCCAAGTGGTGAGGGAATGATACCAAGCTTTTGCCCTATCCTTTAAAGTAAAAAGGAAGAGTCTAATTCTTACAGCATCCTCCTACATCTAATGATAACGAAAGGTATAACAAATTATAAGGAAACTGACAACATATGCATACGGGTCTTCATTCATTAATATATAAAATTGCACATTTTGTTGAAGCATGTTTAAGAGAGTTGGTTTGATTTCAAAGGAAGCTGCTTGCATGGGTGGCCTAGCTACACCTTGATTGGATGCATTGAAGCCCAGTCTCATGAAGTCGGTAAGTGTTCTCGGTTGATGCCTTTGGTTCACTCCTTGATCCAAATCTTACCGAAACTCCTCAACCATTATTGCTTTTTGTAGTTTCTTCTTCTTCTTCATGCCGAGCTCTTTTGAACATTCTAAACGAGTGATGTCAAGCTCTACAATTTTAGTTATGCAACTTGAACTTCTTGTAACTCTTGTGTTCATGCAAGAGCACATACATATACGAAAAGAATGGGAAGAACAGAAAACTTAAAACTAACTAAAACACCTTAGACTAAGAGAAGTAAACTAATCTTCACCATCCCCATCAACGATGCCAAAAATTTGATTGTGTCCTTCGAGCTTTAAATTTTATAAGCCCTCAAGTACAGAAAGCGCACAGGTCGCGATTGTAGTATAAGAGGTGTCGATCCTATGAGGAGGGGCACTAATCTAATCCTAAAATCTAAAGCCAACAATATATAAAACTCAAAATAAACAATGCAATGGAAAGCAATCACCAGAATTGAATTCAAACACTTAAATGAGAAATTAAACATAAAGGAAGTAACAATTGAGCAATAAGCATGCACAATAGAAATCAAACAAAGAGTTTACCAAGTTATGGAAAAGGGGATTTTACTTATCATTAATGCTAATCTTGTCGATTATGTGTCAATGGAGTGTCAGTTATAACTTGTCCTAGGGTTGATTACTCTTTCTCGAGTTATAACCATTAAACCCTAAATCATAATACCTAATCAGATTATGGAGTTTGCAATCTCTCAGTTCACAAATTACCCAAAACCTAATTAGATTTGAAGCACACTAATAAACTATTGGAACATCACACGGGATCTCTCTTCACATAATTTCCAATATGATTTATCACGGTTTCTATTAAATTGCCTAACTCTATTATGATTTAATCATTTTTCATTCAGTTCACCCTCTTAATTTATTACCGAAATTATGCAAGAAAGTAATCAAATCACGACATTCATCTAATAAATACAATTGACTAGATTATCATTAAATCAAAATAAAATCTTGAAGGAGAGTTAGAACATCATCGTCATTATACTATCTATCATCATACAATCCATCCCAACTTTCTACATGAATAAAATTGAAATGAAAAAGAAATAGACTCTTAGAAAGGACGATTTGGGAAGGTAGCAATGTCAAAAAACCTCCTGATCCGGGAAGCACATCTAGATCGCTTTTTCTTCCTCCTTCTTTCTTCCTTTTCCTTTTTCTCTTTTTAGGGTTTCTAATAGTGGCTGCACAGAAGCTCACTTTTCTCTGCCTTTTTATATTCTTTTTATACTATTTTATGTCTTGGGTAACCTTAGAGATTTTTCAAGGTTCAAAAGGTCCGGAAAGTTTCTCGAAATATGAAGCTCGTGAGCCTTCTATCATGATCGTGGCATGCAGGCCATGATCATGGGCCATTACCTGAGCTTCTGTTGGGCCAAACCTAGAGCTTCTGTCAAGATTGTGACATATGTTATGGCCTGGATTCCCTTTAAAACTCCTTCGTTATTTGATATTGACCCTGAAACACTAGCAAATACATCAAGGTACCTCAAAAACATAATATTTAAGCTCAAAGACTTGTACCGACCCATAAAACACAAATAAATCACAAACTTACAGAATTTTAACCTGAACACATACTAAGTGATCGAATTAACGACTAAACATATATCAACTATGCCCTAAACACGATGCAATTTACACTTATCACACCATAGGAGGAAATCAAAGAGGTAACAAAAGAAAGAAGTTGAGGCCAATAATGCCTCAATCCCCTCATGAATATTTTAACATGAAATATAAAAGGTTTGAACAACCTTAAAATGAAAAAAGTTATTTATGACTACTTGAGCTTAAAGAAATTGTTTTTTTCATTTTTATCTTTTAGAGACCAAAATAAAGATTATAAGATACAAAAAAGGCTTGTTATTTTTTTGTAAGTGCTACTACAAATTCACAACAGTTTTAATTCAAACCAAATCACACTTCATCAATTCCACCACACAAACTAATCTTTTCATTGCCAAGTGACAATTATCACTAAGTGATAATTATCACTTTTAATATTAAAATCAATATAATTTTCATTTGTGCAAGCAACCTTGAATTTCAAATAAAGAATCTATAAAATGACTTAAATGTTTCCTTGAGAGCTTGCCCTTTACTTTCTATAGTGTTAGGCAACTTCAACGGCAAACTAATAGTTCAAGAAATAGAGGGAAATAGTTCTAGTAGTAACCGTATAATGAAGAATTTCATAAATTTATTTTATCTACTAGCTTAAATAACTTGAAAGGCATAAGAATTGCAATAAACAAGCAAGTTTTCCACTACAAGAAAATTACTAATTAGCGATGGAAAATTATTGATGGAACATGTTCCATCAGTAACATTGTCGGGGAAAATTTCATTTTGTGATAACCAAAATATCCGTCAGTAAATATGAAGGGAAATTATCGTGGAAAATTTTCTAACGGAATATAATGACGGATAGAAAATGCTCGTTGCTAAAATAGGCGAGAATGCTTGGTGGCATAGATAAGCTTTAGACTGTATCGATGGAAAACATTTCCATTGGTAAAGTCTCCTGCAATATAGATAAGCATCAGAGTGTACCGATGGAAAACATTTACCGACGGAATCGTTATTCCATAAGTAAAGTTGAAAGATAAATGTAGTCATTTGCTTCGACTTCAATGTTTTTAATAAAATGAAAACTATGTCATTTGGTTTAACACCAAACGGCATTGTTTTCGTTTAACTTAAAATGAACCAAACCCCCTATAGTCATTTACCTTTTCTCTCTATCATTTTCTCCTCCGTTAATTTTCCTCCCTATCGTCGTCGTCCTAGTCTTTGCTATCCTTGTCTCTATCACCATCATTGTAGTTGTCACCATCTTAGTCTTTATTTAAGGTAGCTTTTGTATCGATTTTATGAAATGTTGTTTTGTACCGATTTTGTGAAATGTTGTTGATGAGTGAATGAGTTTTATATGTAAGTGAGTTTTATACCATCTATGTGTGAATGAGTTTTATATTGATTTTGTGAAATGTTATTGATGCATTATATATGTTTTGTCTGCATTTTACCATTATTGTGTGATGAATGACAACTTGGAGCCAAAACCAATTACAAATGGCCCCTTAAATGGCACTTGAAACTCAACTAGTAATGTGTGTTTCGACAACTATTTTTCTTCTCATCTTCATGCCTTTTCTGTTTCATTTTGAGAACATAAAACCCTAACTTTTAGGCAAAACATGGTATTGCACCTTCTAAAGAATAGTATAATTTTATTTTAATGGAGTTTGGAATAGATCTCACCTTTTCCTCGATTCTTTTAGATGAAGGATTATTTCTTGAACCAAATATATAAAGATTTGTATGGAACCTAATTATATAGAAGTTTAGGTTAGATGATTACCAAGATTTAAACTTTATTTTGGAGTTAGGGCAATTTCATCTAACATAGATTGTTCAACAATAATTTTTCAATATATACAGTAAATTTCCATACACAATTACATCTAAAAACAAGAAATAATCATATTATAAAGAAATTATATATTCCTATACTAATATACAAGATTAGTCAAATAATAACTATAATCTTATAACTATGAAGTCAATTCCTATAATTACAAACAAATTATAATTCCAAATAATTATTAGATGACTGATATCAACATTCTCTCTAAAGTTAAAATATAAATGTTTATAATACCCAATTTGTCAATGATATCATGAAATTTATAATGTTTAGCATATAAAAAAAATTAGGATTTCACAAATTCTTAAAAACTTTGCATATGACATATATGAGATTTTACAACATGTTTAATTTAATCTTATCATTTCATATTTCTTTAAAAAGTTTAGTTTTATGCATCTTGTTGAATTTGGGAAATTTTGGGAATTTCATTAATCTTTTATAAAATAAACACATTTTGGTATTGTCTTTTAAAATGAGAAATTTAAGTGAGTTATTGCATTTGTGGAATAACCTAACTTTTTCTTGATTATGGAAAATATCAATGGTATACAATTTTAATCAAACTTGCATACCTTGCATATGAATTGCTTATCCTTTAACAAAATTAGTTATTGAATCTTTCTATAGTTTGCATATGCATTAACTTGACTTAAAAAGATCACTCTTTGATTCCTCTATATAAGATTAACTAACTTGTGAATTATATTAGTTATTGGTGTACCAAGTATCTTGCCTAACATAAATCATTATAATTATTGAACAAGTTGTTTGCCTATCCTAATTAAAAAGATAAAATGATATTTGTCTACTTAGGGATGTGATGTATTGGACATAACAAAATAAGATAATGATCACTTTATTTTAATCACTTTAAGGGATATGGGCATTGTAACTCTACATCTCCTATATGGCCCATCAACTTTATCAATCCATACAAAATGATGATATGGCATAATTCCACTATTTTCCAATAACGCATGAAAATAACGAGGTTCATTGTCATTGAATTAAAAATGCAAATGAAGTAATCTTATATCTCATGATACTCTTCCTAATAAATTGTACAACATCATCAACTCTTCCTCCTTACAAAAATAATATATATAATCACGCAAAAATGCACAATTGATAAGGTTATGTACGAAATTAGTGAACATTCAAATATAATTCAAGTTATGCAACTACTATGAGTTTTAAAGTTATAAAACCCCTTAAATTTTCAATGTTTAGAACTATAGTGGTGCCAACATAGTATATGTCATAATGGTCCCCATGTGTTGAATTGATGTAATACACACTCTTTATGTTTCATGATTATTATCTCCATGCAAGATCAATCTCAAAGTACCAATATGGAGAATAGGAGAAAAACCTTGTTTTTAAAGAATTGAAAAAATTATGAAAAGTTCAAATTCTTGTCTTCTATGGAGCTATAAAGATCATAATGAATCAAATACATTATTGCAAGATGATTCACAATATAAGGTTTTACGTAATCTAGCATATAAATTTACTACTTACCTTTTATCTTTATTATAAGTGCATAATTGCTTTCTTTGTTTCATGATTTTACACCTTCCTATTTATATGTCTAACCTCTTTTATATATATATATATATATATATATATATATATATATATACATATATATATAGGGAGTTTAAGTGTTTCCTGACTCGTATCGATATTAAGATAATAACAATTCTACCTTAGGTGAGATACTCTAGTGATTGTTATTTCTTTATTATTATGTTAATACTATTTAACTACTTATGAGTGCTTCAATCTTATCTTTTTTCTTTATTCTTATATGAGATACTCTAATGATTGTTATTTCTTTATTATTACGTTAGTACTATTTAACTACTTGTGAGTGCTTCAATCTTATCTTGTTTCTTTATTCTTATATATATATGGTTTTGGACAAGGTTGGAAGGTGATCTTCATATATATTTAGACTGATTGGTTAGGGCATCACATGTTATTAATTATGTTACTTAGAATCCATATGATTAACATGCCATTATAAAAACAAACTTTTCTTGAAGTTTTTATCAAATGGTTATATATCCTTAGTGCTTTTACTTATATGAGTGAAATTCCTAATTGTTGAAAAGCCATTGTGATTAGTTCAAATCTTCATTCCAATGCTTCTATATGAACGTTGATTTGAGTATTGTGTGTTTAATGTTGTGTGTTATTTGAGTTTCTATGTTATAAATGACACACATGTTCATTAAAATCCCTATTGTACACCAAAATGTCATCAAAATACAAACAACAAACTTCTAGTGAATGCATCCGAAATATGATTAATTAATCTTCTAAAAGTGCTTGGTGTCTTTGTGATTTCAAATAGCATTACTAACCATTTACAAAATCATTTTTTATGTTTAATATCTTTTTATTGTAGTTTATTTATTTATATTAGCATTGACGCATGAAAAAACAATTTAGATGATGAATTATAGTTAAATATCTTTTTCTTCGTTATTTCTAATCCTCTCATTTAGATAAAGCATTGGTGGTGTTATTGCATTTCAATAGGTTATGATAGTCGACTCTAATCATAAGGAAAATGGTATAATGAAGAACTTGTTTTTAACACTAATGAAGCATGCTATTTGAACTGTATGTCATAATATAAATTCCATTACATTATGCCTAACATAACAAAATATTGGTTAGAGATTATAGTCATATGCCTTATGGCAAGTTTTGGATTTTTTTTTTCAATACAAAGCAAGGTGTATACACACCAGTGCGAAATTACATAGTTGCCTCTCTATATGGTTTTGATCCGTTATTCACCAAATCGCCAGTTTGATCAAAAAACATTTCAGATCTAGCAATGAGCATTAAGGAGTGTTGTTCCTTGCTTCTATTCAGAAAAAATAAAGTTGACGTCGAGGCAGCTCTGAGATTTACTTCTACTTGTGTGGGATGCGTTTCATCAATTGGCAAGATTATCAAGTTTGCTGAACTCTGAAATGGTGTCTTTTGATTGATGCTTTGGTGGGGGCGATTCGTTGGTCTAGGCTCGCGAGTTTCTGTGGGAGCTACTGTTGCTGGATATGAGGTGTTCCTCGAATTTACTTCTGAACTTGTAGGCTGCAGCTCAGTGTCAATCGGGAGTGTCAGAGTAGCTAAAATTGGAGCTGGAGTTTCACTTAGTTGGAGTCGATTGGTTGGCCCAAAACCCGGCAGGTGTTCTGGTGGACTGTAGAAGAGTGTGCTTTCGGTAGATGCAAATGATAGTCCTAGTTTAGCCAGGTAATCTGCATGTGAATTCTCGTGTTTGGTGATGTGGCTGAAAGAGATGTAATTCCATCTTGGGATTAGCTGTTTGATTCTGGTTACAAGGGCTAGGTCAGGAATGTTGTCTGTGGAATTTGTTACTGCTTCAATCGCTTCTTTGCAATCTGATAGAACCATAATACGTTTGTGTCCCTTGTTCTTTGCTAGAGTAAGCCCCCGTAATAATGCCCAAAGTTCGGAGTGGATAGGTTGGCAAATACCAATCCTTTCACTGAATCCTAAAATCCAATCTCCATTTGCAGCTGTGATTAAGCCCCCTATGGAGGCCTTTCCATTCCTCCGACATACTGCACCATCGCATCTAAGAATGATGGATTCCTCAGCTTGATGTGGATGGTTCGGCCTATGTATAGGTAAGTTTCCTTCTTCGTGGTTCACTGGGTTGTTTATCGGTTTTGAAAGATTATAAACTACTCTTGCTTCTTTAACTACTGACTGGATTGCCATATAAATTTCGTTGCTTTGAGTAGTTTGCTCTTGGAATGTTTCCACATTTCTAGTTGACCACAATTTCTAGCAAGTGTATATAAACCAGAGGTTCCAATCATCGAGACCCTGCATATTAGAAAGAGCTAAATTAGTGAAAATTCATGTTTTACAGTTTTGTTGTTCCCAGAAATCTGTTGGTAGGGAGGTATAAACTGTTTTCCAAATCCTCCTGCTTCTGTAGCAATCCCTTAAAGTATGCATCAAAGTTTCAGTCTGGCCACAGAGAAGGCATTTATCACAATCTGAGATGCTTTTCTGTATCCTTTCCGTGTTTGTCCATAGCACCCCCTTTGTCACCTTCCATAAGAACAGTTTAATTCTCTCTTGGATTTGCAACGACCAGATCAATTTCCATTCTGGTTCAATGGGATTCCAATTCTCTCCAAAGAAAGCCTCGTAGGCTAAAGCATACAAAAATTTTCCTTTCGCTGTCCATTTTCACTGCACCCTGTCTGAACCCGCAGTTGGTAGGCGGGGCGGGATTGCTCTAATCTCTTCTAGTTTCAAATTTGGTAGAATTGTTGAGAGTTAATCTAGTCCCATTCACCTGTAGGAAGAACATAACATTCAGCTTTTTTGTTTAATTCTAAGGATGAAAGGGAATGTAATGCATAAAGGAGTAGAGGAGAGTTAGAGAGAGTCCAAGTGTCGTTCCAGAATGATACTTTTTTCCATCGCCACCCATCTTACACTTTGTTGGATAAAGCCTAGATATTTTTGTAGTTGCTGCCATAGGTGTGAACCTTTCCGCTTTGTATTGATATGAAGTAACTCTTCCTTTTTCAATCCGTATTTGGCTAAGATTATATCCTTCCATAATTTGGTGTTGTCCGAGACAAGATCCCAGGTGAGTTTCAGAAGCAGTGTTATATTCCTGTCATGTGACTTTCTTAGACTAAGCCCTCCTCTAATTTTAGGTTGGCATACGTTGTCCCAACTCACCAAAGATGGTTTCCCCTCATTGCTGGTACCTCCCCATAAAAATCTTCTTGTGATCCTGTCCATATCGTTGCAAGATCCTATAGGAACCATTGCAGTTTGCATTTGGTATATCGGAATGGCTTCGAGTATAGATTTGCAGAATGTGAGCCTTCCTGCCATAGAAATCTTTCGCAGATTCCAGTCATTTACCCTTTTATGCATTTTGAGAATAGTGGCCTTATGGGTTTTTGAAGAAATCTTCCCATGTAATATTGGCACCCCCAAGTAAGTTCCAAGGTTGTCAACAAATTTGAACGCCAGTATCTGGCTGATTTCATTGGCTTTGTTGCTTGCTTCATTTGAAGGTATAAAACTGACTTATTTTGGTTGACCAGCTGCCTGGATGAATCTGCGAAATCTTGTAGCACCTTCTTCATGACTTCAGCTTGTTTTACACTTGCCTCTCCAAAGAGGATCAAATCATCTGCAAAAAGAAGGTGTGATAGTGGATATTGCTTCCTCCCAAAAGTCAATGGTTTCCAGTTGCCTTTTTGTCTTGATACATTAATGGGTTATGAGAGTCTCTCTACATATAGAACAAAGATATAGGGCGAAATAGGATCTCCTCGCCTTACCCCTCTTTTTGGTTTGAAAATTTCACCTCTCTCACCTTCCCAAATTATTTGCATGCTACTGGAGTGAAGTGTACTCATAATCACTTTTGTAAGATAGTCCGATATCTTTATGTCTTGTAGCGTATCAAGGATGAAGGACCAGTCTATTCTGTTAAAGGCTTTCGTCAAATCGATCTTGATTGCCATTCACCCCTTTTTTCATTTGTATGTTCGCATTGTGTGTATCGCTTCTTAGGTGGATATGATATTTTCTGCAATATGTCGGCCTTTTATAAAACTTGATTGTGTTGGTTGAACTAGAGTGGGCATAGCCATTTTAAGTCTATTTGCGATCACCTTGTTGACGATCTTGGCGCTGATATTAATGAGGCTAGTCGGCTGAAAATGCTCAAATCTCTCTAGTTTGCTGATTTTTGGGATTAATGTGATCATCCCCATATTCAAGGTAGATGGCATCTCCCCCTTGCTGAATATGTCTTTTACTGTAGAGCATAATGTGTGGTTGATGATCTCCCAGTTTGCTTGATAGAAACTGGCTGAAAAACCATCCGGTCCGTAAGCTTTGTGTGGGTCCATATCAAATACAACTATTTTGATTTCGGCGTCTTCAACTATTTTTGCTAGTTGATGGACGGTTGTATGTGGTAATTGAGGGAATTGATCCTTGAGTGAGTAAGTAGGAGTCTCCACGGTTGATCCTGAATCCTCAGCATTATAAATGATTTTGTAGTACTTGGTAACTTCCTGAGATATTATCTCGATGTTCGAACACCATGCCATGCTATCGAATTGGATTGTTGTAGTTCTGAGCCTTTTTTATTTCTTTTTATGCTTTGAATGAAACAGATTTGTGTTTCTGTCCCCCTGTCTGATCCATGTAGTCCTTTGGTGCTGTGATTTGAGCATTTCCTCTTGGGTGAATATACGTTCCAGTTCTTGCCTTAACTGCATTTCAATTTTCTTGATATAAGAAGATGGTGTTTGTGCTAGGTACTTCTGTAATCCCTGTAGCCTTGCTAATGCTTTTCTCTTTTGTTTGTAGATGTCCCCAAAGACATCATATTTCTAGGATCCTAAAGATGTTTTTAGATTTGAGAGCGCCTCGTCAAGGGGTAAACTATGATTCCAGTTCTTTTGCATCCATTTTTGCCAACTTTCATGGGTTTCCCAGACTTTAAGGTACCTGAAAAATGTCTCTCGGACTGCCCTTGATGCTTCAGCTTCAGTAGAACAAGTAGAGGTGAGTGGTCCGAAGAAACTCGAGGTAAGTGAATGTTCCTTGTGTTCTGGAATAGGCTTGTGAATCTCTCATTTGCGAAGACCCAGTCAAGCCTTTCCTCTAGCCCATGTGAACCTTGAATCGGTATATCCCATGTCATTTAGTTGAGATGAGTCTACCCATTTTTTGAAAAATTTACAGCCAGCTGAGGTTCGTCCCCCTGTCTTATCTTGTTTGCTAAGATATGCATTGACATCGCCAACACACATCCAAGGCTCCGAAATGTTTCCTGCAATACTCATTAGTTTGCCCCAAAGTGTCCTCCTTACATGAGGGATGGGGCTTCCATTAACAGCAATAATAAAGAAATTCTTAGAAGAGTTAAAAGTTGCATTCAAGTGGATGCATTGCCAATCGTATGAAATTATACGTATATCAAACGTTTCCTGCCAAATCACCCATATACCCCCTGAATATTTTTGAGCTTCTATCCGAAAGGAGTTAGAAAAGCCCATACCTATGCTATCTATGATCTGAGATGTAGAATTACCGTTTTTTTAGGGTTCCATAATAATTAATAGATTGATCTTATACAGTGCAATGAGAGTTTTCAGCTTATTTATAATCTTATCATTTTTTATGCCTTGACAGTTCCACATAAGTAATTTAATATCCATATGCATATTCATAGTCATATTCATATTTATAAAAAAAATAATCTGTGGGGTTTGTAGGTTTCGAAACTTACCTGTAAGTGTCGGGAGGCTCGCCGCCTTCTGAATTTGAGGTGGGTGCTACCTCATCTGTTATAGGAGAGGTATCATCTTCCTCCATGCTGTTTTGATACCCAGCTTGGTCCCTGGCTTTGGCTTGTTTGATCCTCACGAGTTCTTTTCTCCTGATGTGGATGCCTAAAAAATCCGCCATTTGGTAGGGACATTTTTCAAAACCTCGGGCACATCATGGATGCTGTTGTGTGGTGATTATTGGTTTAGCGGATGAGGGAGAGTTATGGCAACATGTGAGGAGATAGCTTGACTTGGTTTAGAAATGGTTGAAGAGCTGGTGGGGTCTGCAGAATTATTTGCTGTTTGGTTTTGTGAGGTAGCTAATTCCTGATTGTTTATATTGCTGTTTGGGGTGGTTGACTCGTTTTGCTGTAGCATTACTGTGGGTGAACCTTGGATAGAGGAATTCTTTTTGACCCAGACAACATCTTGTCCACGTAAAATATGCTTCCTTTTGGCACTAGGCTTGGAATTTGCTGGCTTTTTGGGCTTTGAGGTGGGTTGATCTGCTTGAAAGTTATAATTTTTATAATTGTCTTGGTCTGCTGATGATATTGTGACTGGGTTTTCTGCTGTCTGGTCAGCAAGAATATTGAAACGTCACATTGTAAAAAACGGGTTAGCAGGAACTTTCCTTGTGTGGGACATGATCTTCTCTTGATTTGAGGGAGCTGATTGAGGCTGTGAATAACACTTACCTTTTTTTTAGGCAACAAGCCAGGGTCTTGGCTTAGAGTAGTCTTCTTTTTGGAAAAATTGCTAGGATTGGGGCACTTGACTTTTCTATGGCATGACATATTGCTGATTGTGTGAAAAGACAGGAAATTGACCGTTGGTATGGGAGTTTGCTCCAGTGGTCTGGCCGGTTCCGGCGGCTTGGGTTGGTTGCTGTGTAGACAGATGGTGCGGTATGATCAGAAGGCTTCAAGTTCAAGACTGACTGCTCTATGCTTGAGTCATGTACCTTGGTTTGATCGCATTCGTCCATTTGGTGACCGTATCTTGCACAATTGTAGCAGATTCTATGAAGATCTTCATATTGGACTGGGAACATTTTTCCATCTACTGTGACAGATAGAGTTAATGGCTTCCTTAGATCAAGGCGTAGCGCTATCCTGGTGAACAAACCTCTTTCTTCCGATAGCGTATGATCGTCTGCTTTGATGTAATTTCCAATTGGGCTCGAGATTTCTCTAAGGAGATCTTTATGGTAATACTACGTTGGCAATCTAGGGATCCAAATCCATGACGCGACTGATTCAATATGGTCATCCTTGGTGTCGAAATCTCTGTGCCAAGGAAAAACTCTAAAGTAATGCCCTAGTATAGACCAAGGGCCTTATAGAAACGCCTTTTGATAATCTTCCTGGTTAGCCAATTTCAGAAGGTAGAAACTATCCGTAATATCGATTAGCTTGATATCACCTTTGGGTCTCCACAACAACATGAGTCGATTGTAGAGAACCTTATACCCTATGTGCCTTCTAAGAGGTCTGATGATCAGCGTGGTTGTTATATTTTGATCAATCTGAACATGAACACTTTCTGCAAATGTCACCGTTGCCCCTATGCCATTGTGGGAGTGATGCACTTCACCAGGTTTTAATTTTATTTGTTTGCGGGTGGACCGATTGTCTTATATTAGGGTGCTCTTGAATGAAAGTGGTGGAGCAGTCTCCTTTTCCGCTCGAATCCCCTGATCTTGAGATGTAGTAGTTTCTGGTTGCTGTTCATTCTCCTTATTTTTCACTTTTTTCGTAACCAAGTTTTCCTTTAGTGGAGGAAAGGCCTCAGCATTTCCCATTACCATGTCCATGGAGGACTGGTGATGGCGTAGAGATGATTCTTTCTAAGAAATAGAGAAAATCAGAGTTTGGTTTATTTTAGTATGGAATACATGGATAAAGTTTTGTGATCCATTTATTCTATGACTTATGTAAGAGAATTCCTAAGGCAACAAAAGAAGTAACAAAATCATTATGTTTATCTCTTTTTGAATGTTTTCTTACTATACATTGTTATTGAGTTGAATTATAGAGATCAGATAACATTTTAAGTATGTAAGCCTATTGATGAATGAAATAACTATGGAATTTACATATGTTGTGTGTTAGAATTGTGGTATAAGGAATGGCATCCTTGACCATTTGTTAAAGTTGGTTCATATTTATATGTCATATGCACCTTGTAACATGCAATACACTATTGATAACATATATGACCTATAATGGAAGAAGTTGACCAAGATTCGGAAGCACTTATGTAATCATGTGATGTTAAGTGAATTTAATTACTTGCACCATCCATGTCTATCTTTCATAACCAAAATTCATATAAAATCACACCAATACTTATGGATTACCGATTTCATATTTTAGGAAAGGATTTTGCTCTTGTAAATATTATTGGTAATTATGTTAGTAAAAATAATGTATCAGTTAGATGCTATGTAAACTTATATTTCCTTTAATATGAATTTTGCTAACATGGTTAGCTTTTATGAATTGTGAACTCAAATAAATCATATCTATCTCAATTGCAATAAAAGATAGAAGGAAAGTAGTGGTTGCAAAATGCAACACATTTTTGTAATAAAATTGATAAGAAAAGTGAGAACTATGTAGAGCAAAGACAAAAAGATCTAAAACATGAACACTAGAAGTGAGCTCCTATTACTTCCCAACACAAAATTAATACTTTTTAAAGTTCTTCCATAAAAATAAAATTGCGGGAAGTTGGTTAACTCAATAGTGAGTAAAAGTAATTGTTCCTCTATCATGCACTTCACAATTGAGGGAATATATAGAATGAAATAATATTATTAAGTGCCAAATTTCTTAGCTCTATTATATAGTAAGAATAACGTTGATAATTTTGCAATTGGATTAGGCTAGTACGGTCCATATTATGATTGTTGCATGCCTTTTTATGTCTTTATATGTGAATTATAGATATTTTTGCCTTTAAAGACTTAACGTTTATATCACATGTTGGAAGTGTTCTACTTGTGTTGGTTTATATCACATGCCTTTGTTGACATTATACCAATAATTGATTGTAAGAGTTTCAAGTGTTAATGCTTATAGCAAAATTTGGCATTGTATGCAACAAATATAAATACAAAACTATTGAATAAGCTTATTATATTAAATACGAAATATTCTTTTTCACAGACCCTATTTTGTGTTGAAAAGTGTCGCTCATCCTTGTTTTTTGTAGTCTATGGTTGTTCTTCTGTCGAGATAAGTTGTCCAACTAATGACTACCATATGTGTTGCTTTAATAGTATAAGTATTTAGGTTTGGGTTTTGTGTGAATGAAAAGAAGGTTTTGATTTTGTGTTGTTGTTTAGAATATTCTTATAATCATTAATGAGTTTTTTATGTTCTTCTTTAATACTCTAAGTGTTTATGTTTGGGTTTTGTTTGAATCATTGATGAGTAGATGTATAATTACATAAGTATTTACTATATATGGAATGAATTTGATATCTTATAGATGATCCAATGCATAATAACCCCTAACATAGTATATAGGCTGGAAACCAGTCATGTAGCTCCCATGAGGCTTATCAATAAAAAATTATATAAGCCTATAGGTCACAGCGAGAACTTGCTTTCTCGATTCATAGGTGTAAACAATGCCACATACTAGAGTTTAAAATCAATTGCAAGTGATTAATTCAAACATAAATACTTGAACTTCAATGTAATTAATTCAAACTTAGTATTAACATAAGAACTTCATAGGTTTAATAAACATGACATTTATTTGCATAATAAATCCTTAGGATGGTATATAGCCTAGAAATCCACGATGTAGCTCCCATGAGGCTTATCGGTGAAAAATTCCATGAGCCTAGGAGTCACAATGAGAACTTGCTTTCTTGATTTACTGGTGTAAACAATGCCACATACCATAGTATCAAAATTAATTATAAGTGATTAATTCAAACATAAATACTTGAACTTCAATTGATTGCTCGATGTAGTGTTGGATTTAATATATGTAGGTGCTTTTTTTACTTCTTAATGTCACTTCTGATAGGACATTGGTTGACATACTATTTTATTTAAATGACATATACTCACATATTCTTTAAGCAATGTTTTCATTTGTCACTTTATATCATGAGTTTTTTTTTTGCAAGGTTTCATATGTCCTTTAACCTCAGCTAAATGTTTCTTTAATCAGGTAATTCCTACAACTTTCAAATTCTTGTTACAAAACAAGCAAATAATATGGTTCCTCGTATTGGGAACCAATGCAGCATGAGCTCAAGTTTGATCATTGTATCTTTTTGAAGTGGGTTGATTAGGAGTACTTGAAATTCCTTCCATTTATCTGTAAAAATAACTGAATGCATATATCAAAATAAATAACACATAATTTCACTACACAATACGCATGTCCATGGTATAACTCATTTTGTATGATTACATCATATGCAATTCAATTTCATCGAACATAATTCACTATAAGTTAAAAACTAACAATTCAATTATTCAACATATAATTACACAAAACATACATAAACAATTTTCATTTCCAACAATTTCGAATAATTTCAATTCAAAGTTTCGAACATGAGGATCAAATTGAAGGGTATGATTTACATAATCGCCAAATAATGAATGACTTATCTTATACAATTGTTCATACACATCTATTCATATCATGAGGATCAAGTTGAAGGATAAGTTGAAGGATATAACTTTTTTGGAAAATTTTTTTCTTATTTAAAGCTTTGAATCTTCTTTTCATTTCTAACAAACCATAATATTATATACACTATTCTATATTTGGTTCTTAAATATATAAGTTGCTTCGACGATTTTTAGTTGACATTAATCAGTCTAAGTCTAAGTGGTTGGAGTTTAGCCTACAATATGTTCACAATTTGAAAAAAAGTTCCTTTTGGACACATTTGCATCACTATTTTTACACATTATCTATTATAAATATTTATGATAGCCCTCACATATATATTACCAAATAATTCAACATATTTTATACTCAATTAATTATTTACCCAAAGTCAATTCCCAAATACCATTAATTACAATCGAATTATTATTAATTTACAATAGCATAATTTTATAATCAATTAATTATTTACCTAAAGCCAATACCTAAATACCACAAATGAAATACCATTTCACAAATTTAGAGGTGGCAATTAATTATTTAAGCTTTTACATTCTCGATTTTAAATTTTAATTTAAGTTGTTTCATCGTTCAAACTTTCAATTGAATCAATTCACATCATCAACATCATCACATATTCACATCACATGCTGTGCATTTCATTCATAAAAAAACTTAACATAAATTTCTCTTAAACCAATCCACAATCAATGAACCAAACCACAAATAAATAGAAACAAAATTGTGAATAATTCAACTCCAATATCTAACCCACGCAAGTCACAAATCCAATTCAGAATTTATTTTCAATTTTCAACTTTCAAGTTCCAACCGATTCACAATAAAAAATGTAATTAAGTAGAAAAATTGAAAAGTTAAAACACACCCAAAAACCAATTCATAGCTTTGAGTTTTTGGGTTAGGTGACAGGTCGGGTTTAGATTTGTGGAGAGCAATCGTTATGATAGTGACGTGGAGGAGGTTTAGACATTTAGTGATGGCCATGACGTGGTGTGGTGGTCCTCGTAAAGGAGGGCTAAAGACAGTGACGTCTTTGCGACTTCACGTGGAGAAGGGCTGAAAATGGTATGATGTTGGCGTGAATCAAGGAGGAAGATGACAGTCGTCGAAGAGGGAGCAGTATTGCCGGAGATGGGGAGGAGAACAAGAGAGAGAAACAGAGGTGAGTGAGAGTCGACGAGAGAGAGTGAAAAAAATCAAAAGAAGCATAAGGGTTCGGGTGTGTGGAGACACGAAGGAATTTTTCCTAGGTTTAAAAATTTTCATATCTCCAAAATAGTCCTTACATTTTTTAAAATTTACAGTACCGGTCGATACGCGGCTGGTATTTTAGATACTAGCTAGTATCGAATAAAAATTTTCAGTATTGATTAATATTAAAGGCTGGTACCAAAAACCTTAATACCATTTTGTTTTTCGAGCATGATATATACCAGCCAGTAAGGAACATTATTCATACCATCGAATGCATAAGAGGAATTATATTAGTAATAAATAATAATCGTTTGAATTGAGGAAATTGATGACTTTTTTTTTCATTTTGTTTATTTGTATAAAAATGAGGAGGGACTGGATCTGGGTGGCAACTAGGACATATCCCATGGGATTGAGACCTCCATTTCACCGTAATAGAGACAATGAGGGGTTGGCCTAATGGCTTAACATCCTCACTTAAGGCTCTCCTTTACAGGAGGTCTTGAGTTCGAGTCACGCCAA
>JAOSBN010000002.1:14320417-14339641 GCA_027563595.1 Erythroxylum suave | reverse complement strand
TTAATTGACAGCCAAACAGTCAACTGGCTTTTTAAAAAAGCTCTTCTCAGAAAAGCTCTACTGACAAAAGCTCTATTAATAAAAGCTCTACTGATATAAGCTCAACCAAACAGGCACTAACTGTAGGCATAAACCGACAGTAGCTTATGAGGATTATGGTAGTAAAAAAAGAAAGAGCAAATATTTGACTCTTGACATCTCAAAGCTTCCTAATTAATTTATTATCTATTCAGAAACTTCAGACTTGTGGGTACAGTCCCTATTGCTATCTGAGTTGCGCAGTTGATTTGAGCTCTCTCTGTACCTGGGTAAGTTTTATACTCTCTTTTTACTGTGCTGCCCCTGCTCTCTTCTTCTAATTTATTGGATTGTTTTATGAATTGGATTTAGCTTGAATTCATTGTTTATATCAAAAGTTGGATTAAATATTTGTGCGTGTAGATGTATGGTTTTACGAGGCTTACAAGAATGGATTCCATTGTATGGTCACTTGAAATCTACGCAACTAAGTAGAAGGATAACGATAAAGTAAACAAGTGCTGCTATTTAATCTAATATGATTGGTTTTAGTGTACTTCTCTTGCCAAGCCCTTTCCAAGATTTCTCAATCAAGTTCTCTCTTTGGATTAAGTTAAGTGAAACTGATGGTGGGGTTGAATGGGATCTCTTAGTTGAAAGAAAGCTCAGTGGCATCTATTCCCTGATTTAGCTTCTTTGCGTACTCATGTATGAGGGGTGGAATTCCATTGTTAAGAAAGGGGAAAGAAAGATGCGATATTTCCAGAGAAGCAGCATCAGGAATACAAGTTTACAAATAGAAATTTTCTGCTCAAAAGTTATTGTGAAGCTAGCCTTTTGGGATCCCAGTTCTTTTGGGGCAAAGTGAAACTCTAAGTTTGCATCGGAACAAGTCTTGGCACTACTGTACTAATGTCCAGTAGAGTCAAATATTCTGTGTAGTCATGAGATTATCCACATTTCGGAATCTTTCTCATTTATTCTTTTCTTCGTTTATTCAATTAATTTGATACGAATATGTTCAACTGTGGCCCCTTGATAGAAATATGACTTAACTCGCCCTCAAAATATATGTACAGCTGAAGAAAAGCTTTCTTGTAGGTCTAACTTGGACAATAGGCTAGTAGTTGCACTAAAAAATGAGGTTTAGCCACGGAAATTACTAATAGAATGTGAAGTTTTTTCATAGGCAAGTTAATTTAGTGACGCCTACGGAATGAGTCGTCGGAAAAATGGTCGTGGGTAATAATTAGTGATAGAGTACAAATTTTCCGTCGCTAATTTACCAACGGATATTTTCTGTTCCAATGCTATATTTAGCGACTGCAATTTTTATGTTGTTGGTCAATTTAGCGATGGAAGGTTTGTGTTAGGACATATATTATATATCTAAGTAATTAGTTTTGACATTCTTTATTTATTGCACATATAAGATATTAATTAGGCTTGGACTCAAAGTGATGTGGTTGCTACATTTATAGCTGAAAAAGAATTCTACATAAATTGGAAGTCTATCATTATCATGTTGGTGATTCATATGTGTACTGCCAGATTTTTTAGGATGAGGATTAAGGAAATTGGTCTTACGTGTTAGAATAAGCTAAAGGGCATTGTTGTATATTTCATTGTGAATTAAGGGTTTCTAGTAAGATACGAAGGCTACAAGTTTTGAAAGATATGATATATGTGACCTACTGTTGAATGTGTATGTGCGCAGTATGTGTGAAGTGAGTCGTGAGTGAATAAAAATATGGAGCTGATTAATTTGTGTAGTGCATGAGTCACTTGGTGGAAGTGTTGGAAGTATTTGTTCATAACTCATCTGATGCGTGAGTGTAGGTGAAAATGATGGTGTGGTGTGTGTGTGACTCCTTGTGAGTGTGTATGAGTCTTTGCCGTGTTCTGGGTTTGTCGCATGTGTATGTGAAGTGTGGCCATGGTCTGCTTGTTCTAGTGATGAGTAATAGCCTTCTTCTTCTTGGGATCGCCTAAGTGCTCAACTTTGCAAATCTTAGATGGTAACAGTAGGTTTAGGAGAAAATATTTCCATTCTATATTCTTTCCATTTACTGTGATATCATACTTATACACATGTGTACATAAATTACATTAATTTGCTGCTATTGACTAGGCTAAATCTATGGCTAAGTTTATGCCTACTGTTGACTAGCCTAAACTTCCTTTGTATGTTTAATTTTCCTGATTTTGCTCGCACTCCCCCTCAAGTTGAGTAGTAGGGTCTTCAATACTCAACTTGCTCAAAGCTTCATGGAAAATTCTTCCGGTGACTGCTTTAGTTAAGATATCTGTCAACTGATCTTCTGATCTCACAACAGGAAACTCATTGATTCCTTCGTCCAGTTTTTCTTTGATAAAGTGTCTATCCACTTCTACGTGCTTCGTTCTGTCATGTTGCGCTGGATTCTCAGAGATACAGGTTGCATCTTTATTATCACACATTAGTTGACACGTACCTTTCACTAGAAACCCTAATTCAGCCATCAGTTTCCGAATCGACAGAATCTCTGTTAGCCCTTTTGCTATGCCTCGAAATTCTGCCTCTGCACTTAATAAAGCAACCACCTTCTGCTTCTTACTTCTCCAGGTTACCAAGTTTCCCCCAACCATGGTAAAATATCATGAAGTTGATCTTTTATCAACTGGATTGCCAACCTAATTAGCATCTGTGTATCCATGTACTTCTAGATGACCATTCTTCTGAAAGACAATTCCTCTCCCTGGTGACCCTTTGAGATAACGTACAATCCTTATAGCAGCTTCCGTGTGATCAGATTGAGGATTATGCATGAATTGGCTCACTACTCCAACTGCATATGCAATGTCTGGCCTTGTATGAGATAGGTAGATTAACTTCCTGACCAACCTCTGATATCTTTCTCGATCAACTAATGGAGCTGCTTCAACCATTTTAAGTCCATGATTGACCACCATCGGAGTCTTAGCTGGCTTGCAATCTACCAAA
Source organism: Erythroxylum suave (assembly GCA_027563595.1). Classification (NCBI taxonomy): domain Eukaryota; kingdom Viridiplantae; phylum Streptophyta; class Magnoliopsida; order Malpighiales; family Erythroxylaceae; genus Erythroxylum; species Erythroxylum suave. The sequence continues at coordinate 14,336,640 of JAOSBN010000002.1, read as the reverse complement.
CCTGTCTCTACTAACAGGTCCATAATATATTTCCGTTGTGGGATATAAATTCCCCTTTTTGACCTTAGTACTTCAATGCCAAGAAAATACTTCAGGTTTCCAAGGTCCTTCATTTCAAACTTTGTAAATAGATTCCTCCGGAGTTCCACAATCTCTTCCTTGTCACTCCCTGTAATTATCATGTCGTCAACATAAATAATCAGACATGTAATTAACTCACCTCTACGCTTGAGAAATAGCGTATGATCTGCATTGCTTTGCCTGTATCCATATCTCTTCATTGCAATAGTGAAACGGCCAAACCATGCCCTAGGTGATTGCTTCAGACCATACAATGCTTTCTTTGGACAATATAATTCTCTTGCTTGAAAACCTGTCTCAAACCCTAGTGGAGCTATCCTGTATACTTCTTCTTTGAGGTCTTTGTGCAAGAAGGCATTTTTTACGTCAAACTGATGCAATGGCCAATCTTGATTAGTTGCTACTGAGAAAAGAACTCGGATTGTATCTATTTTTGCAACTGGTGAGAATGTCTCAGAATAGTCAATCCCATATGTTTGAGTATATCTCTTAGCTACCAGCCTTGCTTTATGTCTTTCTACAGTGCCATCTGCCTTATGTTTAATTATAAACACCTATCTACATCCGACTGGCTTCTTCCCTGCTGGCAGTGAGCATTTCTCCCACGTTCCATTCTTAGCAATTGCATTCATTTCCTCTTGCATAGCTTGGTGCCACTCCTTACTATTTTTGGCCTCCTCCATTGTTTTGGGAATCTTCTCATCATATAATGTTGCATTAAAGGCTTTGGCTGTTGCAGATAAACTCCCCCTGTCTCCTTCTTCTATTGGATACCGAGACTTCTGTGATTTGTGTTCCGGTGAATATCTCTTCGGTGGGACTCCTCGACTTCTCCGTGGAGGAATTACATACATCTCTTTATTCTCCCTTTCCTCTATTACCACCTCTATTTCTGGTTCTGCCCTGTCAATGTTAGCAGAATCTAAAGCGGAAGCATGTTGTTCTATTACATTGGGAGAAGTGGTTACCTCAAGATATTCAGACGATGGGATTTGGATCGCAGCACTGGTCTCGATAGGCCTTTCTACAGTGATTGAATTGGGCTTGTTGGTTCTGTTATCTAGAGCTGTTGGGACAGTGTTGGACATGATCTAGTCTGTTTTATGAATCCAGCTTAGAGGGTCTAACTCTGAATTATTCTCCCCCTGACCCTCAAGCTGCGAGGTATAGTAAAATTATGTCTCAATGAAAGTACAATCTAAGGTAGTGTACATGTGATGAGTGATTGGATTGTAACACCTATACCCTTTTTGATTTGGACCGTAGCCCACAAAAACACATTTTACGACACAAGGATCAAATTTGGTTCTTTCAGCTTTGGGAATATGAACAAACATAGTACACCCAAAGACACGGGGAGTTAGGGTTTGGGCTGGTGGAATTTGGGTTTTTTCAGAAAGTGTTTGAATAGGAGTTTTAAGGCTAAAGATTTTGGAGGGTAAACAGTTAATATGATATACGACTGTGGCTACGGCTTCAGGCCAAAAATGTTTGGGAACATGGATTCAAGCATAATTGTTCGGGTAATTTCCAGGATGAGTCTATTTTTTCTTTCGGCAACGCCGTTTTGTTGGGGTGAATTGGGGCAGGTTGTTTGGTGAACAAGGCCTTTTTCTTGAAAGAACTGAGTCATGGTATGGTTAACAAACTCACCTTCATTATCAGAGTGGAGGATACAGATTTGTTTCTGAAACTGGGTTTGGATTAGGTTGTAGAACTAAACAAATTTGGTTGGGACTTCAGATTTATTCTTCAAAAAATAGACCCAAGTCATTCGGGAATAATCATCAATAAATAGCAAAAAATATCTAAATCAACTATGACTTGAATTAGGAGCAGGCCCCTAAACATCAGAATGTATTAATGAAAAAACAAAATCTACCCGAGTATTACTTGGTTGGAAAGTAGTCCTATGACTCTTTGCAAGGACACAAGTTTCACACTGAGTAGAAATTTTATTTTTAAAATTGGGAAACAAAAGTTTGAGATAACTGGGAGATGGGTGCCCAAGGCAGCGATGCCATAACCAAATCTGTCGGTCCATCGTCCCGTGAGCTAGTAGCGTAGTCCCCTGTTGAGCCACCTCATCCACGTAGTAGAGCTCGTCTCACTCAGTGCCACGCACAATTATCTTCTTTGTCTGGATATCTTGTAAAAAACAACAATTGGAGTGCATCAGTGCAAAACAATTCAACTCTTTTGTAACATGACTGATTGACAACAATTTACAAGAGAGTACTGGGACATAAAGACAATTTGACACTTTTAATTGTGGGGAAATTTCAATAGTGCTTGCACCCATGGCGGGTGAGGTACCACCATTTGTTGTTTGAACACGTGTCTTCCGGGGAGTAGACCAAGTAACAATGTCATTAATGTCGTGAGTCATTGTGTCGGTTGCACCGCAGTCGAAAATCCACTCCTCAATCTTCTGTGATATTGGCTCTTGAACTGCATATGCACTGAATTGTAATTGATTAGGAACTAGAGGGTCAGTTTGATCATTTCCAAAAAAATTGAGCTGAAAATCACAATCATTTTTCGAACAGGGGCCTGATTGTAAATTTTTAAAAGCTCCTGTACTCAATTGGTCAGCAGCTGAAACTTCAGGGGCCAATTCTAACAATTCTAAAACTTTGGGGGTTTGGGGATAAATCCCCAATCACTATACCTTCTTCGTCGCCTGTTCTTATGCCCATTTGCTCCTTTGTCGCTGCAATAAATCCTTTTTCGCTGGTGGCTGCAGCATTACCCGAGGCGGTGGCCGGCCTCTCCCATCCGGCGTTGCCCTTCTTGTGTCCATCTTTCCACCATTCAGGTTAGCCCACAATGCGGAAGCAGGTCTCCTTGGTGTGTCGATTCATTCCGCAATGAGTACAATAAAGCCTCGATTTGTCCTCTCGATTCTCCCGGGATGACGTCTTCGTCGGTTTACCAGCGTTGTCTGACCGGCGTTGACCCTATCCCCTTGCAGCATTCGCAGCCCCTGGTCTTCTCTGTGGTTTGATTTACTGAGGAGCCCGCTACCAATTGCTAGGCTTTCTTCCTTTGCTTGACTGAGAATGCCCATTCGGGCTGCCTCCCTTCGCACCTGGGCATAGGCCTTCTCCACTGTTGGTAATATCTCTTCCTTGAGCAAATCTCGCGAGACTGATTCATATTTTTCATCAAGTCCGGCGAGGAACTGGAATAACCTTGTTTCTTGTCTCTCCTTGTTGTATGTTGCTATATCCACTGTGTGCACCATTGGATTTGGGTGCCTTCTCTCAATTTCTTGCCATACTCCTAGCAACAGGTTGAAGTATCTCTCTAATGGTAGATTCCCCTGTTTTAATTGGTATGCCTTCATGTGTAATTCGAAGGTTTGGAACGAATCTCCTCCAGTCCCATATGTCATCTCCAAAGCCTCCCACAGGGCTTTAGTGGATGGATATGCAATAACGTTCGCCACCAGATTGGGCTCTATGTTTTCCCATTAGTAAACTTACTGATATTGTTTTTTTTTTAATTTTCCCTGCATTTAATTTTATTTGATAATCTTATGATTTATGTATAATTTATACATTTATCACTTATCTGTTGATAATATTTTGATTTGTTTATACATTTAATTTGTTAAAACATAAAGTTTATTGATGATATAAAGTAAAAATTATCTTAATTGATAATAAAAAATTTATTATCTACAACAATAAGTATTTAATTCATACAAAATGATTGCAACTATGCTATTCATTTTGTGAATGCGGATGCTCTTAATATTATGAGGAGGTGATGCCCTTCCCCTTCAACTTATCCATCTCATTACGGAGTTGGTCTATGTATCCCATTGACTGGTACAATTGAGTTGTCAGTGCCTGTACTATGCTCTGAAGTTTATGGACTTCATTGGATGCAGACCGCCTACTAGATGTTGTTGTATTGGATCTAAAGGACTGCGAATAACATGTGTTCGCAAATGAACCTAAGCTGAAGATCCTTTCATGACAATCCCTACCACCTACTACATAAAGATAGGTTTGACTCTCATCAACAGCTTTAAACTATCATTGAATGCTTTCTTATATTTGGTCCTATCAGAAGGCAATGTTTATGTTAATAAGTGATAATTATTAACCAATAATATTAAAGCATAAATTTCACATGCATTTGGTTCTCTATAACTGATGTTGATGAAGGTCATATGGTCATGCTTCTTAGTGCGAGTCTATAAAAAGAGCTGATGGAGTGTAAGCTTCTTGCTCATAGACTTATCCTGCATTAGAATAAAATATTATAAGTGAACTACAATTTACAAAAGTTTTAGTAGAATTTCCTCTATTTTTATGATATTTACCCCCTGTTAAACAAAGAAAGTAACTCAACAACACAGTCATATATGATACTAGACATTTATAACATTATCATTCTCTATAATATACATATTTTCATTCCAAAATTCACACATCAAATTAAATTGAAATACATCAAAGTAAAAATAAATCAGAATATATAAGTGTAAAGTGTAGATAATTACAAGTCTCTCTGCATGCTCGTGGTAGGTAATAGATCTTCCCATGTGTCCGAGAAGATTCTCTCTCCCATCCTCCGCGTCTGTTGGTAGAATTACACTCTGAAATAGGCATTGTCTTTGGTGATGTCCAATACTGTTGTCAATGACTCCATATTTCTTCAAAAATATAAGGAGGTTGTACACTAGTCTTGTGTATCACATTAATAAAGTCTCCATCACGTGTACAAGCTCGTCTCTCCCATACTTTATAAATAGCTACGTCAAATTCAAAATCTCAAAAAAATTCTAAGAAAAAGGAAAAGCACACAATAAGTACTTATAACCTACAATATTTATCTAATTAATGTATAAAAATTAATTAAAAAATACAAAAAATTTTGTACCTCAAACTCCTGATAATAAAAATCATTTGTCGCTTAAGAGATATTCTTCCATATATAACAATTAAGATTAATCTTCTCCTTGAATTTGAACGTCATGTTTCTTGAGCACCGTGTATATGGAATCAATCTAATATAAAAACGATTTATATCATTTTTAAATTTAAACCTATAACTTAATTATAAACATATGGTGTTCCATGTATTATCACTTACAGGTTGTTAACAATTATGATGTAAGTTCTTCATCAACTCCCTCAGCTCTAGGCTGGAGGCTGCCTCCTTCATCTGCAACATTTATCTCTGATATCGCTATCAGTATAGGGATGGTGGATGGTGTAAAGCTGTTGGATGATGTAGTAACAAGTGTGGAAGATGATAACTCATCTGCATGTGTAGTAGCTGGAGGTATAACATCTGATTCTGTTGCAGCTGTAGAATGTGATGCTTCACCTGGATAGTAACTGGCTCCAAATCGTGGTCTAAACCTTGGTTGCATCATATCATATTTTCTCTTTGGTGACATATTTTAACCTGAAATTCATATTTTATTAAATATTCCAGAAATATAACAATTTCAATTCAATATATAACAATATATTGTTGATTCAATAATTGATTTATTGAATATAATATTATATTACAAACACAAATTAATCGCTATCGACATTTAATTATAAATCAAAATCATCATCTTCTTCTTTTTCTAAAGAATTAGAATCAAACTTAGGCTCCTTTTCAAATCTTTTGCCCTCTTCATCCTCCCCAAATGAAATTTCAATATATTCATTATTTGGATCGTTCAAAGGTTCATTTTCGTCATATGTAACAGATGCATTTATTTCATAAACATCTTCATGAAACGCTTCGCTTTCAATTCTATGTTCTCCTTTTTTATGTGATTCAAAAATACCTCTAGGTTTAACTTTACAAACGGCCAACCAATTTGCTTATATCGTCGTAAGCTGGGAAAAGGGACTTAATATACCTTAATCGCTTGCATCACTAACATGAAAGGCTCAAATTGTCTAAGTCTTCTTCGCTGGTTAATTTTAACTAGGTTGTATCTGCTATGCACTTTTGTACTAACATTAGAAGTTGGATCAAACCAGTCACACTTAAATATCACACTCCACTTTATTGGCAATGCAGGTACTCAATTTAAAATATCTCAATAATTTTACTATAGTAATCCATCAATTTTCCCTATATGCAAACCCTACTATTTACTGTTTTCATGTTATGACCATGATATTCTATATGATATTTGTATCTATTAATAAAATACACCAAATATGATTTAACAGTTTGCAAATGTCCTTTTGTAAGATCATGTATGAACTTTTTTTCTATTGGATTTTTTGAGTCTTACACAAAAGAAATTATAATATTAAATAGTATAATGCCATTTGAACACTTTAATCTTATAATTCAACCATTTCAATAATTGTAAGTGAAAAATTACATATTTCTTGAACCATCGAGGGAAGTGTTTTCTAACTTCTTTATTGATATCAACCTGTTTTTTCTCGGACATTAGCTCACACAACCATTCCTCGTATAATCTAAAAACTTTTATGTATTTTACTTGTGAATAACACTAACTTTCAAAACCCCAAATAATCAATTTCAAAATCAACTTAAACTTACTACACGAAAGGTTGAACCTCTCAATAAAATGTAACTATAGGCAGCCTCTATTTCTTTCTTTATTTACATTCTTGTTGAACATCCATATGTTTGTCTAGGATATATGAAAATGGATAAGTTACCATTAACATCAATTCCTTCCTCATCGTCATTACGAGGAATTTTTCTTTCTATTGTGTAAAAATGTGGCTCAAAATAATGTGAACAAATGTACTTGCTTCCTCCACTAGATAAGCATTATATATCGAACCTCCAACTTTAGCCTTGTTTTTGACATTTTTCTTCAAGTGATGCAAATACCTACATTAGCGAATAAGGTTATTACAATTCTATTATTAAAATATGTTATTACTTTAATTTAAATATTTACTATAATTACATCTCAAATGAATACATCCATCGATATTGAACTAGACCAACAAGTTTAGCCTCTTGTGTTAAAAGCAAAGGTAAATGCTCCATACAATCAAAGAAGCTTGGAGGGAAAATCCCTTCTAATTTGCACAAAATTACTAAAATTTTCCTTTCTAGCTTTTCCATTTCAGCGAACTTTATTTCAGATGATGCTAAGCTTTTGAAAAACAAGCTTAATTTTGTTATAACTTCCCAAACCTTATTTGGTAGCAACTCTTGAAATGCGGTTGAAATTAGCCTTTGTATAAACACATGACAATCATGGCTTTCCATCCTAAATAATTTGTACTTCCTCATGTCCACACACCTTGCCAAGTTTGAAACATAACCATCAAGAAACTTTAGACTTTTCAACTATTTACATAAAATTTCCTTTTGTTTTTGTCCAAAGTGTAACATGCTTTCAGATATTTATCAGTGTAATATGCTTTCGGCATTGCTTACAAATGTGAATCAAGAAAGCAAGTTCTCGCTGTGACTCCTATGCTCATGAATTTTTCATCGATAAGCCTTATGGGAGCTACATCACGGTTTTCTAGCTTATATACCATCCTAGAGGTTTATTATGCAAAGAATTGTCATGTCTATTAAACCTATGAATCTCTTGTGTTAATACTAAATTTGAATTTAGCACATTGAAATTAAAGTATTTATGTTTTAATTAATCACCTACAATTAATTTCAATACTATGGTACGTGGCATTATTATGCTAAATGAATAGAGAAAGCAAGTTCTCGTTGTGACTCCTAGGCTTTTGGAATTTTTCACCAATAAGAATCACAGGAACTGCATCACGGATTTCCAACCTATATACCATCCTAGGAGTTTATTATGCCTCAAATGATCCATAATTTTCCGTAACTATACAACTTACTACTTCTTTAATGTTTTGATTGAAGTTCGTACACTAAGTTCAAATTAAAAGAAACACTAAGGTACGTGACATTGTTATACCATACAAATCGAGAAAGTAAGTTTTCGCTGTGACTTTTAGGCATGTGAAATATTTCACCGATAAGTCTCATAGGAGCTACATCTTGAGTTTCCATCCTATATACCATTCTAGGGGTTTATTACGTCTCAAATCATCTATTAGATCTAAAACTCGTTCCACATACAGTAAATACTTATGTAATCATACATCTACTCATCAATTATTTAAACAAAACCTAAAGATAAATAGTTAGACTATTAAAGAAGAACCTAAAAACTCATCAATGATTATAAGAATATTCTAAACAACAACACAAAATCAAGACCTCATTTGCATTCACTCAAAACCCAAACGCATCAAAATCGTATTATTAAAGCAACACATATGGTAGACATTAGTTGGACGACTTACTTAGATGAACGGACAACTACAGACTACAAAGAAGAAGGATGAGTGATGTTCTTCAACACAAATAGAGCCTACGAAAAAGAATATTTCATATTTAACATAATACACTTGTTCAATAGTTTTGATATATTTTTAACATATTAAAGCAAACAAATCAGAAAATAAGGCAATCTAAGTTTTGATATATGATGCAATACAGAGAAAATCTATTATTTAAGCTAAAACACAAACATATGATGCTAATTAGTTAACTGGTGGGAAAGCACTATTGTTTGAAAAGGACTACAATCGGTATAAAAATCTGCTTCATCTTCAAAAAGTAAGCAAGATAAAACAAAGACATCATGAACATCAATTTAACCATGACATCATTTTCATTTTATTAAAAATGTTGAAGTCGAAGCAAACGATGACGTTTCCTCTAAAATTTACCGATGGAAATGTATTCAGTCGATAAATCCGAAACTTATTTATTCCGCCAAACATTCCCGCCTTCTTTATCGACGGGAATTTTCTACCATTGCCATATTCCATCGGGAAATTTGCTAGGATAATTTTCCTCCAAATTTATCGACAGATTTTTTTTTATCACAAAATGAAAATTTTCCTGACAATGTTACCAATGGAAAATGATTTTTCGTCGGTAATTTGCTACGATTTTATTTCGGTCGGTAATTTTACATTGCTAATTACTAATTTTTTTTAGGGTGGTCCGACGATTGATTTTTCGTTACCAACTGTGGTCTTGATATTCTTCATATCTGCAACACAATATTTTACATCTTTTGATAAATTGTTGTTGAATGTATGAGGTTTTTCTTTAGAATACATCTCAATAATCTGTCTTGCCTTTTTTAGCTCATTTTTTGTATGTTTAATAGTATAACATGGCCTCTACTTTTTGAAAGGCTAGATTGTTTTGCAATTGAATCAATCGTCTGAATTTAACTTCTGGTTGAGAACAGCATATTGTTTCTCAATCATTTTAACAGCTATAAGTTGAAAGTTGGGTTACCAAAGGACAAGTCAAGGCCTCGGTGAATTAAATCTCTGTACTTTCTTTTGAGTGGTGGGTTTCCTATAGGAATGTGTTGGTGAAACTGATATGAAGCTATATGAAGACGATATGAAACTAAAAGCATAAAAGATAAACCAAAATATATTGGACTTGGAAGCTCACGACTTCTTATTCACTACTGGGGATATATATAAAAGAAAAAAAAAGTAGACATGTTCATGACTATCACTACTTAACAACTACTGCAAATAATCTGAAAGAAATATGATCTAATCTCCTATAATTAATCAACAAGTAAATCATGCTTAAAGACTTATTCAAAGACTCAACTGTAAAAACTTAGTCAAATACTAAAGGCAAATTACTAACAATCTCCTCCTTGCCTTAGTATTTGCATACACCTAACTTGTCCCTTATCTCTTCGAATCTTCTTTCATAAAATCCAATGCAAATCTTTTATTTTGCTTTTTGATATTGAACACTTCTCTGTCCATTGCATCCTTGATCATGTAGCAGTCATTTTCAAACAGTACCTGCAATCCTTTATCGAGCAACTAACAAACACTCAACAAATTTTTATTTATTGTAGGGACATATAAGACATCAGAAATTAACTTCAAACCTGAATGCCCTTTAATTGCTATAGTTTCCTTTCCTTTTGCTTCAATGTAGTCTCCATTTCCAATTTGGACTTTGGAGATAAAAACTTGTATTAATTTCTCTGAACATCTTTTTATCAAAAGTCATGTGATTTGTGCAATCACTATCGATAAGCTAGCTTTCATTTGAATTGTAGTTGGCGAGGCATGATGCTGCAAATAACTCCTCCTACTCAAGTTAATCATTTACAGCTTGCTTGGCTTCTCCCACATATTGTTGCACTTTACATATCCTTTCAACATGTCCTAGTTGTCCACACTTGTTGCTTCTTACATCTGACCTCCATCAGCAACTTGTTTTCCGGATGATTCGTTTTCTTACAGTACGAACATGATGAAAAACTCTGAGCATTGTTGTTATTAATCCTCTTTTTGTTGTATGACTTGACCGGAAAAGCGCCTTCCACAGTTCCTTGTTGCCTCATAAGTCTCCTTTGTTCTTATGCCTATAATGCACTTAACAATTCTGTCAAACTGATTTTTGCCAAATCCTTTGAGTTTTCAAGTAATGAAATTGTAGCTTCAAATCTTTCTGGGATGGTTACTAAAATTTTTTGAACTATTCTAGAATCATCAAAATTAAAACCAATAAATCTTACGTTATTAGCAATGGCAGTGAGCTTATTGGAGTAATCTTTGATCGTTTCTAACTCCTTCATTTTTTGTATTTCAAATTCTTGAATCAAGTTGAACAATTGTATTCCTTTGATTCTTTCATTCCCCACATATTCCTCCTTTAAGAAACCCCAAATTTCTTTGCTCATGTTGAGCATCATGATTCTGGAAAAAATTGTTGGTGTGACCGTAGAAAACAGGCGAGCTTTTACTTTGGACTTTCTCTGCTTCTTTTCTTTGTCGATTTTGATTTGAGCCACCATTGGATTTGTAGGCAAGTCCGGAACATCGTAGCCTTCATCTACAGCTTCCCATAAGTCATTCGCTTCAAGAAAGGCCTCTATTCGAACAACCCAACTTAAATAATTTCTACCATCAAACACTGGCAGAGTAATGATAGTGAATTATGATTCTGAATCCATTAATGTGTGGTTTTTGATTTATGGTGTGGAAAGATGTAGAATAAGTTATGAGTTATAGGTTTTGTAGGTTTAGAGGTTCCTTAAGATCAAGAGAGCTCTAATAACACTTTGTTGGTGTAAACTGATATATGAAGCTATATGAAGAATGATATGGAACTCAAAGCATAAAAGATAAACCAGAACATATTGAACTTGGAAGCTCACGACTTCTTATTCTCTACTGGATATTTATAGAGGAAAAACATAGATATGTTCATAACTATCACTACTTAATAACTGCTACAAATAATCATACTTAAAGACTTATTCAAAGGCTCAACCATAAAGACTTAGTCAAATACTAAAAACAAATTACTACCAGAATGCCTAAAATCAGGTTTCCGAAAGCGTATATGAGTTGCATAAGTGAATCAAGAGTGAAAGAGGTTTGGTGCTTACAGCGTGTTTTCTCATCTATATATATTGATATTTATCTAGTAATGTTAATCAAATATCAAGTTTACTATTTACCTTTTCCCCTTTTTTTTTGCTTCTCCCTTCTTTACGAATCTTGTCCAAAGATGTAAATGCTTTAAGGAATATTGAGAATCTTTTGGTTCTAAGGTTACAGCTATGGATGCTGTATTAGTTTACGTGCCTATTTTTTGTTCCACGTGTAAATTTGACGTCTTACACCAGTTACAGTGTTTAACTTAGTGTGCTTTTAGCGTTTGATTTCCTTCATCCTCTTTTGTCCTGTGGTTGGGACTCCGCTTAAAAGGGGTCAAGAGGCCAGAAAAAAGGGCTAAGAGAAAACCGTTTTTCCTTTCCTTTTAACTTTAATTTTTGCTGCTAGTTATAACAGTATCTTGTTTGCCATTTCTGGATGTTAAGGCATCATCTATTTTTTTTCCTATTTACAAGTTTGTTTTTTTCACTTGCATATAAGAAGGCACGTTGTTGATAGGATTCATTATACAAGTCAGCCACTGGTCAGTATGCTTCTAAATGTTCGCAGTTAATGATTGAAAATGCTCAGCCAATTTCTTCCTGTTTGTATTGCTCTATAAGCTGTACAAGCAAATATGTAATTGTAAACGATTCAGAATGTGAGGTTTTACGTTTTGGCCGTTAATGTGTATCGTATCTACATCTTATTTTCTTTGTGAACTGCCTACTTTACCTGCTATTTGATCCATCATGATACCGATGTTGTTGATACTTTTGTGAGCATTTAGACATAATTCTCAACATAAATTATAATATCTAGTGATGCATGACATTCACAATTTTAGGTACTGCACCGAGGAGACGAAGTACCTTTTGCTGTCTTCAGCGATGGATTTGCATATGGTAATTCACAATGGTGGATGCCACTGTGGGAGAGTAAGATGGCGTGTACAAGCTCCAAGCAGTGTTGTAGCTTGGCAATGCAACTGTTCTAAGTGTTCCATGAGGGGCACTATTCATTTCACTGTCCCTTCTGAGAACTATTCATTTCACTGTCCCTTCTGAGAGGTTTTCACTCCTTGAAGGATCCGACCAATTCCTCACAACCTATACCTTCGGCACACATACGGCAAAACACAAATTTTGCAAGGTTTGTGGCATCACGTCATTCTACATTCCCCGATCAAATCCAGATGTAGTATCAGTTACATTAAGGTGCGTGGACTCAGGAACAATAAACCATGTTGAGATTAGGCAGTACGATGGGAAGAACTGGGAAATTTCAGACAGCTAGGCTGGAATAGCTTCAGGCTCAAAGGAATGATTCCGAATGCCATAACAGTAGTGTACACGGTAACATTGAATAAATTCAACATGCCTGGCGGCTCCTGCTACAAGCCAAGACTTTGAAAATGTTCAAGTGAATATGTCAGTCATATAATATAGTGTACCAGTATTTTCTTGTTTTGAGATGTTAATCTTAAACGTTACCTAGCATTCGGTATCTGCAAACAAGCTGGTATAGCTTAATTATTTTCCTATATGAATCTTCTGTTACTATCGCTGCCAATCTTAGAATATCAAGACAAATCACAGTTGAAGAAAATATCTTTTCTTAGTTTATCACTAATTTTACAATATGATTAATTTATAATCATAATAAGAATAATTTATGAACACAATGAGGCATTATCGTAAATCTTTATAAGTGTAGATAAGAATAAGCTAAGACTGCTACTTCTTATAAAACATATGCCAATATCTATTAAGAGTTGAAAATTTACTTGATTTTAATTTTAGTTTTAATTAAACTTTAATTTGATATTGATTAAGTCTAAATAAGTTAGAATATTCAATATTGGTCTTTATTTATCAAATATATTATATTGACTCTTAATTTTCAAATTTTATGATCAAATTCAACTTGATTAAATTATACTTTTTTTCTTAATTTGTTCTTGATGTGTAATTCATTAGATCCATAAATTTATTGGTAGTAGATATAAATTTTAATCTTAAATATAAAAAATTAAACTCTTTTAACTTATCTTTAATTAAATAATTTATATTCATAAATTAAAATTGTTATTTAGCAATAGTAATGACCACTCAAATATTAAAAATGTTATAGTGATTTTTAGCTAACCTTTTCTATATATATTTTTTCATATAATTAAATAATTTCATGATACGATGTCCTGAGCAGATATATAATATGGAGTTAATGCTTACTTTATATAAGTCTAATCATAGTAGTTCTCTAACGATAGTAACTAACTTTTTAAATAATATTTGAACACTATTTACAAATTATCATTTCACTTTGACTAAGAATTTTTTAAATCAATACTAATCAAGATCAATAGAACATTTTCAATAATTACTTTAGCATGACAAACCTTATACTGACCACTCAATTAACTTCATATAATTTATACTAATATCCAATAACTACTAATCAATTTACCTTTGACTATAATAACTCTTAAGTAATAATAAAGTATAATAATCTTTATATGATATATCTTAAAAATCTCAAATCAAATGATCACTTATCCAATTATCATAATGAGTATTTTCATAAATATATAAGTAATGTTCCACATGGGATTCTCATGCCATGTTAGTTTAGTGAACTTATTCTGCGATAAACACTTAGAAGTATTTTTATATTTTAGTCTATTAGCTGGACTATTTCCTTCATAAGGAAAATATATAATGTATACTAATCTTAACATTTTATTAATGTTCAATTTTAATAGAGTGACAATTATTAAGAACAATTTAGGAAAAAAATACATAAATGAAATATAAATCTTGTAATTATGATCCCATTATAATTTCATTTGCATAATATATTTATTTCATAGACTTTATCTTGTAAGTTAGTTAATTAAACAAATATGCATGAGATTTAAAAAAATGTCTTTAATTAATAATGATACGAATATACAATCAACTCTTTGATTACCAAGCATAAATCAACAATCTCTAATGTTTTAAAAATTGAACCAAAAGTTAAATTGGTAAGAGAAGAGGTTTAAGGCCTAAAATGTTCAACTGGTTAGATTGTTATAATATCGATTAAAGATTGAATAAAATTGAGGAATTTAAAATATGATTGAAAGAGAGTATCTATTCAACAAAAACATTAAAATTTAATTAAAAAGAAAACTATTGAATAGAAACTAAGTGGTTTATTTTAGTTTATAAAAACTTATTAGTTTACAAAAATTGATCAATTAGTTAATAATTGATCAATTTTTAACACCAATGGTTATTAAAGTAAATCAAATCAAAAATTTAAAAATCGCACAAAAAAAGTGGTTTATTCAAGGTTTTCACAGTTCAACCAATCAAATCGAGTCAATTTTTTAATCGTTGATAATCTCTACTTATAAGCATCTTATATCATATCTTTGCATGATGATTGTGCTACTATTAGAACAATGATTTAGTGATAAAATTCTATGAGATTATTTGTAGCATTTGTTTAAACCTTACAACTTTTATTTCAATTATCATCAATAATTAAAAGGAATAGCCTAAATATATACATACTTAGATTTTTAATGAGACCTTTGTTCCTTTCATATGCCTAATGGCTCTAATATTTCAAAATACATTACTACTGAAACGTTGTAAGGAATTATATCAAAAGAATTTTATGATCCAAATAACTATTTCTATTATGAAAAATGTGTAATGGTTTGATTAGTAATAGATGTTGCATTAAGACCTCGTTAACTTAAAATAATACCATTTAAAGTTAAATATACATTAAGTAGGACTTATTTTTATTTTTGTCAAACCAAAGTTAAAATTCATATAACTCTGAACTCAAGTATCAATGCATACGTAGAACAACATACATTATTTTTAATACTTCATAAGTATAAGATATCTGAAATGCTAAACACTTTTAGTGTATATGTATGCATTTAGAATATTATAGGTTAGTTACTTTTGAATTTATCTCTATAGATCTTTATTTTCAATTTTTAAAGTTTTACCTTTTCAAATTCTATTGAGAGTTGTTTTTTAATTATCATACCTTTAATAAATGAAAATATGAATTGTTATTCTCTATGAGTAGGTGTCATCTATATAGTCCTACTAAAGAAAACAAATACTCCCAATAACTTTCTTATATATATATGATGTATCCATATTCATTTTCAAAACAAGCTCTTTGATTTCATTATGAAAGTGAACTTTACATCTTCTTTTAACCTTTTGGCAATATATCAAATGTACCAGGCAAAGATATTAATTCTATTAGAATGTGCCGTTATGAGATTTAACCTATTTCAAATTTTATCCTACTCTCATTACTCATTTTGAGAACCATTCTCCTATAAGTATGTATTGAAGTAAACATTATGTTCAATAAGGTTTATAAGATTATACCCAACATTTAGATATCTCATAAATTTTTTATTATCCAATCTAATTATAAACTTATTAGATAAGATATGCTTCAACTAAGTACTATATCGTAAATCATTAACTTTGACTCTAATGAGAGTCTTAACATTAAAAACATTGTATGGAATCTTACTAATTTATTTGGATGAAATTATCAAAGGTAAGTTATTGTATGAGGAATAACCATAGAAGAAATTGTTGGAGGTGTCCATACATACAATAGTGCAATTATTATATAAATCATTTATATATATCAAGTTGGTTATAGTTG
>JAOSBN010000002.1:14273162-14315059 GCA_027563595.1 Erythroxylum suave | reverse complement strand
TATAAGAAGTTTGTATGAATTGAGAATTTTATTGAGGAAATTTTCCAATTGAGGAAAGTATGTGGATTTGAGTAATACAAGATTTTGATAAAGGTGGAAAAAAATTATTCCGATTCTGACGGACTTTCGGATTGGATTAGTCTTAAGGTTTCCAACGCGATCATTTTTCTCTGTTCTTTGTTTTCAGATGTCGGATCCACTTTGTTAAGTTTTTGTTTTGCTGCCGATTCGATTTGCTTTTAATTCCGATTCGTATTTGATTCGTTTCCGATATGATTTCTCTTTATGTTTCCGTTTCGGATTCCTTCTTGTAGGATCCGTTCCTTCGATTTGTTTCGATTATTATTTCCCCTTTCGTTCGTTTCGTATTCGATTTCGATTTGCTTCCGCTTTCGTTTTTCGTTCACTTTGTCTTTCGAATCTTTCGATTCGCTTCCGCTTCACTTTCGATTCGTCTTCGTTTTGAAATTTTCGTTTCGTTTTTCGCATTTTCCGGTTGGGATCCGGTTCTCGGATCGGGTCCCAACAAATTGAGTCCTCCTACATCCATTAAACCTCATATTAATTAAGTTAAATATTATTTAATTAAGCTAAACTTAACTTGATTAAGTCAAATCTAAGTCGATCAAGCCAAACTTAAATTGATCAAGCTCTCTCTTACTTCTTAGTCCAAACCTAATTTAATTTAGTCAAGTCCAATCTAATTAAGTTAAGTCTAAATTAATTAAATCCCCTTAAATTGATGAAGTCAAGCTTAGTTTGATCAAACCCCTTCTCAAGTCAATCAAGCTATCCAAAGCAAACAAGTATTCTAAAATCAATTATGACAAACCCAAATAGTAACCTAAGCTGATGAAGCTTTGCTTAAGCTAAACATATAACAATCGATTTTCAAAATAATTTGATCAAGCCACCCAAATTGACTAAGCCTAAACCCTAGGTAATCAAATGACAAACCAAGTCTAATACCAAGATGATCAAGTTTAGACAGCTATTAATCCCAAGTTAGTCTTAATTAAATATTGATCAAGTTGGTCGCTCCAAATTTTATTTGTTTGCTAAAGATAATTAATTAAGCCCTATATCATCCAAGTTAAGTCAATCAAGCCAAGCAAGCTCAAATTGATTAAACAAAATCAGATTTATCAAGCTAAGTCTAAGCCAAATAAGTTAACATTAAGATGCTTGTCACATCTCAATTCCGAGTAAGCTTGATTAGGCCTACAACAAATCGTCACCTAATGCAAGACTCAATCATTAAAACCTCATTATTGAGTTAAGACAAACATGTTAAACTTATATAATTCAAGAATCAAATCTCCTGTTCCAGTGATGGTGTTTCTATCATATTCTATTAAATCTCATCTACACATTTATGTGGAGTTCACATAAATGTGTGAATGAGATTTAAGTCCACATAAATGTGTGAATAAGATTTAATAGAACAGAGTAATTGGAACAGACGTGAATGAATTACATGGTACAACCCTAATCCAGGGAAGCAAAATTTGCCATGGATTTTTTAGCTCGTGAAGGAGAAAGAGGGAGGATGGAAGTTTATGATAGCACTCAAAGATGCCCTCGTCTGTTAAAAGGCATTGTTCAAACTGATTCTTTGAGCCTTCCTTATCTTCACTTTTAGCTAGGTTTGTATTGTTTTTTTTTTTTGGTTTTGTTATAAGGTTGCTTTAGGTTATTTGTGTGGTTTTTTTGTTTCATTGTTTGGTTTGTTTCTACGAGGTCCTGTCACCTCTTAGAGACTGTTTTTATAACCATGGTTTCCCTCCACCCCAAATGAGGATTAATTTATAATATATATATATATATATATAGCAAAATAAAAGGAGTAATCGGAACAAAAGATTTGAAGGAATAATTCAATGGAAATACTTAATTGAAAGTCATTTCTTCATCTAGAAATTTTCCTTGATCCAATTCTACAATATCACACTCAAAATCCATCTAAGTCCTCATTTTCCATTGTTAAGTCTCACTCCTAAAAATACAGTATCGTAGTACATACTAACTAGATTAAATTATAATTATACAAATATAAAACTGCACTCTTATATTCTATATGTAACAAATATCTAAAATTTTGCTTGGATGTGATAACTAACTTCTCTAAAATAAATGTCAAAAAAGGTCATAATTAAGGTATCTCAAAATATTTAACAAATAATAATAACAAATGCATTATATAAAATGGTTCCAATTAGAACATATCATTCCCAATACATGTTAAAAGTAGGCCTAAGTTGATTCGTCACGACTAATAAATTCATACACCTTTGGATATGACGTAATTAATTTAACTTGACCAATAGACTCATACTTATATATGGTCTCAGATAATATTTTTCAAACAACAAAATGGTACACTCTCCATTTACACACCTCATTTTGGCACCGACTAATGGAAACTAACTAACTAACTATCACACTCTACACGCATATTTAAAACTTACATACCCCTCAAAAGCCTCAAATATATTCCAACATGAATACAACAAATATATATCACATCAGTCACGTACAACACCGAAAGTCATCTATGGCATCTCTTTGACACTCGAAAAGAGATTCTCCATGCACATTAACAATTATATGTCAATAATCACATAATTTTACACTCAATAAAAATGCTTAAGTCTTATTAACTAAACAATTTAATAAAATCCTAAATCCACCATAAACCTTGTATGGAGTTTCTGTAATTCTAATCTATTTTAATCAATTTAGGTATGCAAACAATTAATTAACATCTAATAAATTATTTAATACGTGTAAATAACAAAAAATAATTCAAAATGACATATTATACCATCTTTCATATGAAAGTTATTGTTGGATTCATTCTAATTTTAAATTTTAGTTATACTATACTTGAATCTCTTCCACGATCATCAATCTCTAGTTTGAAACTTCTTTCTTTCTACTTAAAATTAGACGTGTAGATTTTATACACATTTCCCCATCATTTTCCTTCTATATTATCTTTTGTGTGAAAAAGTGAAGACTAAAGTCATTAAAAGCTATGTTTAGAACAAAGAATTATAAAAATTGACTAACAATTGGTAAGGCTCTGACTAGCAATATCAGCTCCAAGTAACTCCCCTAGAGTTTTAGAAAACTATCTTAACTTTTCATAACCTTTTGAATCACTTGAATATGATATTCTTATCAAAAGTTATTATTTAAATACTTAAGAGTGTTTAGTGGTGACATAAAAAAAACCTAAAAGCTTCTTCTACCAAATTTTACTATGTGAATTAAATATCAACTATGTATGTCTTCTTATGAATTGTAAATGTTTTTAAATATCTTCTTTAATAATTTCAACCTAATTTTTTGGGCTTAATTACTAAAAATTGTCCAAACTTTTGTCGATTTTTCAATTATAGCCCGAACTTTAAAAAGTAGCAATAAAATTCCCAAACTTTTAATTTTTTAATTCTAGTACAAACTTCAAAAAGTTGCAATAAAATGCTCAAACTTTCAACTTTTTTTAATTCTAGCCCAATGTTCTCCCGATGTTCTCAACTCTTTGTTTTCTGTTTGTTCTTCTGACACCTCAATCTACTCTCGCATTATAGTGTACTGCATCAATAAGCTCTTTGTTTTTAGTCCATTCTCCTGATTCCCTTAGTGTAAGGGTGTCATACTACGTAATCTAAAAATCGAAGGCTGAGGGCATCGAGAGAATAAATTGAAAACGAAGGAAAAACCTAAAGTCAAAGCGTAAATTCATTAAGATTGCATAATCTGATTTAGGTCATTTTTAAACAACACCATCATTTTATTAATCTTCATTTGTTGTGTTAATTTTGGATGATGTGTATTAATAGTTAAAGTTTTTGGAACACGTATAAGTCACGTCAGCAACCTTAACAAATAACTAAAGTTGGGCTAGAATTGAAAAAAAAATGAAAGTTTGAGCATTTTATTACTACTTTTTGAAGTTCAGGCTAGAATTTAAAAAAAATTGAAAGTTTGGGCATTTTATTAGTAATTATTGCTACTTTTTAAAGTTCGAGCTGTAATTGAAAATTTGAAGAAAGTTTGGACTTTTTTTATAATTGATCCTTTTTTATCAAAATATATGCCCAAATTATAGAAAAATGCTCAATGATATTGGTAAACTAAACTAACATATTACTTTACCAAAATTGTTCTTCACTTTAAACGTTATCACTACAATTAACCAAATCTTACACTTTTTGAACGTCCAATTTAATTTCCAACTTAATTAACAAACCTAAAAATATTATTTAAATATTAAATTTCTTCAAATCATAACATCATAACCTCAAAATTTAGGGTAATAACGCAAACACACGCAAGAGGGGGTGAATTGTGTGTAAAAGATTTGCAAGGTATTTTAAATTTGTATAAAGAAAAGGGCTTGTTAAAATTTAAAAACAATAAGAGCTTATTAGACAATAGAACCATGTTAAACGATAGGAGTTTATTAGACGATCGAAGCCTACTAAATGATAGGATCCTGCTAAATGATAAATCTTGTTAAAAAAATTAAAAAAAGGCTCATGTTAAAACTGCAAAGAACCTCTTGCAAGCTGAAAACATAAGGAACCGCTTGCAAAAATGAAAACACAAATAATATTATGTGGAAATTTAAAAGTTAAAAAGAGAGAGAGGAATGACATAGTCGATTTATACTGGTTTGGCTAACAATAAAGTCTACGTCCAGTTCCCAAGTATCCAACTTAAGTATTTCACTATAAGAATTTCAGTATTAAATTTGATGAGCCTCTTCAAGGTTCTCCAACCTTCCATACTCGAAGTTATAACAAACTTCTAAAAGCTCACAGAAAAATAAAATGTAAAATCAAAAGTAAGTTCTCAAAAAACAATTTCTCTCTTGATAGAGTGATTTCACCTTTTAAGGCACAATAAGAATGATATAACTCTCAAGAATATAAATATTGCTCAAATGTTTTGAAAGTCTGTGTATGTTTGTCACTTCACAAGTGTTATTACTCTTTTTTAAATGGTCAATTTCTTCAACTAGTCGTTGCTTCATCTTAATTCTAAGTTGACTTTAGATTTTCAATATCATCTTTGCTAGAACAAAAATTCCCCGAACTAACTGTTCGAAAAGGCATCATGGTACTAAGTTTAATTGCCTGCTCCAGAGTCTCCCGTCTTACGTGTTCCCAGTATGAAGGCAAACGAATTTGATAACTTCGACTAACTATAGATCATCAACATCCCACTTATGATAGAGAAAATTAGTTCTCCCTATAGGAGCTACTTCCAATATATCTGCTAAGATTTCTTTATAAATTAAATTTTCACATTCGTGTACCCGTAAGACAATGGCTAGCTTTCCATTAATTTTTTCCTTCTTCATATGTGTGTCTCATCTAATTTCAGAACATTTTCCTAACCAATGGTAACTAAAGTAAGGAGAGATTGGTATATATGTGTCATTAAACATTATAAGAGGCGAGATCCGCCCAATAACCACCTTTCTTTTCTTGTACTATGTTTTATAGTGGACTTTAGCTTCTATTGATCCAAACATTTTTTGTGGTACTGATGTCTTTCCTTGCTTGTGTGCATCTATCTTTATTTTCTTTTCCTTTTCTCTTTGGGAAATTGATAAGTGTAAATTGCATCATGTTTTAGGGTATAGCTTGATATGTGTTTAGCTATTAATTCAATCATTTAGTATGTGTTCAGGTTATAATTGTGTTAGTTTGTTAATTATTCGTGTTTTAAGGGTTAGTAGAAGCTTTTGAGCTTAAATATTATATTTTTGAGGTACCTTGATGTGTTTGCTAGTGTTTCAGGGTCAATATTGAGGAACGGAGGAGTTTCGGAAGACATTTGGGCCAAAACAACGACTTGTGATAGAAGCTCCAGGAATGGCCCATGATCTTGGCCTGGATGTCATGATCATGACAGAAGGCTCAAATGTGAACCATGATCGTGGCCTGCGTCGAGCAAACGTGCAGACACTTACAAACTTTACGTTTTGAGGGACTTTGTAGACCTTTCAAACCCCAAAACAGCCTTAGGGTTACCCAAAACATAAGAGACTATTTAAAGAACAAGAAGAGAAGAAAAAGGGAGCTTTTCATGTAGCTATTTTTGGAAACCCTAAAAGAGAAAGAGGAATAGAAAGAGATGAGGAAGAGAAAGAAAGAGCGGTCTCGACATGCTTCCCAGATCAAAAGGTTTTCCAAAGTCATTGCCTTCCTAGATCGTCTATTATAATTTTCTATTTCCTTTTTGTTTCAATTTTATTCATGTATAAAGTTGGGATGGATTGTATGATGATAGATGGTAGAATGTTGATAATGTTCTAACTCTTCTTCAGGATTTTATTTTGATTTAATGGTAAGTTAGTCAATTGTGTTTATTGGATGAATGTTGTGATTTTATTGCATTCTTGCATAGTTCGATGATAAACTGAGAGGATGAATTGAATGAAAAACGATTAAATCAAATTAATGAGAGTTAGGCGATTTAATAGAAACCGTGACAAATCATATTGGTAATTGTACAGAGAGAGATACCATGTCATACTCCAATAGTTTATTACAGTGCTTCAAATCTTATTAGGGTAGATAATTTGTTAATTGAGAGATTATAAATTTCATAATCTAATTGGGGTTTATAAATTAGGGTTTAATGGTTATAACTCGAGAGAGAGTAATCAACCTTGGGATCATCTAAAACTGACACACCATTAACACATAATCAGCTAGGTTAGCGTTAATGATAGGTAAAATCCCCTTTCTCATAATTTGGTAAATTCTTTGGTTGCTTTCCATTGTGCATGCTTGTTGCTAAATTGTTAATTCCTTCTTGCTTAACTTTTTATTTAATTGATTGAATTCAATTCTAGTATTTACTTCCCATTGCATTGTTTATTTTTTATTTTTGGGATTAGATTAATCCCCTCCTCGTGGAATCGACACCTCTTATACTACAGTCGCAACCCATATGCTTATGGCTTTTTAGGGCTTATAAATTTTAAAGCTTGAACAACACAATCAAGTTTTGGGCACCATTACCAGGGAGGGTGAAGAATAGTTTAGTTCTCTTAGTCTAAGGAATTTTAGTTAGTTTTAAGTTTTTCTATTCTACCCCCTTTTTGTGTCCCTGCTCTTGCATGAACACAAGAGTTACAAGAAGTTGTAGTCACATAGCTAAAATTGTAAAGCTTGACATCACTTGTCTAGAACGCTCAATTAGAAGAGCTCAGCTTAAAGAAGAAGAAGAAACTATAAAAGCAATAATGCCCAAGGAGTTTCAACGAGAGTTGGATCAAGGAGTGAACCAAAGGCATCAATTGACCCTTATGGACTTTATGAGACTGGGCTTTAATGTAGCCGATCAAGGTGTAGCTAGGTCACCAATGTAAACAGCTTCCTTTGAAATCAAACCAACCCTACTAAATATGCTTTAACAAAATGTGCAATTTTATAGATTAATGAATGAAGACCCGAATGCACATATTATCAATTTCCTTGAAATCTGTGACACCTTCTATTATCATTAGATGTCGTAGGACGCTATAAGAATGAGACTTTTTTCCTTTTACCTTAAAGGATAGAGTAAAAGCTTGGTACCTTCCCTTAAACCGATTAATGTCACCACTTGGGACCAATTAGTTAGTGCCTTCCTAGAGAAGTACTTTCCCCTTACTAAGACTACGAAGATTATCAGGAGATCATAAACTTTCAACAAGGTGATGGGGAATCAATTTATAAAGGGTAGGAATGATACAAAGACTTGCAAAGAAAATGTCTACACCATAACCTACCTAAAGAATTTCTTTTGCAAACATTCTATAACGGAGTAACCCCACATATACGAGGCACAATTAATATGGCTTTATAAGGATCACTTATGAGGAAGACGGTAGATGAAGCAGAAGAGTTGTTAGAAGAAATGGGAAGCAATAGCTATTTATGGACGAATGAACGGAGTAGACAACCCGCAACTCTTTGTGAGCAAAAAGGAGTTGTAGTTATTAATTAATGACAAAAAAGTAGGCTAACATTGATAATTTAACTTGATAGCTAAACAACATGAAGGCTTCATCCTCAAATACAGTAAATGTTGTTCAAATGAAGTATGAGTTGTGTGAGCATAAGGATTATGATATAGTTGATTGCTTCTTAATGAAGGATAATGGATTAGAGCAAGTAAACTATATGGGAACCCAATATGGTCGATGAGGGAAAAACAATCCCTACTCTGACACATATAGCCCTGGGTGAAAAAATCACCAAACTTCTCTTGGTCAAATGGCGTAGGAGGATAGTTCAGATCTCAAGGGCCATCAGGTTTTCAACAAGACAAATCGAGTTCGATGGAATCCAAACTGAACAAAATTTTAAATAAAACTAGAGATATGGAGGATGCACATAAAGAGGCTTAAAGGCAGGTTCGAGCAAGTTACAAAGAATCACGCCTCCTTGATACGTAACCTGGAGGTCCAAGTAGGTTAATTGGTAGAAGCAGTAGTGACCCGAAATGCAGGAACTCTTCCAAGTAACACCGAGTCCAATCCATAAGAACAAATCATGGTCGTTAAACAAGTACATGAGGAGGAATCGCATTAAGCTAAAGACAATGAAGGAAAGGACAAGAACAAGGTTGATAAAAATGTTAATCGAAGTGAACTAGAATTACAAACAACCCATATGCACCAATATAAATTGGAACAACGAAAGTCAAACCCATTCAGGGACAAGGGGAAGGCAGAGGTGCAAGAGAATAAGGAAGGCTCTCTGCTAGCAAGGTACAATTGGCCTAAGATAAAAAAAGTACCAACCCCAGTTCCATTCCTAATTAAAGTTATAAGGAAATTTAAGGAAGCTGAGCTGAATGAAGCTATAGACATGATCGAGCAACTTAAAGCAGACTTACATTGATAGAATCGATAAGGGGAAAGATGGAAAATGAACTGGTAGGAAGAAAAGATATTAACAACACCACTAAAGAAGGAGGATCCAGGGGATTTTTATATCCCCTGCATTATTAAGTGTGTCATGGAGCCAGCATAAACGCGATGTCATATTACTTATATCAAAAGCTGGGGTTTAGTGAGATAGCCCCTACAAAGATACTGGTAAAAAAGACAGATAAATCAGTTCATCGTCCTAAGGGTATCATATATATTATACATGTTTGAGTGGAAAAGTTTACTTTTCTCATGGACTTTTGCATACTGGACATAAAAGAAGATGCGGAAATCCTAATTATCCTCTAGCAGCCATTTTAGCCATTGCCTAATCAATTATTGATGTAGATGGGGGTGACCTAATTTCGGTGGAGATAAAGAGAAGAATGATGATCAAAAGTGTTCCCCAGAAAAGAATAAATCTCATAAAAGAAGGAGAAGAAAGAAATGAGAAAAGTAAGGAGATGGCAGGTGGCATGTATACATTTTATGAGATTGACAACCCAACTAACCACCGAAAAATTTTCTTAAACTACATTGAGTAAAAAAGAGCGTCAAACTAATGACATTAAAAGAAGCACTGCATGGGAGGCAACCCATGGCTTTTAAAATTACCTATTATTTCCTTGATTTTAGATAGTTTGAATTCCGTGGTTAGGTTGTTCTGATTCCAAATAAATATCTTGGAAGAGTATGACATTAATTTTAATAAAGATGATCAGGAAGAAAAGTTTAGTAAGTTGATAGTGCTAAAAAGAAGTTAGGAAAGGATCTCAGGGGATGTGTATAAGGACAAAAGATAGAAACGGTGAAATTATTACAAGCCACGAAAGGATCTCGAGAGGTGTGTATAAGGGCAAAAGATAGAAAAAAATCAAAAATGATGAAATTATTATAGGCCACGATCGTGGCCTGCAACAGGGCATTTCAAGCACTCGTTTTTTAGTCTTTTTCTTACAAAATTTCCCTCTCCTCACCTATATATTCAATTCTAACCTCATTTCTTCCATTATTTTCATTTAGACTCTCTCTCTCTACTCCTAAGAGATTCAAAGGCTCTCACTTCTCTCTACCTACACGTAACTCCCTTACTCTCACAACTCTTGCACACTCTCATTCATAATGGGGCCACGGATCAAACAGATTGTTAAGTACCCCCAATTCAAAGGAGAAAACTAAGTATCGGGTCATGGAAAAAGACATAGGGTAGCGAATTACAGAGTGCCTTTTCTGATCTTCTCATATGAGGAAAGTAAAAACTTTTATTCCCTTTGCAATAAGCAAATTATGGTTCCCAAGTACTTCCATATCGAGATTTTAGATAGATTAGAATTGAGAGACAAGGTCAAGAATCTAGTAGAGAGAATTCAATAAGGACGACTCATTCATTTTCAATATCTAGTTTATGAAGAACTAACCCTAGAATTCTTTACATCCCTTCAGTTTGAATCCAATAAACTTAGGGAATTGTGGTTTAGGTTATGGGGAAAAACTTATGAGCTTAATTATGATACTTTGTATGAAATTTGTGGTTTTTTTTAATATTCCGTAGTGGATTAGCATGATTATTTCTATGTCACCCCCGACTAGACTAAATTAACTAGGTTAGAGCACTTCGACGCTAAAAATGCACATAACAACATCATCAGGAGTCACGAACATTTGTGCTGCACAAATTCATTTGTCAAAAGATTTTTGACAAAATGGAAACTAACAAATGTTCAACGAAGGAACTTTTTCTATTGTAGTGCATGGACCGTAGCATCCCAATTTGCACAACCACCCACGTCTTCAACGTAATTATTGCTAGTCGACGTAAGACGAGCAACAACCTAGGAATGGGTTACTTGGTTTAGGCCATTTTTTATTATTACAGAGTTGAGAGCAACAAATTCACAGTCTACAATCTTGAATTCATGAACCATCATCACCTGTGGTGAGCTAAAATCCTGAAGTCTCATAATATAGAACTTTGGGATATTAATGAGAAAACACACGTCGAGATCAAGACTAGTCAAGCAAGTTTGAGCGCTTAGCAATAATAAGAAGGGGATTCGACTAGCAAGGAGTCAGGTGAGGGGGACAAAGAAGAAGAATCGGGATGGATGAAAATACTGACAGCAATATCTGATCAAAACAAAATGCTGACAAATACTTTGGTTGAAAACTCAAAGGTAATGAGGAACATGACAAAAGAATAAAGACACCAAAGCTGGGACATCTAAACATATTCGTAGGTATTTCGAGGCTTAAGGTGTGTAATTATCGCCTGCTCACCATCATCACCTCCATCACCATAAGACTTTGCTTATAACCCTTTTTCTTTTAAATCTAGTCTTTATTTTTATTTTATTTTGTTTTACGTATATCCTTCTATGTGTGTTTGTTTTTCTTCTTCTCACATTGAAGACAATGTGTTGTTCAAGTGTCGGGAGGGTTGTATATTTTGCTTTGAATATGAATTCTACAAATTATTATGTTAATGTGTTTTAGGTTGCATACTGTGAATTTTGTGAATGTATCGATGGCTTAGATGTGTTAGAGTAGTGCTCTAAAGACAATCACCTTTAACACTTTTGTACAAACTTTATTTTGATTAATAAAGCGAAAGGCAATTTTCATTAATTTGATATTCATTAATATATGAATTGATATTCATCTTAAATCGAATTAATGAAGTTCGTGATACAAAACATAGCATAAAGGAAATTATGATGAGATTATAATAATGAGATTCCTATTATATGCAATTATTTAGTATCTAAATGATCCTTAGTTATAGGATTAATAAGACAGGAAATTATTTATCCAGACATACTAGCACATTTTATACTTCTTGATTTGATTGAGTAGTGGATTTCACAAAATGTAAATGTGAGATGTTTAGAGTTAACATGTGGATGCTTACTAAAGGTAGTAAGTACATCAGATGTCCATTATAAGATTATCATATGGCTGATCTATCGAAGTTCAATAATTAATCTCATCATAGCAATGTAGCAAATATCTTTAGACTTGGGGTACTCAAGGATATCTTGAATAATAATCTTGTGCTTTGACATCATTTCTTGTTATGTCAAGACGAGGTCACTCTTAAGGTAATGATTTTGTACAGCTATTGATATTCGAAGGTAATTGGGTAGCCAATGAAGGATTCATGATAGAAGGAGATAATACCCACGACCTCTTGTTGGGAAAATTACTCAAGAGTCTCTAGCCAGAGCAGTTATGTGTTATTAAGAGAGTTTTTAATGTCACATTAAGTAATGAGATCCCAGGACAAGAACTAACATCACTTGGACTAGATGTGATGTGGTCAGTCTAGTGGGGGTTGACACATGGCCCATACTCCGAACCAAATGGGGTATAGTATGGTGAAAGGACGAATTGCACGATAATTGTCTATGGAAAGGTTCATAAGTTGGATAATTAACTATCGAAGGTTTCGTTTGTTATTCCACTTATATTCTGGAAAATTGGTGTCATGAAACCTTTCGTGATTTGCTTGAATTAAGAGTTAATTCAAGTGCCTAAAATAACCGAGGACCTAACGGCCACATGTATAAAAGATCAGATGAAAAACAAAATATGTATGGCTATTTTTAAGTAGGCCACGATTGTGGTTCAACATCCATGGTCATAACCGAAGGCAAACTTCATTTTAAGTCAGCTACGATCGTGGCCAATGGCACAAATGAGTATATGGTGTGTTCTTCACTTATGTACACAAGAGTCTAACCACTTCTTACACACTTGAGTGAGAACATAAGGGCTCTATAAGAGTTCTAGAGTGAGAGAGAGGTGTCTTGAGTCTTGTTCTTGCAATTGATTCAATTGTTGCATGAATCAAAGTGCATGCAACAAGGCTGTTGATCTTTCTTTTCATTTTGAGCATTTATTAGAACTCATCTAGTTTGGTGCTCAAATCCTACTCACACATTGTTTCTTCTTAATCTTTGCGTGTTCTTAGGTGATTAAGGAAGGGTTTGGTGTTTGCAACAACCCAAACAAGGAGAAGAAATAAGAAAGGAGGAGAAACAAAAGGTAAAAGTTTGTATATTTCATGTTCTTTTACATATCCATGCATGCATATATGATTATAAGTTTTTTTGGGTTGTCATGGTTCTGTTGCAATCTTATGTGTATGATGCATGCATCCATGGCATCCCCAACAAGATGGAATGAAATTGATTTAATTTTGAAAATAATATGTTAGGTTATGAAGAGTCCTTAGCTCATGAAATTAGTGATCTGCGTTTTTTGGCTAAAATATGCAAGTTAATTAGGATTTAGTGTTAGTTTATCACCCTATAAGTTGTCAAATTCATTCATAATTTTAGATTTTCGACTAAGTAGCTTTGCTAGTATTTTTTTCATGAAAATGAGTAGCTAAAGAAACAAGATAGGCATTAATTAATATTAAAAAATGTGTTTGTAAATTATAAATAAATAACTATTCCGTTAGCCTTCAGGTTATGAATAGAGCTAGTAGCCAGTGGAGAACATGATATAGTCGACTAACTAGATCGACATGCATCACAAATGTGTACTTTTACGTTAAAAGGCCATAATACGTTCCAACCAAGCGACTTACTAAAAACATGACTTAGTCAAGTAACAGGGTCGACATTCATTACCAATGTTTGCCTCTGTGTAAAAATACTAGGTCCATGTCCACAAAAAGTGTTTAAATTTTTTTCTAATAAAACCTATTGAACTTATAAGTAGCTTAACTTTTTTTGAAAATGTACTTAGGATTAGTTATAAAGTTTGATTGACCAAATAATTATTAATGCATGTGTACAATTGAAAGGGGTGAATAAACTTGACATTTAGTTTTAATTAATATGTATATTTAGTCTAGAGCTCTTATACGCAGATTTTGCAATGTTAATGGTTTGAAACAACTTGAATGATTGTGTTTAAAGTTAAATTTGTTTGATGAAGTTGAAGCCATCGTCTAATTGTTACATTATGTGCTTTGTGATTTTATGTTGTTGGTTGTTTTGTTTGCTTAAGGACAAGCAAATGTTTAAGTGTGGAGATGTTGATAAGTGCAAATTGCATTGTGTTTTAGGGTATAGTTTGATATGTGTTTAGTCGTTAATTCAATCATTTAGTATACGTTTAGGTTAGAATTGTGTTAGTTTGTTAATTATTTGTGTTTTAAGTGTTTTACGGGTTTAGTACAAGCTTTTGAGATTAAATACTATTTTTTGAGATACATTGATGTGTTTGTTAGTGTTTCAGGGTCAATATCAAAGGACGAAGGAGTTTCAAAAGACATTTGGGCTAAAACAACGGCCCATAATCGTGGCTTATCAGGCCACGTTTGTGACAGAAGCTCGGACAATGGCCCATGATCTTAGCCTGATGCCACGATCGTGATAAAAGGCTCATAGATGAGCCACGACTGTGGCCCTAGCTGACGTGTAGATACTTACACACTTTACGTTTCAAGGGACTTTTTGGACCTTTCAGACCTTAAAAAAGTCCTAGGGTTTCCCAAAGAAAAGACTATTTAAAGAACAAGAAGAGAAGAAAAAGGGAGCTTTCGGTGCAACTACTTTTAGAAACCCTAAGAGAGAAAAAGGAAGAGAAATAGAGGAGGAAGAGAAAGAAAGAGGAAGAAGAAGCGGTCTCGACATGCTTCTCAGATCAGGAGGTTTCTCAACGCTTTTGCCTTCCCAGATTATCCATTCTAAGTTTTTATTTCCTTTTCATTTCAATTTTATTCGTATATAAAGTTGAGATGGATTGTATGATAATAGATGGTAGAATGTTAATGATGTTCTAACTCTTCTTTGGGATTTTATTTTGATTTAATGATAAATTAGTCAATTGTGTTTATTGGATGAATGTTGTGGTTTGATTGCATTCTTGCATAATTTGATAATAAACTAAGAGGGTGACCTGAATGAAAAACGATTAAATTAGATTAATGAGAATTAAGTGATTTAATAGAAATCGTGATAAATCATATTGGTAATTGTGTGGAGAGACATCCCGTCTGATATTCTGATAGTTTATTAGAGTGCTTCAAATCTAATTAGGGTTTTGGATAATTTATGAATTAAGAGATTACAAATTTCATAATCCAATTAGGTTTTAATGGTTCTAACTCGAGGGAGAGTAGTAATCCATAGGATTGACACACATTAACATACAATTAGCTAGGTTAGCATTGATTAGGTAAAATCTCCTTTCTCATAACTTGGTAAATTCTTTGGTTAATTTCCATTGTGCATGCTTGTCGCTCAATTGTTAATTCATTCGTGTTTAACTTTTGATTTAATTTGTTGAATTCAATTCTCGTATTTACTTCCCCTTACCATGTTTATTTTTAATTTCATATCTTTTCAGCCTTAGATTTTTAGGATTAGATTAATCCCTCTCCTCGTGGGATCGACACCTCTTATACCACAATCGTGACCTGTGCGCTTGTGATATTTGAGGGCTTATAAATTTTAAAGCTCAAATGACACGATCAAAAATATCTCTTCTTAAGACAACTCTTTTCTATCAATAGTGTCTTTAATAATATCATTAGTTACAGGGGCTTTACCTTTCTTTATTTCTTCCCTTTTTCTTTTTCTAGCTTCTTCTTCCTCTTTTTTTCAAGATCTATGTTTTCTTTTTGTTTGGAACGTTTTTCAGCTTGTTTTGCAAGATTTCCTCTAGTTCGTGGTTGTTTAATCAACCGAGTAAATTCGTCATCTGAATCATTTTCATTTGTAATCCAGTACACTTCAAGCACTTTCTTCTCTTAAGGTTTTAGGGAAGAAAGGTTCAATAATACGTGCTTCATCATGGTTAACAGAAGAAGTTGGGTTTTTCTTTTGTCCTTTTAATCTTGTCTTTATCATTTTACATGAGCTATATGAAGTTTGAGAGAGAAAACTACAGGCAATAAAAATGCAGAAAGTTAGGGTGCAAAGAGAATAAGTCAAACATATGAGAATGATAGAGATGAGAAGACAAGAGAAGTTTGCTTAGGGTATACTATGTGATTCCTGAGCATTGATCTCATGAGAGGATGAGTAGACATACAGGCTAGAAGAGGAAGCGTAATCCGTTGCATATCTTCTGATAGATGTATACGTAGAGTTGTCAAACTATGTGTACATTTTTTAAAAAGCTGAAATAACTTCATCAATGACTCCCTATTTTTAAGACACGTGTCACTTAGAATGTCAAACGGAGAGAAGCCTTCTAATCTAAAAGAAACTTACTATCCTAAAAGGAGGCTTCTAAACTAAGAGGGGCCTTCTAAACTCTAAGGAACTTACTAAACTAAGAGAGAGTTTCTAAGGAATTATAATCAAAGGGGCCTGCTAAACGAAATGCAAAGACAAGTACTAGAGAATATTCATGTAGAAATAATATCAAAGAGTTTGCACATATCAAGCTCTATTCTTAACATGCAAAATCTATCTTTAAAGAGTGACTTGGAGAAAATGTCAACTACTTGATTCTCAGTATTAACATGTAAAAGATCAATGGTTCCTTCTAAAACATGATCTCTAAGAAAATGATGTTTGATTTCTATATGCTTAGTCCTAGAATGATACACACAATTTTTAAAAGATTTATAACACTAGTATTATCATATAATATAGGACTATGAGAAAAGTTTAGAGAAAAACCCTGTAGTTAATACTTCATCTATAAGATTTGAGCATAACAGCTGCCAGTTGCTATGTATTCTGTTTCAGTTGTCGAAAGCGCTGTGTAATATTTCTTCCTACAAGACTAAGACACTACACATCCTCTAAGAAATTGACAGTGACCACTTATTCCTTTACAATCGACTTTATCACCTACATAATCTACATCTCAATAGCCCACTATGTCAAATGAATCATTTTTCAGATACCATAGTCCAAAATCCATAGTTTGGTGGGGATATCGAAAGATTATTTTGACTGCTTAAAGGTGACTTTCTTTTGGATTTGATTGAAAGTGTTCACAAAGACACACACTAAGCTTAATGTCTGGTCTTGAGCTTGTAATATATAGTAGTGATCCAATCATTCCTCTATACTTTGTCTCATTTGTAGCTTTGCCTTCTTCATCTTTATCAAGTTTAGTTTCAATGTACATGGGAGTAGCCATCAGTTTGACATTCTCAAAATGATATTTCTTGATGAGTTCCTTTGTGTATTTATCTTGGCTAATGAAGATTCCTTTTTTTGTTTATCTTATTTGTAATTCGAGAAAGAATGATAATTCTCCTATCATGCTCATTTCAAACTCCCCTTATATTAGTTTTGAGAATTCTTTACAGAAGGATGAATTAGTAGCATTAAATATTATGTCATCAATATATATTTGCACTCAGAGTAAATTATTCTCCTTTCTGTTAATAAATAAAGTTTTATCAACCTTTCCTTTTTCAAAGTTATTCTCTAGAAAAAAAAGTTACTTAACCTCTCATACCATGCTTGAGGAGCCCATTTTAAACTATACAGAGCTTTGGTTAACTTTATCACGTAATCCAAATAGTTTTCATCTTCAAAACCTAGGGGTTGCTTATCAAATACTTCTCATTAATGTAAACATTTAATGATGCACTTTTAACATCCATTTGGAACAACTTGAAGTTTCTATAGCATGCAAAGGCAAGTAAAATTATAATTGATCCAATCTAGCAACATATGCATAAGTTTCATTCAAATCAATACCCTCATGTTGATTGTAACCTTGAGCTATAAGTCTAACTTTGTTTCTTACCATCTTACCATTTTCGTCAAGTTTGTTTCGACATAACCACTGAGTCCCAATGATTGACTTGTTTTGAGGATAAGGTACTAAATTCTAAACTTTGTTTTATCAAATTAATTTAGTTTGTCTTGCATGGCTGAAACTCAGTTTTCATCAATAAGGGCCTCTTTAATGATCTTTGGTTCTACTTGTGAGATGAGAGCAACAAATTTGTTCTTGAACAATGATCTTATTCTTAGAATTTCATAGGGATCTTCTAGAATATATTGATGTGTATCAAGACCTCTCCATTCTCTCAGTGTTTTTTATTACATAGGCTCCTACTGAGATGAAGGAGCCTGCTTTGTTCTAGCTTTAAATAGGCCTTTTTGATTTTGTAATTATGAAGGTATTATAAGTTTGATTCTCTGATTTATTTTTAGGTATCAATGGATGCTTTTCATCATCTAAGTTAGTTGTCGTTGTCTAAGGTTGTGTTTTATTAAATACCACATGTATCAAATTTTCTATCTTCTTTGTCTTTTATTATATACTCTGAATCCTTTACTAGCTGTATTGTAGCCCCAAAAAATAGCTTTGTTTGATCTCGCATCGAACTTTACAAGGTTGTCTTTTCCATTGTTTAGAATGAAACACCTGTAGCCAAATGCTCGAAACTAAGCAACGTTTGGTTTTCTTCCTTTTCATAGCTCATAGGGGGTCTTTTCTTGAATAGGTCTTATAAGACACTTGTTGAGTATATAACAAGCGGTGGATACAGCTTCTGCCCAGTAACCATGAGGTAGGCCACTTTCCCATAGCAATGTTCTGGCGATATCTACGAAAGTCCTATTCTTTCTCTCAGCAACTCTATTTTGCTGAGGAGTCCATAGGTATGAAAAGTTGTAAGTTATACCATTTTCGTTGCAGAAGTCTTCAAATTTTCTATTACCAAATTCTCCTTAATGATTGCTTCGAATCAATATAATGCAATACCCTTTTCAGTGTAAACTTTCATGCAAAACTTCTCAAAGACTTCAAAAGTGTCATCTTTATTTGATAGAAAATAAACTTATGTAAATCTGGAAAAGCCAACTACTATAACAAAACCGTAATACTTGCCACCAAAACTTTGAGTCCTAGTAAGACCAAATAAATCTATGTGCACAAGTTCAAGTGGCTAGTTAGTAGTCACAACATTTTTAAGAGGGAAGCTGCTTCTGATTTTTTTTTCTTTTAAATAAGCTTCACAAACTTGACTGCTCTCAAATTTCAAATTCAACAGTCCTTTTACTAACTCATTTTTGGACAATTTTGATAAAATAGTCATGCTAACATGTCCAAATCTTCTGTGCTAGATAAGTGAATTCTTTTCTATTGAGACAAAACACTTGTCACTTTGAGAAGATATATCTTCCAATTGAGCACAGTATATGTTCTAATTTCTAGGACCAACGAATACAATATTATTATTAAGATTGTCAATTATTTCACAATGTGATGCATAGAAAGTAACTTTGTAACCTTTATCACATAATTGACTTATGCTAAGCAAGTTATGTTTCAATTCATCAATAAAAAGAACATTATCAATAGAAGCAAAGATAGAATCATTGATTTTACCAATTCTGGTGACCTTTGCCTTGTTTTTATCAACAAATGCAACATTACCTCCATCTTTCCTTTCAATATGGTTGAAATGCTATACTTCACCTATCATGTGTCTCGAACAACCGTTATCAACTATCCATTGATTTTCCTTTGTCTCCATTTGAAAGCATATATGCAGAGTGTATTATCTCATTTTAGGTACCCAAATCTTTTTGGGTCCTTTCACGTTAATAGTTTGACCTTTCAGTCTCCAAACATACATTTGAGATGGTTTTTATCATTTTTCGAAAGTAACAAGAGTGACTAATATGACTATGTCTATGATAATAATCGCATAAAACAGATGAATGATAGTTGTTATGATTTTTTCCACTTACCAAGTTCCTGATGTTTTAGCTATAGCTACTGCTGGATTTAATAAAGAAGTTTTTGTATGACCTGATATTGTTATTTTCATTATGTCCTATTATGGACCTATCAAAAACACACTTAACATTCTCAAGTAATGCATTAAAATTGATTCTTCCATTAACCAAAATTAGCAAGATCTTTTTCAATTTAAATAATTTTCTTAACACATTTTTCTTTTTCAGGTTTTAAAGCAATAACTTTCTTTTCTAATTGTTTTATATTATTTGTCATTTTCAAGTAATGAGTTTTCTAATTGAATTATTTTTTGTTCCAATCATTCTTTTTCAGAAACTATTTGTTTATTATCATTTTCAAACGACATGACTTTAGACAACAAATCTTTTTTTCCAATTATAATAATTTAATTTTATTCATTAAAGATTCACCATAATTTTTTGGCTTCTCAACCTTTTTGAAATACTGCACTGTTAATTTTTTGTACTGATCATATAATGTGTATAGAACATTATCTATACATTCTTCAATTGTATGATGTGCTTTGTGGATGTTTGTTATGGATGTTTTGAGTTGTAATGGAGGTGAGAATGAAGAGAAATTGAAGTAGGATTGATAAATATACATAATATTGGTTAGATGCAGCTTAGGGGTTGGAAATCTGGAACTTTGACCTATAAAGGTCCGTTGAGCAGACTTCATGTCCGCTAAGTAGACATTCTCTAGAATTTCAAAGTTTTAGCTCCATTCATGTCCCTCTAGAGGGACATACATGTTCGCTGGGCGGACATTCTTGAGATAGTTTTATAAATGTGCAATTTTGACCTTTTAG
The DNA here is from genome assembly GCA_027563595.1 of Erythroxylum suave. NCBI lineage: Eukaryota > Viridiplantae > Streptophyta > Magnoliopsida > Malpighiales > Erythroxylaceae > Erythroxylum > Erythroxylum suave. Next base: position 14,294,603 of record JAOSBN010000002.1, on the reverse strand, counting down.
ACGGCAAAACCTCTCTGTGGGATCTTCACAGAAGTTATAGAACTTGAAGTTCTCTTCGAAACTATACTTGAATATCCTTAATCTAACACCTATAGTGAAAGTTATGCCTAATGTCCCAAATCATGTACATATATAAATTTTGGGTAAGTCAATGTTTTCTTATGATGTAATTAGGCTTGAATGGGATCTTGAATGAGCATAGTGGTTAATGAATGAGGTGATTAAAGTAATGAAAGTGTATCAGGTATTAAAGAATGATTGAAAGATGATGTTAATTGATTATGAGATGCATATTAGGGAAATGTACCTGAGATTATCATTAAGCATGCATTATATATAATCCATATATACATATGTGCATAAATAAGTACTTATATAATTGTGCAAAATTGTAATGTGTGTAAATGTATGTGTTTCATGATATAGAGTAGCAATTAGAGCAATCTTATCCAGACTTTCCCGGAATCTCTAGGCAATAAGCTATATAGAGCAAACTGTGAGTAACCTAAGATGGTCTCACATTGAATTATTGTTTGTTTACATTCCATATTGAATTATTTTGTGAATGTGATTGAGTTGATTCCAAACAATTGATTGTCAGAGGAGTTCTATATTCAAAACTGTATTGGAAGTGCTACTTAAATGTGAATATGACTGACTATTTGTTCTCAACTTCAATGTTGGATGCTGAACTAAAAGTTCGATGACAAATGTGAAAAAGAAAGAATGTGAATGTGACTGAATGAGTATAATCATTGAATATGCATTATGCATTCCATTACCGAATGCATGAAATGGAAAGGCTGTTGTGACTGTAGTTGCCAGTAAAAGGAGCTTAAAGCTTAGACACCTATGGTAAGAGCCTATAGCTTGATTCGTATGATAGAGCCCAGTATCTACAACGGATACAGGATAGAATGATAGAGGCCGGTATCCACAATTGATATAGGACAGTGACAAGGGCACTCGGTCACAACAATGTATTAAGTGAATTTGAGTCTCATAAACATTACATATACACATGAATTACATTATTTGAATGATTGCAATTGAAATGTGGAATTGAATTGAATGAAAAAAAAGCATGAACATATATATACAAAGTGTCTTATGAAGACACATGATAAATTCAATGTAGTGAATTATATGTTGTATGTATTGATGTGATATCTTTGATATGAGTGAACTATCGAGGATAGTTACTCAACTGAGTTCGAAAAACTCATGTTGACTTTTTAGGTATGAGAACGTCGACTTAGCTTTTAATACCACATAGAAGGGATCTAGCACAACTTTTTGGTAGACGACATGGCTCAGATGTCGGTCAGTTGAGACGTAGGGCTTTAGATAAATTTTTGTATATTTCCTCATGTATGTGGCGTGTTATGTGTACAGAGATGTGAACTTTGATTAGTATTGAGAATGTACACATATGGATGTTAATGTAAATCTACAATGTATATATTGGTTGTGAAATAAAATTAGGGATTTTTGGGTTTTAAAAATTGAGATATTTATGTTTTAATTTATGATGCCATGCAAGATATGAAGGGGATATAGTTAGCACACCATTTCCATCAAGCATGTACACGAATGTCTGAAGAGCATACGTGTACCTACCGAGTGGGAGTAAGGTGCTACAAATAATATATAAAACCAAAAGTAAGTTCTCATATAACAATTTCTCTCTTGATAGAGTAATTTCATTTTCTATGGCACAATAAAAATGATATGACTCTCAAGAATATAAATGATGCTCAAATGTTTTGAGAGTTTGTAGTTCACAAGTGTTATTGATCTTCTTTAAATAGTCAATTTCTATAACTAACCGTTGCTTCATCTTAATTCTGAGTTGATTTTGGATTTTCAATATCATCTCTGCTAGAACAAAAATTCAAAAAGTAAGATCCTCCTAGATGTTAACAAAGAAAGTTTACTAAGGAGGTTCCTATAAGAAAGGAAGTAATTTTATGATTTTATTTCCTTTAAAAAAAGTTATCTATGCAAGGAAATAAATCCATTTTTAATTTTGAAACATTATACAGTTGCCATCAAAATCATTAAATATAAACCTTCAGCTAACATAGGGATCTCAAAATGAATAATTTAAGTCTAATTTGATGAAGCTCTTATTAGATTGTACGAACTTTCTCATTTATGCAACAATCAATTACATAAGAGTTTATATTAAAATAATTTCATAGACATTTAAAAAATGCATTTTATATAAAATTTAATATTACAAAATAATTTTAATTTTTTAAAAATAAAAATGTGTTTTAAAATTCCAAAAAAAAGTGATGCCTTTTTACCATTTTTGTTGGTGATGCAATTGCCTTTTTTTCCAAGATGATTTGCTTCATTTATATATTTGGTTTGGTATTTATGGGTTAGAAAAACATTTAAAGGTTCAAAGTTTCATCATAAGTCCTTCCTTACTTACTTGATTAAGCCCATGCCTCAAATTATTTTTTGGGATGATTGTAAAAATAATCATTGATTTTACTCAATTACAATAATGACTCGAACTTTAAAAAGTGACATTAAAATATTTAAACTTTCAATCTTTTACAACAATCCTCGACATTAAGCTATCCGTTCACATTTATGATTTGGCATGTCAAGTTAGATTTTTATTTTTTCCACATGGTTTCCAAGTAGAATAGTGGTGTCATATATAATATTTGTTATTTAATAAAAATAAATTAAATTATTAAAAAGGCAGTTAACCATAAAACATTACATCATTGTTAGTTTCTTTCTACTCTCCTTTGATTTCCTTTATTTTTATGTGTAGCTTTGACATTTGTCCAGTTTGCCACCTCTTGGATTTACCTCTATACATGTACGTGTTTTCTTTTATTGCTGTCTATTTCTTCCCTTTAATGTTCATCGTCTAGGTGTGGATTATCTAGTGCCTAGTTCTGAAACCTACAATTTAGACAATTTCAAGAAAAAGAAGAAAGATTATATATTTATGTCTTAATTTGTTTAATGTTGTAAATATATTTGGTTGGTGAGCATGGCTTGTATATTAGTGATGTTTATACTAACATGCCTAATTTGTAATTTCCCCTCTTTCAATCTTCCTCTCAACAATCCTATTATGAAGTTTAGGAACTATGTTCCTTAAGACAAGGAACTTTAAAAAGGTAAAATAGCTCCACTAGTGCTACCAAAGTTTGAGGACCTTATTTCCATAAAACCTCCATCATAAGCGAAAAAAGAGGTGCATAGTTACCCCCAAATATCACTTTCATGTAGTAGTACATCGGTAGTTCATATATATATATATATATATATATATATATATAGTCTTCTTTAGGATATTGTTTTGCTTTATTTATGATCTGGGATATAAATTTAGGATCCATTTCTAAATATTTCTCCAAAGAAACCAAACTAGGACCTGCAGAGGGATACGTAGAAAAAGGTTGATAAACTTGAACAACACATACATAATTCTATATATGAATTTATAGGTAAGATACAAGAGTTTCTATTCTTTTATTGTTTCCACTGTGATCATGATGCATATGGCTCTCAAATGAAATTGTAACACTTTTGCATATAGAGTTAGTTAATGCTTTCAGAAATTTGGAAACTTCATATTTCATTATCTAATTTTTGTTTAGTGTGAACTTATGTGAAGTTATCCTTATGATTTATATAGTTTATGTTTCTTATTCTACAAATTTATCGCGATGTTTCCATTTGCAGGCCAATTTTTTTTGTTTACTTGTCTTATTGGTGTTCATCATTCATCATTGATGACGACTCTACTTATAAGGTGATCCATATTTCTTGATAAATGATAATATACTCTTGCCTAATTAAGGAATTATAACACTTATGAAACTATTTATTGGTGCAAAAGAACAAGAAAAAAAAAGTCATTGGTTGAAGATAGTGGTGATTTTGAATACTAATGGTGTACACTTATATGTAGAATTGGGATCCTCTTTATTTGTAATTGAAGCACATTTATTGAGTTTCGCAACCTCAAACTTATATGGCCAATATGTTTCATCATCTTGGATAGCAATACACTGGTGGATTTTTAGGAATTGCAAAATACTTCAATTTCCTTATTTAGACTTAGAACTAACATGTTTATCTAGTGCTAGAATTCTAATATTAGAGTTGTACACATTTTGAATTTTAAAATCTGAACTCAATTAGAGATATGGTTACCATCCCAGTTATTAAAAGCATTTATTTACATCATTTTATCATAATAAAGGAGTAATTTGTAAACAAAATCACATTTTATTATTTTTACCAACTTTATATATAACTTTAATATCAATTTTAGAAAATTTCATTCATTCCAGTTAATGAATAGATAGACAACTTTACATGTAACTTTAATATCAAATTTAGAAAATTTCATTCATTCCAGTTAACAACTAGATAGATAAATTATAATTATTCTTTGTTTGGTTGGGAAAACATAGTGGGACCTTAGTGATAATTTAATATAGAGAGTAATGACATAAGGTAAGTTTCCAAGGAAGAAGCTAAAAAGTGTATGTTGAACACACATTTGAAGGATAAGTTAACATAGAGAGCAATGATATATGGTAAGTTCCCAATCTTTTAGATGTTTTGAAAGAATTGTGGTTGAAGGAAGAAGCTAAAAAGTGTATGTTGAACACACATTTGAAGAATAACGACCTGATTTCAATCACCTTTGAGTTTTTGGGAATTGGATTATGCCCTAGTTCCAAAAAAGGTCCACTTGAGGAAGTTGATATTTAGTAAGTTTTAAAGACAAAGTTGGGGTCATCTCTATAATTCTATTAAAAATAATGAGGAAAAGTAAAAAGTTATACGTGTTGGTTTTTGCTCTATAGCTAATCAATTGACTGCAGTTTAATGACAAAATAATTTAAAAGCATTCTTTATCTTGTACATATTTAGATGTACATGACAAATTTTATGAGATGTTTATACATTGCAAATGAAATTATAATGAGATTATAATTATGAGATTTATAATACATTTATGTATTATCTCTAAATTGTTCATAGTCATTGTTCTATTCAGACTTGACATTAATAGAATATAAAAAGACTAGCACACTTTATGTTTTTCCTTATAAAAGAAATAGTCAATCTTATAGGCTAAATTATAGAGATACTTAAACAAACGTAGGGTACTTGTTAAAAAATAAGTTTACTGAACTGACCCGATATGAGAAATTCATTTGAAACTTGACTTATATGTCTACGAAAATTCCAACACTACAAGAAAATATGGAGTTTAAAGACACAAAAAGGTGGAGTTTTTAGACGCTTGTTTGCATCTTAAAAATAATTTTACACGCTTTATAAAGCATAAAAAAATAGGTGTCATAAAAATTATTTTCGATGGTTTTCTTAGACACATAGATACATCAAAAAAACATACTTTTTTATACAATGTGTAAGCTTTTAGATGCTTTTCTCTGTCAATATTTTTCACTTTTAGATAGTTTTTTACATCGAAAAACTCCACCATTTTTTAATTAAAAAAACTTACAATTTGCTTTGTGCATCTTTTTCAAGATCACTCACATGTATATTATTATAATAAAATTTTCAAATTAATCTAAGATATGTATCTGCATAATATTATAATAAATTAGAACTTTTGTTAATAAATATTATATTACACATATTTACATATATATAATAGCACAAATTAGCTGAAAAAACTTGCCATTAAAATATAAATCTATAGAGTACTTGATATATTAAAATATAAATGTATGGCTACATATATAAAATATATGTAGCCAAAAATATATGTATGTCCATAACTAACTAACGAAAGTAGAAAAAGTGAACTCAAGATCCAAAACAAGTTGTAGTCTCAAATCCTCATAATCGACAACATCTTCAAAGCTCAAACTCATTACTCATAAAGGCTAGACTCTTCCTCGACAAATACTTAATACATAATCACTAGCTTGCACCCAAAGCATAATTACCACATGCCAGTCGACCATTACTCTACATCATCAAAAAGCATAAACGTCATAGCTTGAAAGCATAAACAACTAGTCATTTTAACCAATTTTTGAGAGGTTAAATGGCACAATAAAGCTATGATGGAAATTCTTCATCATTTGGAAGCTCCACATCAAGCAATATGGCCCTGTGGTTATAATGACCTATGGGAAAGAGAGAGACTAGGAGGAATAGGGGCAAACATGTTGGGAAAATTTTAAACTATGGTACAGCTTCTTTAATAAAAGGTAAAGGAGTTGAATCATATGTGAGGTTGAGAAAAGAAGGAATGGTAACAGGGGCTTATACTCTATCGAATAAGGTTATATCTTGTCAAAGGAACAAAATAAATCTGCACTTAAAAATTAAGATTTTTCAACAAAACCCGTGAATTTATGATACCTGAAGCAAAGTCATATTGGTAAAACATCGAGTAACCATTTAAGGAACCCAGAAACCCTAAATAAATAATAGGAAAATATGAAAATACCAGTAAATGCTCACTCTTTTGTTCATCTAGTTCATAAGCCATCTTGTTGATTGTGGCCAAAGCCTCTTTTTTAAGAACTACTTAACAAAGGTAAGTTACAACTTAGCCACACAATTTTGATGTGAGCAAAAAGGATGCAATTTTCAAGAGCTACAAAGAAATGGAAGTTTAACGTGTTAAAAAATTTCAGCAGTCTGTAAAATTTAAAGCATTAATACCAACCTCAACTGAATAAAGATACAATAGCTTAGACAATCAATGAATAGACCACATTAAAAGTCAACTAACCATGTTCAGTCCAAGTTGAAAATATAGGATAAAAAGAAAGAAATAGCAAGATCTGTTTTTGAATTTCTGAACAGAAAAATCGAAAATCTTTGGCAAAGCTCTGTGGAAGCATCGTAGCTCTTTACTAGATGGATTTGGCACCTAGTCTTGGATAGTTTATGTCTAAAACTCCTCCCAACGGGAAAGGCAGAACATTATAAGTTGGATGACTCAACATGCAACAGTGATAGAGAAAGGGGGGAAGAAAGCATCACAACAACATTGATCAATAAGTTAAAGTAAGAAAATAAGAAAAGCGGCTTCATAGCTTTCTAAATACTCGTACAAACATAGAAAACATATAGAGCATATAGTCGATAATTCAAAAAAAAAACTTATGGTTGGTGAAGCATCACTATTATAATAGTGATGATTGTATAAGTAATCCTTTGACTACAGGTTTTTAAGGTTATCTTATATATGGATTGCTATGTTTTTATACTACTTATGACTTATTCTAATAATGGATAGCTTTTTCGATAGTCAATGGATGTAACATGAATTATATGGAGGTAGTTAAGTGATCAACATAGGATTCATCATCTTAAAGTAATTAGAGAGAGTGTTATATTATTCTCAATTAATATTAATTCAAAGAATCCTTGGCCTAGATGGAATGACGTTTTGTAAATAGTTTATTGATGTCATTAATTGAATCAATAGCTAATGACAGTTAACTAATATAATTGTACTCAAAATAAAGTTGACATTAATTCCATGCTTTATTTCTAATCAAAACATCGTATGATGAAATGATTGAATTGTACAAAAAAACTCTTGTACGAAAAAGTTAGTTAAAACCACTTTAATATTTCTAAATTTTTGGGTGTTCATCAAGTGTTATTAGACGTCAATCTTGATCTATGATTATAAATTATTTAATTAGATAATTAAGGATAAAATTAAAAGGACTTTTAATTTATCTAATTCTAATTATAAATTATAACTATAATTATTGTCAACATATTTGAGAACCCAATGGGTCTTACATAAATAATTAGTTGAAGAGAGTAAAAATATTTAAATCAAGCTGGACTTGTAAAATTTAAGAAACTTTATGATTAAATATGAGATATTTAATAAATAAGAATCAATATGAGATATTGGATCTGATTTGGGCATAACTTTTATTTAATTATAATTATTTTTAATTCTAATTAAAGTTTAATTGAGATTAGAATTTAATTTCAACTAAATTACTAAAACGTCCAAAACTTATCATAAGTAAGCTTAAGCTCTAATGGAGCTAATACTTCTTGCTAACCCTATCTGTAATAGTTACATAATTCTCTCAACCTATTCTGTGGATATCATTAGAGGATGGACACTTATGCGGCTACGATAATTAAGATGGATCGGTTTCAAAAATAGTTTAAAGTATACAACAAGATAAGGATCAAGTTTTAAAATAAGGTATAACAAAGATTCATGCTTTATTATGATTTAATTGTTAATCATTTTGTAAAGTTAAAGTGATCTTAGTTTTTAGGAAATTGAAATGCAAAAAGACTTGTAATTATTCCGCTACGATTGGGATCAGATCTTGTCCCAAAACAGTAGTATCAGAGTTATCTTTAATTCTATAATATAATTAAAATGTTTGATTGTGATTGATCTTTAATTATGAAATTGAAATTAAAACGTTAAATTATGAAATCAAATTAGATTTGATTAATAATCTTCACAGATTAAAGCTTTCAAAAAGCTAGAAACCTAAAAGACCCAAAATACATAATCTAAAATTCTGGAATGGAGTTTATTGCTTCTTTTTCTAGGTGTTAGTGGAGTCACCAACTATTGGTGACTAGAATAAGGGTTATGGTGATTATACGCAAAAGGCCTCGATCTTGTGTTAGGGAGATCATCGTCGGGGTGTTCGCAGGCCCACGCCTGGGCCTGCACACACAAGTACATACATGCAAGAATGAACACCATCTATAACCCAAAAGCCTAAGTTATTGGGTTAATAAGCCTTTCTTGTATATATGCACTCTATCATTCTCATCCTTTCCGATGTGGGATATCCACTCATATGTGACTATCACAACAATCTCCCCCTCACATGTGAGTCCCATCCACATCGACCACACTCCCCCTCGAGTGAAAGCATTTTTTCACACATTCAATTGTGACACCATCGGAGGGCTAGGTGCCAACTCTGTCTTACTCAACCATGGGGAAGCTCGCAAAGCCATAGGAGCACACATCTTGCTCTACCATAGTATTATCATCTATGGGAGCCCAATTACACCGCCACCACTTGTCTAATCGAACTATCGGCTCTGATATCACTTGTTGGGGAGATTATCATCAGGGAGTCAGCGGGCCCACATCTGGGCCTGTGTGCACAAGTGCATACATACAAGAATGAACACCATCTATAACCCAAAAGCCTAAGCTATTGGGTTAATAGGTCTTTCTTGTATATATCCACCTTATCATTCTCATTTCCTTTCGATGTGGGATATCCACTCACATATGACTATCACAACATCTTGTACCTACAACAATGAGCAGGAATAAATCGAATGAGTTTAGTGAGGCTAGAGAGGAGCGATTCACGAGCTAGATAAACTCAGTGTGTGATGTCAATAAGTTTGCAGCCTACAAGGCTTGACCTTTCTAGCTTCCTTTTTCTTTCTTATCCCTGTGAATCAGTTCCTTCATAGGAGTTAGGTATAGTATTCTCTTCAAATTGTTTCACATAGGCTTAAGTATGTCTGTGTATGATGCATCGCCGGTTGCATGAGAAACTATTTCATTAACATTAAAGATGTGCTACCATGGAGGAGTTCCAGGTTAAGAGAAGCAGCATTGGTCTCCACTTACACTTCAAGAAAACTAGAAATTATCGATAGAATATTACTGATGGATATGATTTTGTAGTGAATTAGCAACGAAAAACGATTTTTCGTCAATAAAATTGTCGTATGTGTTTGTCGATAAAGGTGTAGGGAAATTATCCTCACAATTTTCCTGACAGAGTATAGCGGCGGAAAAGGGAAGGTCGTTGCAAAAATTGGTAGTAATAGTTGATGGCAAAATAACATAATTTACCAATGAAAATGTGATTCTGTCGGTAAAGTTTAAAGTTAAACGTCATCGTTGGGTCTTTGGCTTCAACGTTTTTAATAAAAGGAAAATGGTATTGTTTGGTTTAACACAAAACGTTGACAATGCACGATAATTCTCTACAATGAAGGAAACAAACCACCACGCCATTTATTTCCATAACCACATATTCTTTCACCCAATATCAATATATATCATATTGTATTATACATGTAAAAAACTTGTTTCTTCTCATCTTTTTCAGCACATAATAAATGTTGATTCGACATGCTATATTTTGATGGGCCAAGTAGCCCCTATTATTCAATATCAATAGAGAAAATGACCCAACCCAATAGTGAAGAGCCACCATATTTTTGTTCCAAAAGCTATGAGAAAAGGAGGATGACAATTTTAGAAGATACCATTCGAAAGACAATTTCAAAACAAAATAGGACATATAGCAATTTGTTGTAGTTGCTTTTAGTTTGTGGCCCTTTTCTCATTTAACTTAGTTAATTATAGAATTCATATTATGAACATAATTTTTGGACTTCTAATCAAATTCTGAAATTGAGGAGGATAATGTTCCAAAAAATCAAAACTACTATACTATATGAAATCATAAAAATAATATTTTTCTTGATTTATAATCCACATCTCGTCACTTCTTGTTTCCAAACATATTCATCTTCGAAAAAAACAATTTATCTCTTCCTATCACCACCATTTTCAGTTTAACTACTTTGCAACACACCAACTTTGGGCAAAAAAAAGCCTGATGGATTTGAACTTCAAAATTCTTAAATTGATGCTCACGATTTCTTTGTTTTATCTTGCATACTTTTGAAGATGAAGCAAATTTTTATGCCGATTGTAGTCCTTTTCAAACAGTGTTATATTCCTACCAGTTAACTAATTAGCATCATATGTTTGTGTTTTAGCTTAAATAATAGATTTTCTATGTATTGCATTATATATCAAAACTCATATTGTCTTATTTTCTGATTTGCTTGCTTTAATATATTAAAAATATAAGAAAATTATTGAACAAGTGTATTATATTAAATAAAAAATATTCTTTTTCACATTCATCTAGGTAAGTCATCCAACTAATGTCTACCATATGTGTTGCTTTAATAATACGGTTCTGATGCATTTGAGTGGTTTTGTGTGAATGAAAAGGAGGTCTTGATTTTGTGTTGTTGTTTAGAATATTCTTATAATCATTTATGAGTTTCATGTTCTTCTTTAATACTCTAAGTATTTATATTTGGGTTATGTTTGAATCATTGTTGAGTAGATGTATGATAACATAAGTATTTAATGTATGTGAAATGAGTTTGAGATCTTATAGATGATTTGAGGCATTATAAACCCTTAGGATGGTATATAGGCTGGAAACTCGTGATGTAGCTCCCATGTCCACAAGCCTAGGAGTCACAACGAGAACTTGCTTTCTTGATTCACAGGTGTGAACAATACCATATACCATATTATTGAAATCAATTGTAGGTGATTAATTCAAACATAAATACTTCAACTTCAATGTGATTAATTCAAACTTATTATTAACACAAGAAATTCATACGTTTAATAGACATGGCAGTGCTCTACATAATAAACCCCTAGGATGGTATATAGGCTAGAAACCTGTGATGCAGCTACCGTGAGGCTTATCGGTGAAAAATTTCATGAGCTTAGGAGTCACAGCAAGAATTTGCTTTCTTGATTCGTAGGTGTAAACAATGCTACCTACCATAGTGTTGAAATCAATTGTTGGCTATTAATTCAAACATAAATACTCCAACTTCAATTTGATTAATTCAAACCTAGTATTAACACAAGAAATTCATAAGTTTAATAAACATGACAATTCTTTGCATAATAAATCCCTAGGATGGTATATAGGCTAGAACCTATGATGCAGCTCTTGTGAGACTTATCGGTAAAAAATTTCACGAGTTTAAGAGTCATAGCAAGAAATTGCTTTCTTGATTCATAGGTGTAAACAATGCCACATACCATACAATATAAATCAATTGTAGGTGATTAATTCAATTGATTAGTACTTAGGGGATGTTGTGTAAAGTTTAAATGTTCTATAAACTTAGGGGACATGAAAGATACTAACTATGAAATCACTTTTTAAATTAATAGTTTTGTAAAAATGTGTAATGTTGATAGATTTTGGATGTATAGACGATTAACATCTGATGGTTTCATTAATCCTGAGTTTGTTGAAGGAGTTAAAGGTTTTATTCATTATTTATGTTCTCAACTTGCATATATGACTAAGATAAAGATCAAATGTCCATGTAAAATGTGCAAACATATTTTTTTCCTTCCTATTGATGAAGTGAATGGTCAATTGCTGAAAAAATGGTTTGTTCCAAATTATTTTGAGTGCATACAATATGGGAAGCCATTGATTTATAGCACCTCAAGGGGTAACGAAGTAAACTTGTCAGTAAATATGGATGAGTTTAAAAGGGGATTGGATTTAGAACAAATAATGTGGGTGCGATTAAAATTCCTTATATGCAAATGGTTTATGGTGCAACCGATTGTATCTTTTTTGAAAATATAGAAAATCTTGAAGAAGGACCAGACCTATATACAAAACAATTTTTTGACTTACTACACTCAGCTAACCAGGAATTATAGCCAAATGGTGAGACGATGACTCAATTGTCTTCAATTGCTCGAATATTGAACATAAAGTCTGAAGGGCATATTTATGATCATAGTTTGATAAAATTCTTGGATGGTATAATGAATCATTATCTCCTGATCATACAATGGTTGATAGTTTTTATAATACAAAGAAACTTATTAGGGGTCTTGGCTTGCATGTTGAAAAAAATTAATTGTTACAAATTGGGATGTATGTTGTATTAGGGAGATTATGTGAACTTACAAGAGTGCAAATTTTTTGGTCAATTTAGGTTTAAGCCTAGAAAGCATTCTATAAAATAGAAATTAGTACCCTGGAAGCAGATGTATTATTTCCCACTAACTTCGAGACTTTAATGATAATATGCTTATGATGTTACTACATCTCACATGAGATGGCAAGTGAACACGAACAGGAAGATGGGATAATGAGTCATCCATCAGATGCACTGGCATGGAAACGTTTCAATAACACTCATTATGAGTTTGCAGCTAAAAGTTGAAATGTTAAGTTGGGGTTGATGACAAATAGATTCCAACTTTTTGGTTAATCTAACTAACAATATTCATCATTTTCAATCATAATTACTCCTTATAATTTGCCTCTATGGATGTGTAATAATGAGGCATATATGTTCTTGACAGTGATTGTGCTAAGACCTACGAATTTAAAGCGTAAAATTGATGTATTCTTACAATCATTGATATTTGAATTGCAGTATCTTTAGGAATATGGTGTGGAGACATATGATGTGTTTCTGAAATAAAATTTTATGTTAAGAATAGCTTTAATGTAGATTATTAATGATTCTCCGACATATGATATGTTGTCTGGATAGAGCATAGTAGGTAAATTGGCTTGTCCTTATTGTGACAATGATTCTAATGCTTTTTATCTTCCAAATGGGGGCAAAACATATTGGTTTGACAACCACAGGAAATTTCTTCCCCTAGATTATCCATTTAGACGCAATAAACAAAAGTTCATTAAGAATAGGATGGTTATAAACACCTCCTCCCCCTCACAAAGCTGGGGAAGAGATATTATAGGAGAGTAATGAATTAGGATTGCTGAAAGTTACAAAACTTGAAGCTGATGAAAATACAAGCATTAGTAAAAACTTTGGTTGGATAAAATGAAACATCTTTTGGGATTTACCATATTGAAAAACTAATTTGATACCTCATAATCTAGACATGATGCATATTGAAAAAAAAATATTTTTGACAATTTTTCAATACCATAATGAGCATTAAAGGGAGGACAAAAGATAATGTAAAATCACGAGTTCATTTGAAACTTTTTTGTAGAAAGAATGATTTAGATAAAGATCTTTGTATCGATAAATGTTTGAAAGCAATTATACTTTGGACAAAAAACAAAAGGAAATTTTGTGTGAATGGTTGAAAAGTCTAAAGTTTCTCAATGGTTATATTTCAAACTTGGCAAAGTGTGTGGACATGAGGAAGTACAAATTATTTGGGATGAAAAGTCATGATTGTCAAGTGTTTATGCAAAGACTAAGTCCAATTGCATTTCAAGAGTTGCTACCGAATAAGGTTTGGGAAGTTATAACAGAATTAAGTTTGTTTTTAAAAAACTTAACATCATCTGAAATAAATTTGGCTAAAATAGAAAAACTAGAAAGGGAAATTCCAATAATTTTGTGCAAATTAGATGGATTTTTCCTCTAAGCTTCTTTAACTGTATGGAGCATCTATCTGTGTATTTAGCACACGAGTCTAAACTTTGATCCAGTTCAATATCGATGGATGTATTTTTTTAAGAGGTAATTATAATAAATATTTAAATTAAAGTAACAAAATGTTTTAATAACATAATTGTAATAACCCTATTCGCTAATGTAGGTATTTGCATCACTTGAAGAAAAATGTTAAAAAACAAGGATAGAGTTGAAGGTTCAATATGTAATGCTTATTTAGTAGAGGAAGCAAGTATATTTTATTCATATTATTTTGAGTCACATGTGCATACAAAAGAAAGAAAAGTTCCACGTAATGACGATGAGGGAGGAACCGGTGATGCTGATGGTAACTATCCATTTTCACATATCCTAGATAACCATATGGATGTTCAACGAGAAGAATGTTAACAGAGGAAGAAATAGAGGCCATCCATGGTTACATTTTATTGAACTGTCAAGAGGTTCCACCTTTCGTCCATTAAGTTGAAGTTGATTTTGAAATTGATTATTTGGGTTTTGAAATTTAGTGTTATTTACAACTGAAATACATAATAATGTTTTTAGATCATACAAGAAATGGTTACACGAGCTAATGCTAGAGAAAAAAACAGGATGATATCAATAAAGAAGTTGGAATACACTTTCCTCGATGGTTCGAGAAATACGTAAGTTTTTACTTACAATTATTGAAATGATCGAATTATAAGATTTAAGTGTTTAAATGAAATTATACTATTTAATATGATAATTTCTTTTGTGTATGCCTTAGAAAAGCCAATAGAAAACAAGTTCATATATGATCTTGCAAGAGAACCTTTGCAAACTGTTAAATCATATCCGATATATTTCGTTAATGGATACAAATATTATACAGAATATCATGGTCATAGCATGGCAACTGTAAATAGTAAGGTTTGCATACAGGAAGAATTGATGGATTACTATAGTAAGATTATTAAGGTAATTGAAATTGAGTACCCTGCATTACCAATAAAGCAGAGTGTGATATTTAAGTGTGACTAGTTTGATCCAGCTCCTAATGTTAGTACAAAAGTGCATAGCCAGTATAATCTAGTTGAAATCAACTAGGGAAGAAGATTTAGACAATTTGAATCTTTCTTGTTTGCGATGCAAGCGATCCAAGTGTATTATGTCTCTTTTTTCCAACTTATGATGAGATAAGTCAAATTGGTTGGTTGTTTGCAAAGTTAAACCTAGAGGTATTTCTAAATCACATGGAAAAAGAAAACAGAGAATTGAAAGTGAAGCGTTTCAGGAAGATGTTTATGAAATAAATGTATCTGTTACACATAACAAAAATGAACCTTTGAATGATTCAAATAATGAATATATTGAAATTTCATCTAGAGAGGATGAGGAGGGCAAGAGATCTAAAGAGGAGCCTGAGTTTAATTCTACTTCTTCAGAAAAAGAAGACGATAATTTTAATTTACAATTAAGTGCTGATAGCGATTAATTTGTATTTGTAATAGAATATTATATTCAATAAATCAATTATTGAATCAACAATATATTGTTATATATTGAATTTAAATTGTTATATTTATGGAATATTCAATAAAATATGAATTTCAGGTTAAAATTTGTCATCAAAGAGAAAACAGGATATGATACGACCAAGATTTGGATCATGATTTGGAGCCAGTTACTTTTCAGGTGAAGCATTACATTCTACAGCTATAACAAAATCAAATGTTGTAACTCTAGCTACTATACATGCAGATGAGGCATTATTTTCCATACCTACTGCTATATCATCCACTACCCCCATATTGATAGAGATATCAGAGGTAAATATTGCAGATGAAGAAGGTGGCCTCTAACCTAGAACTGAGAGAGTTTATGGAAGAACTTACATCACAATTGTAAACAATATGTAAGTTAAAATACATGAAACACCATATGTTTATAATTAAGTTTTGGGTTCAAATTTTAAAATGATAGAAAATTATTTTATATTAGGTTGATTTTGTTTAGACTGTGCTCAAGAAAAATGATATCCAAGTTCAAGGAGAAGATTGATCTCGAGGGATATATATGGAAGAGTATCTCTAAAACGACAAAGGATTTTTATTATTAGGAGTTTGAGGTACAAAAAAATATTTTTTATTTTTATTTTAATTAATTTTTATACATTAATTAGATAAATATTGTAGGTTATAAGTACTTACCGTATATTTTTCCTTCTTTTTCAAAAAGAATTTTTTCGGGATTTTGAATTTGATGCGATTATTTACAAAATATGGGAGAGACGAACTTGTACACATTATAGAGACTTTGTTGGTGCAATACACAAAATTGGCGTACGACCTCCTTATATTTATGAAGAAATATGGAGTTGTTGGCAACAATATTGGACATCATCAGAAGCAATGTCCATTTCAGGCTGTAATTCTACCAACAGACGTAGAGAACCGGAGGGGAGAGAGTATTCCTGTACGTACTAGATAATCTATTACCCACCACAATCATGCAGAGAGACTTGTAAGTATTTACATTTTACACTTATATTTTGATTTTTTTTCCTTTGATCTATTTCAATTTAATTTGATGTGTGAATTTTGGAATAAAAATATATATATTATAGTGAATGATAATGTTATAAATGTATGTTGCCATATATGGCTATGTTAAGTTACTTTCTTTGTTTAACAGGGGATAAATATTATAAAAATAGAGGAAATTCTGCTGAAATGTTTGTAAATCGTAATTCACTTATAATATTTTATTTGGATGCAGGAAAAGTCTATGGGCAGTAAGCTTACACCTAGTCAACTCTTTTTGCACGCTCACACTAAGAAGCATGACGGTATAACCTTCGTAAGCACCAGATGTAAAGAACTAAATGTATGTGAAATTTATGCTCTAATATTAATGCTTAATAATTATCACTTATTAACATAAACATTGCCTTTTAATAAGACCAAATACAAAAAAACATTTAACATAATCTCAACAGTCTGAAGATGTTGATGAGAGTCAAACATATCTTCATACAGTGAGTGGTAGGGATAATTGTGAAAGGATCTTCGGCATAGGTTCATTTGTGAACACATGTTATTCGCAATTCTCCATGTTCAGTACAACAACATCTAGTAGACGGTCTACATCCAATGAAGTCCATGAGCTTCGAAGCACAATACAGTCATTGACAACTCAGTTATAACAAGCGATGAAACACATAGCCCAACACCGTAATGAGATTGATGAGTTGAAAGGGAAGGGCAACACCTCATCGCAACATTCAGAACATCCACATTCACCAAATGAATAATGTAGTTGTAGTCATTTTGTATGAATTAAATACTTATTGATATAGATAATAATTTTTATTATCAATTAGGATAATTTTTATTTTATATCATCATTCAACTTTCTATTTTAACAAATTAAATGTAGAAACAAATCGAAATATTATCAAAAGATAACTGATAATTATATAAATTATACATCAATCATAAGATTATCAAATAAAATTAAATGCAGAAAAAATATTTAAAAAACAATATTAGTAAATTTACCAAAGGAAAAATGAAATCCGTCGGTAAAATGCATTGAATTTACTAATGGAAAACTAAAGATCCATCGATCAAATTAGTTGTTAATTTATCAACGGACTTGGTAAATTTGTTGCTAAATTTACCAATTAAAATAAATCTTCCGTTACTAAATTTACCAACAACACAAAAATTACTGTCGCTAAATATAGCGATAAAACAGAAAGTATTCATTGGTAACTTAGTGATGGAAAATCTTTATTCCATCGCTAATTATTCCCTACAGCTATTTCTCTGAAGACTCATTTCGTAGGTATATTTGTCACTAATGTAGCTCAACAGAAACCTTAACATTTCATCGCAATTTACGTCGCCAAACCTTATTTTTCTTGTAATGCAGCGGCAGGAGCAAGTGGCACAGCGGACAGCTGGGAACAGCGGCGATTGAAAATCCAGAAACACTACTTCTGGAAAATGACGAGGGACGTGTGCCTGTGGAGAGTAGCGTTTATAGCAAAGGTTGTTGGCATGTGCACTATACATGCCTCACAGAAAAGGTCCACGCGCCACACTATCCCACACACATTATTAACTTGTTATATATATTTTTAAGCCTTAATTTTAATTAAATTAGTTTAATTCAGATTAAATTTGTTAGTAAATTAGTTTAAATCCCTAACAAATTTGGAAAAGTGTTTTCTAATTGTTTTCAAAGGATTTATTTTATTATGAATGTTTTGGGGTTTATTTTAATTTTTCAAGTATTTGAATTATTAAATAAAATTAATTGTCAAATCAATTATAAAATTAAAGTAATTATTTTTCTTAATATGATTAAGATTAATAATTTGTTAATTCTTTGAAATCAAGAAAATTGTTTCCTAAATAATTAAGAAATTTTTTTTAATTATATTTATTTATTTCAATTTGAATGAGACAAATTAAATTTATGACTTTATTTATTTAGAGAATTATTGTTCAATTTATTTAGGAATTGTTTCTTTAATTATGAATAATAAGTTTCTTGATTTATTATAAAGGATATTTTCTTAATTAAAATTTGAAAATTTTCGTTTATTAATTATGAAAAATAATTTTCTTTAATATTTTTGAAAATAGTTTTCTAACTTATTAAAGAAATATTTTCTAATTAATTAAGAAATTAATCTCTAAATAAATAATATAAAGAAATTTCTTAATTGAATTTAAAAGTTTTTCATTTAACTTTGAGAGCAGTTTCCTTTTAATATTAGAAAATAGTTTTCAAACGAAAGAAAAGCGATTTCTAGTTAGGTTAGAAATAATGTTCTATTTGGATTAGAATGTGTTATTTATATAATTTTGAAAAGAAAATTGAGTGTTTCAAAATTAGAAATAGGCATAACGTTGTGGTCTTGTCCTTTATCAACCAATGATAAGATATCTTTATTGTTTTATGCCTACAACTAATCACCTAGGTTGTAGTTTAGTGACAAAATATTTAAACACATTCTTTATCTTATACATATTTATATGTATATAATAAAATTCATGAGATAATTATACATTGCAAATAAAATTATAATGAGATTATAATTATGATATTCATATTGTATTTATATATTATCCCCAAATTATTCCTAGTCATTCTTCTATTAATAAACACTAATAGAACGTAAAAAGACTAGCACACGTTATGTTTTTCCTTTATAAAGGAAGTAGTTGATCTCACAGACTAAAGAATGGAAATACTTAAACAAATGTATGGGTGCTTGTTAGAGAACAAGTTCACTATATTGACCCAATGTGAGAAATCTATTTGAAAATTCTCATTGTGATGATTGTATAAGTGAATTTTTGACTTGGAGTCTCCAAAGTTATCTTGTATAGGGATTGCAATAGTTTGATACTATTTATGGCCTATTCTAATCGTAGGTGGTTCAGTTCGTAGTCATTAGATGTAGCATGAACCATATAGAGGTAGTTAGTAATCAAATGATTCATCATCCTAAAGTAATTAGCATAAACGTTCTATTGTTCTAGATTAGTAGTGATTCAAAAAATCTTTGTTTAAGGTAGAATGATATTTTGTAAATAGCTTACAAATGTCATTAATTGAATTAATAGCTAATGGTAAAGAACTAATATGATTAGACTTAAAATAAAGTGAATATTAATTTTATGCTCTATGTGTAATCAAAACATTGTTTAATAAAGAGATTCAATTATACGAAAAAATCATATATGAAAATGTTAGTCAAAACAACTTTGATATTTCTAGATACTTGGGTAGTCATAATATGTTGCTATATGTCAATCTTGATCTATGATTATAAATTGATTAATTAGAAAATTTAAAGATAAATTAAAAGGAGTTTTAATTTATCTAATTATAATTATGAATTATAACTATAATTTATAATCATTGTCAACATATTTAGGAACCTAACGAGTCTCACATAAAGAACGAGTTAGAGAAAGCAAAGATATTTTAATCAAGTTGGACTTGATTGTAAAGTTTGTAAAACTTTATTATTAAATATGAGATATTTAATAAATAAATATCAATATGAGATATCGGATTTTATTTTAGGCATAATTGATATTTAATTAAAATTATTTGTAATTCTAATTAATTTTAATTGAAATTAGAATTTAATTTTAATTAAATTATTAAAATGTCCAAATTTTATTATAAATAGGTTTAAGCTCTAATAGAACTAGCACTTCTTATTTAAGCTCTCTGTAAGAATTGTAGAGTTTTTTCAACCTATTCTGTGGATACTGTTAGAGGTCGAATACTTACATGGTTTTGGTGATTGAGATGGATCAATTTCATAAACGGTTCGTAGGATATGACAAGAAAAAGGATCAAGCTTTGAAATACGGTACAAATTAAGATTCATGCTTTATTATAATTTATGTGTTAATCATTTTATAGAATTAAGATGATCTTAATTTTTGAGAAATTAAAATGCAAAAAAATTTATAATTATTCTGTTGTGACCCGCACTAATTTCCTAGCAATCTGGACCTATCATAACATTTAGCAAGCTTTTGGCCTGCCATTTTTTTTCCGTATACAACGGCAACAAAACCTACGTTGAGAACATATAGAGCTTTCATGAGAAAGGCATAGTTTAGTGTTAAAAATTCGCTCAATTCATTTTTTTAAAATAAAAATAAAAATAGTTTAGTTGTTAATGTGAATATAGTTATATTTTTATTAATAATAATAAATGCATATTTGATAAAAATTAAAGATAAATTATTTTTAATTAATTAAAGTTATTTTAATCTCATATATAATATTTATTTATATCAATAAAAACTATTTTATTATATTAAAATAAATAATTTTAAAATTAAATCTTATTTATAAATTTATATTTATTTATAATATATTTTAATTATTAAATCCAAAATTTTATTAGAATTTTATATATTTTGAAGATATTTTAAATTTAATTATATTTAATAATACGTACAGTAATACATCTATAAATTAATATTGTTGGGTTCATGTTATTTTATTATTTTATAGAGATATTAATTAATCGATAAACTAATATTTATTAATTTAAAGAGATTTTTGTAATTGATTGAAGTTAAATTTTGATTATATCAAAAAGCATTGTATCTTAGAAAAATTCATGTTTCATATTAATTGAATGAATCTAAAACATAGATTCATTGTACA
>JAOSBN010000002.1:14240382-14270433 GCA_027563595.1 Erythroxylum suave | reverse complement strand
ATCTTCATCTCTCTCTCTTCTCTCTCTAAAAGCAAGTTTAAAGAAGGAGACAAGTGAGTTGTGACTCCCTGGTGTATAAGTGATAACAACACTTATTCTAGTAACAAAGTGTTGTTTTCATTCATCCTATAAGGTGAAGATCAAATAGAGACTTCATCACTTTGAAGTTCAAACATCTCAATATACAACTAACAAGGTAAATGGCATACTTTCTCTTATTAGATCTTGGGCATTCATAGTATAAGCTTGTTATACTCTTTCAGAAATAACTATATTATTCTACAATATCTCATATTGTACAATATTCCTTCTTAAATAAATTCATATTGTTATAGAATTTAATTGTAGAGATATTCACTATAGAATCTCACTACCTGTAGATAACTAAGAAAATTTAATATAAATATTACCACATCATCTTATTGAAATGCTTTGACATTCTCAATGCCTTGTCTTTGCTCATATGTAAATATCTTGAACATTCTCAAAATTCATATTAGTTTTTCATTTAGTATATATGATTATATAATATAAAGTCATTAGTAAATTTAATGAAATACAAGTATTCATCATTTTCTAAATTATTTTTATTGAGAACTCTTCTTAAATTTATTTATGTATAAGAACTTTGGTTTATTACAATTTATTATCAATTATATTAAATAACGGTAGTTGACTACTCATAGCTTCACTACTATTTTAAAAAGATTATTTTAATCTCTCTAGTTGGCTATGATCTTATTCAAATTTAGTTGATCTTGAGTTTACTTACCAACTAGACTTAAATTAGATAAATAATAACGTTATCAATCACATTTAATATGACTCCTAAATTTATTAGGTGACAACTCTTTGTCAAAATGTATCTTTTATATTATTTCTTACACTACCTTTAAATTCATATAATGATAAGTTTATTCATCTAAATCATATAATTTTAATTAACTTTGACCTTTCTTACAAGATAAAGCATTTTTAAGTTAAAGTGGTGATGAGTTTGCTAATAAACCTAATAATAGATATGAAATTTGGTTTATTCTTGTAATAATGAAGGTAACATTTATGTTCTAAACATGTACTTAATATTTTAATTAGGGATTTAAATTTAAATGATCTCATAGAACACATAAAATGCATATCAAACATATATAAAAACACGCAATTCAATGTAAAATATGATTAAATTATATGTATACAACATCAAGCCTTGGTTGAGATTAGTTAATGATATAACATTTATAATCTAAACAAGATTTCTATCTCTTTAAAAATTAAACTAAATCATTGATTCCATAGTAAATTAAATTCTTATTTCAAATTGAAATTAAAATTTTGCTTTATTTGAAAATAATTTTTAAATTCAAATTTAGAAATTATTTTTATTCTTTTTGCTTTTAAAAAATCAATTAAAATGTATTTTTAACAAATTACTATTCGCACTTATTATAATTTAGGAGAACGCTTTTCAAAATTTAACAAGTAAGGCATTGAATCTAATTAAAAATAATTTTTATAATCCAATTAGAAATAAATTTTTTTTAACTGAAAAATTATTTTCTAATATTAAAAGAAAATTGGTTTTAAAATTAAATAAAATAATTTTAAATTTAATTAAGAAAATTTTTATTTATTATTTAATCAGAGATTAATTTCTCAATTAGTCAGAAAATTCTTTATTAATTAATTTGATGATTATTTTCTAACGTATTCAAGAAATATTCTTTTTTCTTAATTAGGAAAGAAAATATTGTTATAATTTTAATTAAGAAAATTTTTGTGATAAATTAAAAAAATATTCTTCAAATTAATAAAAATATTTTTATAAATAATAAATTTAAAATAAAATAATAAACTTAATTGGTTTCGAGGAAATTGAAACAATCAACTTTAATTAAGAAACACTTTACCTAACCAAACTAAGAAAATAATTTTCTTATTTTTTAAAGAGTTTAGCTAATTATTAATTTAATGTTATTGAAATATAATTAATTGTAGAAATAAGTTTCTAATATTTAAATTAAGAATAGTTGTGAATATGCTGGATAATTGATGGAGTCAAAACCAACGAAGACATAAATATATTCAAAACTAGAGTTCAAAAGGAGAGAGAGGGATTACCCTCGATAATTCCTTACGAACTATACCAATTTTTTAGATCGAAGCTATATATCAACCACTCACTATCTCTTCAAAAGATAATTTTATTTTAATTTTTTTTATTTAGCCGAATAGAGCATGGGTGTAAAAGTGGATAACGTCACTGAACTCGTCATGTTATATATATTACACTAATATATATATATATATAAACCAAATCATTTAAGTATATTCTACTCCTAAATTAAGAGAAATTATAAAGGAAATATATAAAGTAAGAAAGAATCAGAGCTCATTCCTCCTAACTCCCCCCTTCAAATTAAGGCATAGATATTGTTAGAATTAGGAGATTATTCTCAATTCCTTGATTGTAGGGATTTGGTTAGTAGTTTGGTTATTATCTTGATTTAGTAATTATTTTGTATGATTTCCTAGTTCTAGTCTACGTCTGTTACATTGTTTATATAAGCATGTACAGAAAACGCAATTCACAGAAAATGCATTTCACAAAAATTCCCAAACATCCTATGTCTATTTTTTGTTTGTTTATCATGTTATTAGAGCCTGTTTCGACCCTATAGTAGGATTCGAATCAAGGTCATCATCATTTACCTATACCAATCTCGACCACAATGGCGGGGGATGAAGGCAGCCTCGTCAATCCGGCCAGCACTGATACACTGGCCACCCAGTTGGCAATGTTGTTACAAAACCTACCACAACAATCCAACAACAACTAGTCAATACCAGTCCAAACCATAAACTTATCAGTCAAATTAAACCAGTCTAATTATTCCCTGTGGTCCCGCATGATGAGAATGATGATAGGCAGCAGAGGGAAGTTACAGCACATCACTGGCACACCAGCATCACCGGCGACAGATGATCCAGCATACACTCAATGGGAGCAGTCAGACCTCATTGTCTGTTCCTGGCTATTAGAAAACATGGAATCAGATTTAGTTTCCAATTTTGCAGAGTATCCAAGTGCTCAAGACCTATGGGAGGCCTTGCGGACAACTTATAGCCAAGGAACAAATGGTATCCAGTTTTTTGATCTAACAGTTTGAGCAAATAGTATCAAACGGGGAGGGGAATCCCTGGAAATTTTTTACAGTAAACACCAGAAACGTTGGAGGGAGATATAGCTACGTCAGCCTAATCCCATGAAACATCCAGAGGACATACAAATATTCAACAAGCTCCGATCGGAAAACAAGTTATATCAATTCTTGCAAGGGATAAGTGAGGAATTCGATAGGGAGAAACGGGATTTGCTCAAGGCAAATCCGTTACCCGGAGTAGAGGAGGCTTATGCGACGATCCGAAAGGAGCGGGACAGGCGGGTCATTATGAAGACCGACAACCCATCATCGTTCGGCGCCGGATTGGCAGTGAAACCCAAATCGGACATCATAACAGAGAGCCCAACAGGAGTAGGACAAGGCTTTGCCACCAGGCCACGCTCAGCACCGGATAGGACTGCTCCGGTGAAGTCATCCCAGCGCAGCGGCGGTAACATAGATCAGAGCAAAATCAAATGCTCCCACTGTGGAAAAATGCGTCACAGTCGGGAAGAATGTTTTCAGTTGATAGGATTTCCCGAAGGATGGCGTAGCCCGGGCCTAGGAGGAGCGAATTTCGGCACAGGAGCAACGAAGCAAGCAGTCGCCGGTGAAATCGCCATAGAAGGCAGTAAGGAAACTCATAATCGAGAGAGAAGTATGGGACAAGTGGCGGCTGCTAGGGCAAGTAAGGAAATTATAAAAGGGGGAAACTTTCAAAAATTGCAACTTAAACCCGAAATTTTTAACCCTAGTGAAATTAACCCTGGATTGTTTAAGAATTGTACATTTCAGCAGGCAAGCAGTTCTCGGGGGTTTGTTGCTCAGGTCTCGAGTAATGAGAAGAGCAGTGAGTGGCTTTTTGACTGTGGAGTCATGGATACGATGACGTACGATTGTCGGGATTTAGTCACATCTTCGATCCCTGTTAAGGCATCGATTTAAAGTGCTAATGGAGCCCTATCTGCAGTACATGGGGCTGGCATCATTGAATTATCCCCATCTCTTAAATTGAAAAATTGTCTATGTGTGCCTAGTATGTCTTGCAAATTACTATCTATCAGCCATGTGACCAGGGAATTAAATTGTGTAGTGCTGATGTTTACCTGTTTTTGCCTTTTACAGGATATTCAGTCGGGGAAAGTAATTGGGCGTGGCATTGAACGTGGAGGGTTATACTACGTGGATGAGGTGACTCAACACGGGACTGCTACGCTAGCTCATGGAACTGTTGAAAGGCAACAGTGGTTGTGGCATCGGCGCTTAGGCCATCTGTCAGTAGGGTATCTGCGTGTCCTATTTCCAGTTTTATTTTCTCATAGTGGTAATTCCTTGCCATGTGAGACATGTCTTTTATCTAAAAGCCATAGACAGTCATATAGACCGTCAAACACTAGAGTCCAGTCTGTTTTCTCTTTAGTCCATTCTGATGTATGGGGACCTACTCCCCAGTCTGGGTCAAACAATGGTTTCAAGTATTTTGTTCTATTTATTGATGATTGCTCACGAATGACGTGGGTTTATTTTTTGAAACACAAATATGAAGTCGCATCCAAATTTGTTGAATTCTGTAAAATGGTCAGTACTCAGTTCCATACCAAAATACAAATTCTTCGGTCTGATAATGGGGGGGAGTATGTTAATTCTACCCTCCACCAGTATTTTCTGGATAATGGCATTATACACCAAACTTCCTGTCCACATATACCCTAACAAAATGGGGTTGCTGAGCCAAAAAATTGCCTTATACTTGAAATAACTCGTGCTGTTATGATTGAGTCACGTGTTCCCACTTTTTTTTTGCCAGAGGCTGTTGCTACCTCGATCTACCTTCTAAATCGCCTTCCCACCAAAATTCTCAGCCTTAAAACACCCCTTAAAGAGTTATCGAGTCATGTTAGTGTCCCGTCAGCCTTGACACTACAACCCTATATGTTTGGATGTTCCATCTTTGTCCATATTCCTAAGATGGACCGCACTAAGTTGGATGCGTGCTCTGTTAAATGTGTGTTTGTGGGGTATGAGATTAATCAGAAAGGCTACAGATGTTATCATCCGTCCACTCGCCATCTCTACACGACAATGGACTGTAACTTCCTCAAAACAGAGTTCTTTTATTCCTCCCAACCTAGTGATCAGGGGGAGATTCAGTCAGATCCACTGAGTTGGCTTTCTAGTCCAATTATGTCTGATACGGTTCTAACAGAGTTAGTACGTGGTTTCACCGAGCCGTCTTTCCCTGTGGGACAGAACCCTCTACCAGAGCCTATATCCCCGCTGGATATTCCTGAGGTTAGTACTCCTGTTCCGAATACCGGTAATCATGATGTCTCTGTGAGTGTCTCTAATGGTGTAAATGCAGAAACCGAGACTGTACAGGAGGAGCCACAGTCCGAACCTGAACTAGAAAAGTATGTGTTACCACCCAGGAGTACAAGAGATATCCCTACGAAGAGATATGAGCCGGAATATACACCTAAGCAGTCCAGATATCCCATGACTAACTTAGCCAGGGGTAGTTTGTCATCTATAGCCAAAGCCTACTCAGCAGCCGTGTACTCAGAGGTTCTTCCCAGGATCGTACAGGAGCAGAAAGAGTGGCGTGATGCTATAGCGATTGAGATGGCAACCTTGGAGAAGAATGAGACATGGGAGCAGTGTGTGTTACCACCGGGGAAAAAGTTGGTTAGATGTCGGTGGGTGTTCACTGTTAAGCGTAAGGCAGATGGGTCGGTTGAACAGTATAAGGCCGGATTGATTGCCAAGGGTTATACTTAGACATACGGGGTAGATTACTCTGAAACTTTCTCTCCAGTTGCTAAGATTGATACTATCCGTGTGCTGTTCTCTGTTGCAGCTAATCAGGATTGGCCTCTTCACCAGTTTGATGTGAAGAATACATTTCTCCATGGAGATTTGAGGGAAGAAGTATACATGGAGCTTCCACCTGCGTTCTCAAAAGGTTTCCGCTGCAGAGAGGTTTCTAGGTTGAAAAAGGCATTGTATGGCCTTAAGCAGTCACCGAGAGCATAGTTTGGCAGATTCACAGTAGTGATGAAGAAGTATGGGTATCATCAAAGTAACTCAGATCATACTTTGTTCATCAAGAGGAGAGGACGTAAGGTGACTTGTCTGATTATTTATGTGGATGATATGATTATCACAAGGGATGATTTGGAAGAGATGTCACTACTTAGAGAGAATCTTTTCCAAGAATTTGAGATGAAAGATTTAGGAGGGCTCAAGTACTTCCTTGGGATCGAGGTACTCAGGTCGAGGAAGGGGATCTTCATATATCAGCACAAGTATGTTTTAGACTTGTTGGCTGAGACTGGACTATTAGACTGTAAGCCGGCAGAGACACCGATTGTGGTTAATCATGGGTTGCAGATTGTAGATGGAGCTGAGCTAGCAGACTGAGAGTAGTATCAGCATCTAGTTGGGAAGTTGATATATTTGTCTCACACAAGGTCAGATGTGGCATATGCTGTGGGGGTTTTGAGTCAGTTCATGCACCAGCCTCAGGTTGATCATACGGATGCTGCTTTGAGGGTTGTCCGATACTTGAAGGGTTCTCCAGGCAGAGGAGTGTTTTTCCAGAAGAATGGACATCTAGACGTGGAGGGATACACAGATGCTGATTGGGCAGGTAATCCAGTTGATCGGAGGTCCACGTCAGGTTATTTCACTCTTGTGGGAGGGAACCTAGTCACTTGGAAAAGTAAGAAACAGAAAGTGGTTGCACTTTCTAGTGCTGAGGCGGAATTTTGAGGGATAGCTCGAGGTCTAGCTGAGATTTCATGGCTGAGGAAGTTGTTAGTAGAGATTGGTTTTCCGATTCAGGGGGTGTGTAGTTTGATGTGTGATAATCGAGTAGCGATCAGTATTTCGGAAAATCCAGTACAACACGACCATACTAAGTATGTAGAAGTTGATCGACAGTTCATTAAGGAAAATCTAGATGATGGAATGATAGTTCTTCTGTTTGTACAGTCAGAGGATCAGCTAGCAGATATTCTCACAAAGGCAGTCACAGGGAGAGCCTTTGGTGATGCTTTGAGCAAGTTGAATGTGGGTGATCCCACGATTCAACTTAAGGGAGAGTGTTAGAATTAGGAGATGATTCTCAATCCCTTGATTGTAGGGATTTGGTTAGTAGTTTGGTTATTATCTTGATTTAGTAATTATCTTGTATGATTTCCTAGTTCTAGTCTACGTCTGTTACATTGTCTATATAAGCATGTACAGTATACTATCTAAAACAACAATTTCAATTAACAGAAAACGCAATACACAAAAATTCCCAAACATCCTATGTCTATTTTTTGTTTGTTTATCAGATATCCCATATGTCCAACTTGAATAGTGTTGTAGGAAACAATCCACTATTGATAGCAAAAGTCATAATGTCGACTAGCTAATTTGATTTTCTAGTGTAAAGAACTTCTATTATGCCACAATTAAGATTATCTTTAACATAGTTCCTATCCAGTTCAACATGCTTTGTTTGATCATTTTGTATTAGATTATTAGCAATCTCAGTGGTTACCTTATTATTATAAAATAATACCATAGGCTTTTTGGATCAAAATCAAGTTTAGTTAAGAGAATTTTCTGCTAAAAAAGTTTCATGATTATATAATCTAGAAGTGAATTGTCTACCTAGTTTTTTATCACCAAAATTAGAGTCTGCGTATCCCATAATATTAATACGTCTATGTTTGGAGAGCATAACACCTTTACATGGAGCTAATATTAAATATGTCAAAATCTAGGTAACAATATTCATGTGTTCATCACTTAGATTATGCATAAACCAACCTATAATAATGAGTGCATATGCTATATTTGGCCTAGTGTGAGTTAAATAGATCAACTACTCATGTGTTCTTTGATATCTTTTCTTGTTTGTTGATTTTGAATATGAAAAATAGATAGACCATGATTCCATCTCAATAGGAGTATTTTTGGCTCATAGGAAGAGCTACTAGTTTTAATTAGGAGGACTAAAGTATAATTCCTTTTGTAGAGAAAACAATCCTTGCTTAAATTGAGAAACTTTAATGCTTAACAAGCATTTAAGAAATCCCAAACCCTTTCTCTCAAGTTCTTTGCCCAAATAATTTCAAGTTTCTCAATTTTATTTATATCATTTACTTGTTAAAATCATATCAATAATATAAAGTAGAAGCAACGTAATTTCATTATGATCATATTTATAACATAAGGTATGATATGTCAAAGCTTACTTGAATCTATACTTTTTCATTACATAACTCAATCTCCCAAACCGTGCACTTAATAATTGCTTTAATCCATGCAATAAGTTTTTTATTAATTTACGTACTTTTCTTTTTTTAACGTAAATCCACAATGGATCCATAAACACTTTTTATATTATAATATTACGAGAAAGGCATTCTTTGTATCAAACTATCATAAAAGTCAATCTATATTAACTGCAATTGACAGTATGATATGAACAATATTCATCTTAGCAATTTGGTACAAAAATATTTTAATAATTAATACCATAAGATTGAGTATAGTCTTTTGTAATTAGCCTACTTTATATCTTTCAACCGTTACATCTAACTTGTATTTGATAATGATATTAAAGTAGACCCTACAGCCTTCTTTTCCCTTGAAAGCTCGAAGACAATTAAAGACAACTTTAGTCTGTGGGATCTATTGTTTCTTTTATAAAGAAAAACACATTGTTTTTTTATCCTTCTTCTCCATTAATGTTAACTCTTGATAGAATGATGATTAGAACTAATTTAAAGATAATACATAAATATAATATAAATTTCAGAATTAAGATTCGGGAATTATATCTTGTAGATCAGTTAATTAATCAAACATGTATAAAATAAATAATGTTTTTAATTAATAATATTAAAAATATTAACAAATAAGACATAAACAATAAGATAAAAGCTTAGGAGAATGGTAGATAGGGCCTTTCTATTATAGATTCTGCTCGTAATTCTTGATCCAATCGCCTAGATTTTTATATACTCGTGATGGTGTCCTACAAAATTATCAACATTAACGTGAGCATGCAGTGTCTTCAATTTGTTACCATTGAAACAATCTCTTGAAGATGCTGAGTTAAATAGTCTGCCACGACACAAAAGCATAGTTCCTATCCCATCTAAATGTAAATTCAAGACTATCTTAAAAGGAGATTCGTGAGAAAATACGAACGCTTGTGTGTGGACATGGCATGCGAAAATCAAAATCCAAACTCCTCTTGGACTGGAGAAAAAGGAAGCACGAGGAGAAGCAAGGGATGCCCCTTTTGCACACCCAACTGCCGCTCAGACTTTTATCACAAGATTAGTAAAACCCAATCGTCATGTATCACTAGATGTAGTACTGACGTTGAAAATGACCCATGTAAGGCCTAGTACGAATTGGCTTTATATGTAACAAAAACCATGTATTAATTTGATAGAGTTGATAGCTTCTTGCTCTCTCACTCTTCCACATGAACAAGAAACCTCAGATTTCTACATACAAAACAAAATTTAAGCAAAATAGGCCAACAATGTTATCCAAAGTATCCTATAACAATCTCGGATGAATGCAGCAGCAACAACAATAACAATAACACTCAATAGAAATCTCGTTGATATGCAAAGTTTATGGAATTCTAATAATACGCAATTTTACCCCTAATTAGTGGAGATAATATTTCCAAATAACCCACAAATCTCAATTCTAGCAACATAAAACAAAAATATTACATATCGACTAGAGAACGAAGAAAATGTTGAAGCATTTTGCTGAAATTTTGGGCTCAATCTGCAGCAGAACTCAGTCAAGTTCTCTAAATTTTTTCTTTATCGGCTCTTCAGCCCTAATTCTTCCATTTGATGTAGCCTCAATGGTGCCATGATCCTTACCATGGCTTCACTAATCAATTTACCTTCCAAAACGACTCACAATAAATCATGATTATATACTACGCGAACTCCGTAATCTCTAACATGGAAGAATATAGTCTGTAAGAATACAACACTGGCGTGATGAAACTCCTTAGCCGCCGCTTCCAAATCTGAATTGAAGAGATCATTGCGAGATAAATAGAAAAGCCAAAGATGATCAGATCTAACCTTGTCCATGGTCCTTAGATAATAAGTTCTCGCATGCACGTGGGTACAGACAGAATCATCAATTCTGACGCAACAAGCTAGATCTAGATTCTCTGCTTGAAAGGTTAAGGGATCATTGATGGTAACAGTTGCACAGAAAGCTAAGCCCATCCAGTTAGTATCGAAGAAAACTGCTGGTAGCTGATGATAGAACCACTCTGGTATTTTGTTACCTGGAACAAAAATGTCAAATCTGGTTCTTGGATTAGATAGCCCCTGCAACATAGAGTTTTTTTATGTTTTAGAATCAGATTGTGGAAAGTAGAGACAATGAGTGATTGAGAGGGTAAGACCTTTAAATATCGTAGTAGCATTGCTAATGCCTTGTCGTTCCAGTCAAACTTCTTAGAGCAGTTGGTAAAATTTGATCGAGGCGTTCGCAAGCTACAAAGGTATATCATTTCAGGCAATTTTTCTAGTGAAGAACATGATTCAGCATTGATGAACTTCATGTTTGATGGAAGTTCTGGCACTGATTGAAGCCTCTTGCAGTTCTCCAGATAGAGCAGCTCAAGCTTGGAAAGCCTGCTGATGCTAGCAGGTAGGCAGATGAAGCTGTTGCTGCTAAGATTTAAACTTCTCAACGAAAATAAGCAGTCGATATCACTTGGAATTGATTGTAAATTGCAATTGCTGAAGTCCAATTGTGTTAAAGAGCATAAACCAGATAACGAGTGCAAAGATGAGCTCATAACAATCGATCCTTCTCTTTCCGAATCCAAAGGATGGAATTTACATCCACTAAAGGAAAGCCTTTTTAGCTCCTTAAATTTGAAAAAGGAAGATGGTAGGTGTCTTACGGTAGTTCCACTTACATCAAGCTCTTCCAGGCTTCCTAGATGAACGAAGTCCTCCAGATTGAAGTCAAGTTTTGAACAGCCGGAAAGATTGAGAATTATAAGATCCTTTAGGCCATATATGCCGTCGGGAAGACTTGCAAGATTTTCGCAGTCCTTCAGGTTCAACACATTTAGATGTTCCACAGAACCTATTGAATTGTCAATCACAGATAATGTGCTGCAACCTTCAAGAATCAACTTCACGAGATTTGGGACCCCTCTAAGGTCTGGAATCATAACAAGATTTTTGGAGTGGCTGAGGTTGATGACTCTCAAGTTCTTAAATTGCTGTTAATGATGAAAAGTAAGACATTATGTCCATATATAACACCATATTCCTATTCAAAAAAACAAAATGAAATCTGATAGCGGTATTGTGCATACCTTTATGCCTTTCCACAGCTGTTCAACTTGACTGTAACATAGGTTAAATTCAACTAGCTCATCTGATTCAAAACTTGATGGCAGATGCTTGAAAGGATAGCCATGCCATTTAAGTAATCGTAATTCATTAGAAAGGTACTCAATGTCTTTGGAAAAGTGCACGTTATGGAATATTAGCAGCCTAAGTTTGATCATGTTCAATAAGGCTTTAGTTGACTGGATCTCTTCGTTTCTTGATGAGTCTAATAGGATGCCCTCAACATCTTCTGTTCCCTGAAAATCTCAGAACAAGTAATAAATTACTACGGATAATCTTGGTTATATCTTTTCAAATCCTGTACTATTCTAAAATGAAATAATGTGTTAAAAAGTTTGTCTATCATGGTTTTCTTACCGTACTTCTTGTGAAAACATGAAAGATATCTTTGTAAAGCCATAGCCTACTGCGTTTTCCTGGCTCTTGAGATTCTTGTATAACAATTTTACGACCCATTTCCTGTAACAAATCATGCATCCCCAATCGGTTATTCGAAATTGTTATGAGAGATTTGTCAATGAGAGCTCTTATTCCAATATCAGGGAAGAAACCACAACTATCCCATATCATTGTCGTCCAATCTTTGTCCTCACCCTTGAAAAAGCATGCTATATCAAGGAATAACTTCTTTTCTCTGTTTCTTCAAGCCCATCAAAACTTATCTTAAGAGTATTGAAAATTTCCTTCTCAGGATTTTCTTTCAATCTGTCAATTGCACTTCTCCATTCCCTCAAGGACTTGCCGTATAGGAAGGAACCCAAAACTTCAAGGGCTAATGGCACGCCATCAGCATAGTTTACAACAATTTTTGATAAATCTGTGTATTCCTTTGGAGTATGATCCTCTCCAAACGCCTTAAGCCTGAAAAGTTGATGAGCTTCGAAATGCTTCAATCCCTTAACCCTGTATATTCTGTGAACTCCATGTCTAACGAGCAAACTCTCATCCCTAGTTGTGATTATTACTCTACTACCAGGACCAAACCAGTCTATCTTTCCAGCCAAGCTCTGCATTTGTTTCAAGTGATCTACGTCGTCAATAACTACAAGGATCCGTTTGTGGCGCAGTCTAGTTCTTATCATCTCAACTCCTTTATACACGTCCCATATTTTGATGCTACTCTCCGTAAGAATTTCACAAAGAATCTGTTCCTGCAAAGTGGAGAGACCACCCTTCTGTGCAACTTCTCTAACATTGGCTAGATATGTACTACCCTCAAATTGATGCGACGTCCAATTGTAATAGGCTCTTGCAATTGTTGTCTTTCCAATTCCTCCCATCCCACATATTCCTACAATGCGAACATCGTCTACTTCTAAGCACATGTAAGAATTGAACTCCTCCAGCCTCAAATTCATGCCCACCAAGTCTTCATCAATTGAAGGTGGCATCATATGACTCAACCTATTGGATATAACTTCAACCATCTCCTTTATAACCTCCGATTCCTTCCTACATGGAATAAGCAATGAACTTGTTGAAAGTTGTTTGATTGTGAAGAATAATATTTGTTTGAATTTTAAAATTGTCGTTTTGAAGCAAAATCAGGATGCTGCATTAAAACAAATACATATCTTGCTAAGATTCTCAAAAGTTTGCACACATTCTTACTAAGTTAAAAGTCAAATAAATTTTAATCCTCTCTGAGCAATTTATAATGGAATTATCACTATTGAATAAACACTGTATCAGATAGAACTTCGGCAATTTAACGCAGAGAGCTAGGATCCACAATCTTCAGCCAAATTTGAATCACCATGGATTATACTGATACTAATAGAATGTTCTTGAAAGCATGCAGTTTAGTATGTTATCATTAGCTAAAATTTTTAACAATAACTCATTACCGTTCCTTGATATCCCAACCAGAAAGATTGGCAACTTCTGCAAGAGCATCCTTCCATTTCTGCACCTTCTCTGTATGGTATCTGAAAACCTTTTCGTGTTTATCAAAGGCTTCTTCATATGCCCCTGTCTGGCTTCTAACCTCAGAAGGAGCCACACCATAAAAAACTGGTATAACGATCTGTCTAGTTGAATTTTTGCATTCAACAATCTTAACAAGTTCATCTAAGCACCAAGTGGAAGAAGCGTAAGTTCTTGAGAAAACAACAATTGAGAGCCTTGATTCCTGTATTGCCTTGAACAGCCCAGGAGCAATGACAGTTCCTCTCTTCAGACCCAGATCGTCCCTGAAGATTACAATGCCTCTCTGATGAAGAGCAGAATACAGGTGATCCAAAAAGTTGTTGCGGGTGTCTTCACCTCTGAAACTCAGGAAAACATCGTAACTCCGACATGAGGAAGAAGGAGTTGAAGTAGCGTTTCGCGTGTTCATCAGAGAAGTCAGACGAAACTGCACCTGTCTTGACCAACACCCCGACGCTCATTCGACTGAATCAGAGCCCACAAGATCCTATGTACCTACAACTGAATCGATGGAAATATGTAAGGTAAGTCAACGATAGCAAGAACAATATAAAAAGCATATGAGTTGACCGTAACGAAAAGGTAAAATTATTTCGGAGCCAATATTTTCTAGATTTGAGCTACAATGACAAGTCCTGTAAGAAGAAAACAAATAACGCAAATGGGTTCCATGTTACAGGGCCTTTGTATGAGTGAAGACCAGTGTTCTGGATGTGGGCTTGCAGTGATTGGGTTCGGATATATGTTGTACTTGCCTTTCTATTGTGTTCATAAATACGATACGATATTACATGTATTAGCACTCGTGATTCGATCTTCTTGCGAAAGTCTGGTAATAATCCGTGATCCATTCACGTTTAACAAATAAGCATGGTCAAGGACTTGTTTTTTTCTTTCTGCCCTTTTCTACTTGTCTTGTATCTTTCTCACGGTCTGCAAGTGATCCTTTGTACAGAGTTTTAATCATCTTACTAGAAAACACTGTCAATTAAATGACTGATCAAATTATAGGTTAAAACTTTTCAAGTAGATTCGTTTTAAATTAAGAATTATGAGTTGGATTATACCTAAAAAATAACGCTAAAAATTAAGGATTACAATAGGAGCTCACTTTGTCATTTTTTAAAATTAAAATCATATTCTTTTATTTGAATTCGAGGTTAGATTTTTTAGGTCCTGGTATATCCGAGGCACAACTCTCCTAAATAAAACAATATCATTTTGTTTGAAATAGCTGGATTTTGAGTCAACTTGGACTTGAGCCGATCTATTAAAAAACGCTTGAATCTAGGTCTATAGGCTTCTATATTCATGCCTACAGATAATAATAGTAAAATTAGGGGATAGTTGAATTAGTAGAATAGGAAATATAGAGTCAAAAGGTTATGTGTTCGAATAATCTACCTACACTTTTTTGATCGAACTTATCATACAAGACTTACCTAGTATAAAGTACCTGATTCGCGTGATTTATAAGCAATTCGTGGACTTACCGTCATCTAAAAGATAGTATGTGCAGATTTTTCCGTAAATTTTGGCTGATGCGGCTGTGACAAACATTAGTCATTTCAATACCATACCAATGAAGATTTCCCCACTTCCTTAAAAGAGGACATTGTGTTCTATGTAATAATTAAAAAACTTAACAGGTTCATTCAAATAAATCATAAAAATTTTAAGACATTGAATTTTCAGTGTACTTTTTTAATTTTTTGTCCAATTTATTTTAATAATTAAAAATTATTTAATTTATTAATTAATTAGTTATTTTTTATACTAATAAATTCTTATATACTAAAATAAATAAATTAATATTTATCTAATAATTTTTAATTAAACTTCAAAATTTTCAATAAATAAGAACAATTTTTTAATAATAATTTCAAAATTTTTAATTTCATTTTATTTTACTCAATTTTATGACAATTTAACATGATTAAACATTAAACTTCGTAAAGCACATTGTCTATTATTTGAGGCTTTTGGTGGGCTCTTTTTGAATTCTTTCGGCTAAAATTAAGAAACAAAGTTAGAATTTTTCATATAAAAATAAAGTTAAAGAAGCTCGAATTTTGTGTGTATAATAATATATTGAAACGGGGCCAACAACTGGGTTGCTGTGTGGACTGCGTGATGAAATTTGTACGGTGTACATAGACAGAGGCTTCTTAAGAAGGGGTCCACTTAGTCACAGACAATTGGACACGCGTCCATTGGTCCGATCTGGCTCTGATGTGTTGATTAGGAACTAATTAAGTTCGCCAAATTTCTTGTTTACATACAACCTTGGCATTTTAATTTGCTTGCTGACTGACAAAAGAGGTCTCATTACCAGGCTCAATCACATGTTTATACATGACTCTCAGCTTTTTTGTTTTGCTTCTGTTAATGCGATTTTACGTATAATCTCCAACTAACTCACAGCTGCCTTCATTTGTCACCACAATATAATGCGTTCTTATCGAACAATAACTAATGCACACAGCATTCAGAAGCACGAAAGGAATAAGAGAACAAATTCAGGCCACCAATTGTGGTATTATTCGGTCCCACGCCTGGTATCTTTGATGCAAGTAATATGAAAAGCTAATATAAACAGAACATAACCGGCAGCTATGCAACTTTTATTAATTGCCCCAAGACTCTCTCAATATTAGTAATAAATCTAAAAATGATAAATTATTCTCATGATAATTTAATATATGATTAGTTAATGACTTATTTAACTCTTCCAAACATTGCAATTTGGAGACAAGAAGAGGAAAGGAACAAGAAAAGTCCAAAAATTGAAAGGTGATAACTGGGAAATTTCCAAAAATTGAAAGGTGAGAAAAGAGCGTAACAGCAGTGTCTTCCCAGCTCCTTTCGGGATGTACACCTCGTATCATACTGTACACCACCACTCTTTCTTTTTTTTTACAGTTGTCAGTGCTTGAAAGGCAGTGCGGATTTAAACTTTGTATTTCTAATTTCTGATATTCACATTAATGAGAGCAGGGGAAATTTACCTGTTATGTCAATACAGATTTAGATTTGTGGTAAAATTCTAATTCATCTTACTTACACGTGCTGCTGATGCATGAGAAATCACCTTCAATATATGTGTAATCGATAAAAAGTAAAAATGGCTTGATTTAGAAAAATCTAAATAACAATGCAAAAATATTTGAAAGAGGGAAGAAAATAGAAGACTTAAAGGAACCCATGAAAATAGCAGTGTCGTAAAATCTACAGAGCTCTAATTAAGAAAACGCGTAGGCTTTATCTTCATCTCATTTGGATTTCAATTTCATCACTAGTGTCTCTTTAATTTTTCCACCCCACTCTCTCAAATGGGGTATACACATTACACACACATATATATAAGAACCCTGCCAGTGTATACATTTGCACCAGCCACCAAAAACTCTTTGTTCCAAATTAAGGACCATAATGGCCGTTCTTTGCAGAAAAACAGCAGCTATGCCTATGACTATGCTTCTCTTTCTCTTCTTTTCCCTTCTCTCGTCCTCCTTCCAACAAGAAACACCAACCACCACCAGTGACGACGGCCACAACAACAACAAGAACATCTCTTCTCTTTCCGTATCTTTCCCACTCACGCCTCAACGATTCTCTTCACGTCCAAGTCTTGTATCACCATCGTTATTTGTTAATCAAGAACAATCAAAAGTGAAGGGAAACAATGGAGGATACCAAACGAGGTCGAGGTTGAGTTATACAATGGCTCTGGTCCTGTCTCTTCCCATAGGCACTCCTCCTCAGACCCAACAAATGGTTCTTGACACCGGTAGTCAGCTCTCTTGGATTCATTGTGGCAGTAAGAGGAATCCTAACAGCCGACAACCCGCGACATCGTTCGACCCTTCTCTTTCATCTTCTTTCTCTGCTTTACCGTGTAATCACCCTGTCTGCAAGCCCCAAATTCCCGATTTCTCCCTCCCAACCTTCTGCCAGAACAGCAAATGCCGCTATTCCTACTTCTACGCTGACGGCACCCAAGCTGAGGGCAATCTCGTCAATGAAAAGTTAACTTTGTCTCCTTCCCTAACCACCCCTCCGCACGTCCTTGGTTGCTCTCAGCAGCTGCACAACAATGAGAAGGGTATTTTGGGTATGAATCTTGGACGCTTGTCGTTCGTTTCCCAAGCCAAAATATCCAAGTTCTCGTATTGCATTCCCAACCACCAGGCCGGGTCTCCCTCCATCGGGTCATTTTACTTGGGTAAAAACCCGAATTCAAATGCGTTTCAGTATATTAATCTTTTGTCTTTACCTCAAGGTCCAAATAAACCACCCAATTTGGATCCTTTGGCTTATACCGTTGCCATGCAAGGAATACGAATTGGCAATAAAAAACTTGACATCCCTCCTTCAGCGTTTCTGCCCCAAGGAAACGGGGCGGGTCAGACGATTATCGATTCAGGGTCCGAGTTCACTTACTTAATGGACGAGGCTTATAATAAGGTGCGGGAGGAGATAGTGCGGTTGGTGGGCCCAAAACTAAAGAAGGGCTATACGTACGCCAACGTGGCAGACATGTGTTTTGATGGAAATCCAACGGAGAACGGACGACTGATAGGGAATATGGCGTTGGAGTTTGAGAAGGGAGTGGAGATTGAAATCCAGAACGAGAAGATGTTTGGTGACGTGGGAGGTGGGGTCCATTGCCTAGCCATCGCACGGACAGAAATGCTCGGAGGTGCCTCGAACATAATAGGGAACATACATCAGCAAAACATGTGGGTGGAGTTTGATATAGACAACCGCAGGATAGGGTTTGGAAAGGCCGACTGTAGTCGATCATAACTCATAACTGCTTGCTACAGAGTTTAAAAGGGGCGGAAAAAAAAGGCAAGAGGGAAAAGGAAAGAGAGATCAGTCTGCGGGTCTTGTGCGTTGGAAACA
Source organism: Erythroxylum suave (assembly GCA_027563595.1). Classification (NCBI taxonomy): domain Eukaryota; kingdom Viridiplantae; phylum Streptophyta; class Magnoliopsida; order Malpighiales; family Erythroxylaceae; genus Erythroxylum; species Erythroxylum suave. The sequence goes on along the minus strand of JAOSBN010000002.1, from coordinate 14,252,015 downwards.
AGACTTTAGAATGAGAAGACAGCCGCCGTGAAGCTTTTAGGACCGGTCCACTAAAGCAAAAGTAGTCTCAAGTCGCCAGTAGCTGTGTTTATTTGTGTGCATTACGTGTATAAATGTAATATAATCTTTGATATAAGAAACGGGAGGTTAGTTTATTTGAACTGCTTTTTATCTACTTTTCTCAATTAATTAATTTGACCTTCGGCCTCGGGGTTTTAAATCCAAAATAAACAAGAATAAAAAATATGTTACAATAACATCTCTTTAAATTGGAAATCGGTAATTTAATAAATTTTTTGAGATAATATTTTTCTTTGATCTAGTTGAAATTTTAACAAATTTCGATAAGATAATGAGGTAATATATTTTCAAAATTTCCTTAAATATAGGGTTCTATTAATATTATAAATTAATAATTATATAAATTTACACAAACATAACTAAGATAATTTAGTGAAGTATGATTATAGAGTTGTTTGTTTTTTGTTAAAATTTAAGTTAAGATGGAGCTCATCTTTAACTTTTCTTATTGCATCCAAAATTTCTGGTGTTGTGTTCTCGAATTGCACCAAAAAATTGTGAAGAGTACTTATAGATGTGATAAGTACTTCCTTACGCATAACTGGTTCCAAAGGTACTGTATCATCTTCAACTTCATCATCAACATTATTTTCAAAAATAGTAGTCACAATTTCTTCTAAGCTCTGAACCTTTAAAATACAATGCTTTTTGATGTAATCAAAATTTAACTTCAATCAACTACAAAAATCTCTTTAAATTAATAAATATAAATTTTTCAGATCATTAATATCTCTATAAAACAATAAAATATCATAATCCTAATAATATTAATTTATAGAGGTTTTATTGTAGATAGAATAGAAGGCATGATTTCAAATATTTGTATCAGTCGGGTCCTTTCCAAAAAAAGCTGCAGCCTAACCATACACCCACCACCCATGACTTCGATAAGCTCTTTGTAATGGAAACCTGAGCCCTACCGTAGTGTTTGGTTATTGTCTCTGTTGGTAGAGACAGATAATAAAACAAAAAAATTATATGTCTTGCAGTGTTTGCTTGCTGATCCTACTTATTTTTGTTCTGACTCAAGATTACAAAAATATAAATTTTTTGTTCCTTTCAAAACCAACGGATAAGATTTTTTGTCCCTGTGACAGAAACAAAGCATATAAGCAACTTCCAGAAATACTCTCACCAATGTCGTATGTACTAGAATTTTTTAACTTATAGGATTTTTTAACCTATTATGTAATTAATTCCATAAATACTTAGAAGTTTTATTAAATTATTATGTCCTAGAATTTCTAACTTGTAAGATTTTTTATTCAATAACTCATTTCATTTAATTTTTAGGTTTCTCATTTCATTAAATATTTAGGTTTTTCATTTTATTTCATTGTAATTAAAAATTACAGATACAATTAAATAAATATCGATACAATTATAAAAAATTATTTAACGTAATTCATTTTATTGTTAACTTGTACTAATTTTTTGCTATTCAATAGTTCATTTCATTAAATTTTTAGGTTTCTTTTTTTTAATTCCTTATTTATAGATACAATTAAAAAATACAAATACAAATAATTCGTTTTAAAATAATTAATGAATTACATATTTCTAATTATATTATACTGTAGGGATATTTTGATCATTTATATTATTTTTTATATTCTATCAATTATAAATAAACACATTTCTACCCTTAAAATACACAATTTTATTTGTTTTATTTATTACAACTAAAAACTTTATTATCTTTAATTTTTATTCTATTTTATCCTTAAATTTTTGTTTCATTTCGCCTTAATAACTGAAGCACCGTAACCACACACAACGCGACGGACAACAGAAAAAGATAAGGACAGCAAACAGGATGGAAACGTGGCAAAGATTTCCGATAAAGAGTAGGGCCTACAGCAGTTGGATGCATGCCAGGTGGATGGAAGACTTAGACAGCTACAAAAGAAAAAGATACATAGCTTATGATTGTAAGATTTTGTATGCTCACATTCCCGACATTCACTTCACACTTGTCTTAAGATCAGTTTTGCTTGCTTTAACCTTCACTATTTTACCTGTGCACGTGGCCACTTATGTCCTCTATCATTTGTAAATTATGGATTGGTTTTGGTCGGTCTCCACTCCACTCACTTTTTCAGAACTTATTCCAAAATACCAATGATTCGATTTGGCTATTCTGTAATTTCGCTACTTATGTACTAAGTTTAAAGGTGTTTGACACATATAGTCTTTTATATGTTAACTAATCTGAATATTACTTTACATCAAAACCAGTTTGAATTAAAAAGCACGCAGGGATCCGAGTGATATAAATAAACTTTAAAAAGTAGAGGGAAAAGAAAAGTACAACACTGTTTAATACAATGTGACTGAAAATCTTCATGGTAAATTTCAATAACCCAACAGCCAAAAAGCCAAAGTACTTTTTACTCTTACGTAATTTTTATTTTATTATTCTTTGTAATGAATTCTATTTAAAGATGCCAGCTAATTTAGAATACGAACTCAATTTCATTTGATCGAATGATTTATTTAAATATTTTTGAGCATTTATTTACAATTTTGAAATATTGTCATACAACACATATTGAAAATGGCTTCTTTAAATAGCAAAATTTTAACTAAATATTAATGAGTCTTTCTCGATCAGTTCAGTATGATCTAAATTTAAGATAACAAAATTTGTTAAATTAAAGTTTGAGTTTCAATTTAAATTTAAAAAATTGATCAATTAAATTGACACTATTTTAATAATTTTATTTAAGATGATGGCCGTGTTGAATAGTTTGAATATGTTTATTGATTCGATTCGATCCAATCCATTGCTATGTTTACTTCGGCAACTTGGTTCTTTTATTGGTTGCATGTTCTAATATTTAAGTTGGGGGTTAGACTAAGGGTAGCGATTCTATTACCCGGTAAACACGTTGAGATGCACTGAACAGTAAACCAAACAGTAAATAGATAGGATGCAAGAAGACTTTGCATTCAATTCTAAAGGTGACCAAGCCTATCAAATCTTCTGCTTGACTTAGTTATTTTAACCCTATTTTATTAAAATTTATTTATATATATATTTATATAAAATTTACATGAATAAGATTTGATAAAATATAATAAGATAATCATAACTAATACAGTAAATCTAATCCGTGATCAACTCTCGTGAAATTAAATTGTCCATTTGAAGTATTTCAACAATCATTGCAAGTGAAGATCGTAAATGAAACCGAGTAAGATCTAACAATAGTTGCCACTTGCCACGTCTTGTAATATTGTTATATTTCAAAATAAAAAATTATGTTATCATATCAAACTATTAACATCATACCAATAAAGGACAGGGACAAAACAAAGAGACGAGGAATGGATTAGGAAGGAACAGCTTACAGCTGTCTAAACAATAAAAGGTTGGGGGATGTGAGATCACTTTCAGTCGTTTGTCTCGAGAAACACACCACGGCAGCCAAGACATGCACGCTCTTGGAAGGATCTCACTTTCCTGGGACCCGGCAGAAGCAGAAGAACTGTTGACTGACTAAAAATTACAATACAAAACCGCCTTCTTTGAAAAAGCAAGGAAGCTCAATTATGCTTTTTTGGCTGGCCTGCCGCCTGGCTAGCTACAGTTGGCTGCTCCACCTTTGTTTGTTGTTTACGTTGAAAAGTAAGTGTAGAGCTCTTTTTTATTTTTGTTTACAGTTGTCAAATTGTCATGTCATGGTCCCCTACCCTAACCTGCCCTTCCTCTGCTTTTGCGTGTATATATTTGTCCTATTCATGTATGATTTTGCTAAGTCAAACTTAAATTCTCACCTCCATAATGTTCATGCATTAAGATATCCACAAACGTCAATGCCATTAAATGTACAAGAACCCTAAAATATATATAAGAACAACGAATAATAAAAAACAACTTAATAAATTTTATTTGAGTTACTAAAAATCTAAAATAATAATAATAATATTATGATCCACATTTTTTAATAAAAAAGAAAATTTACAAAAAGATATGAAAGGAGAAAAATATAACTCCAAAACTAAAATTACAAAAACACCCCAACCCTCCTTAATGCTTCGGTTCTGCCTCCCTCCCTATGAATTTATTTATATTAAATATGATGCTTTTATAATTATAATTGTTAATCATATATTTATTAAATTAATTTAATAGCTCAAACTTCTGCCTCACAAAATTATTGTTCGTTAAACATATTTTAAGAAAATAAAGACCGTTAGTAAGACAATTAAGTTTCATAATATTGTTATATAATTATGTGTAATGACTTTTTGTGGTGTTGAGTAAATTTTAAATTTTTTTAAAATAATAACTAGTATAAGTGCATTATTTTTAAATTTTCACTAAATTATTATAAAACAACAAAAAGAATACACTAGTGTACATATTTAATTATAAAACAACAAAAAGACTACAAGAGAGTACATATTTAGTTACCACCCTAAGTGTAGTAGAATTAGAACTTATCAACTTTCAATTTAACATTAATTTTTAAGTTTTTGTTTTATTTTTAAATATAAAATATTGTTGTTCATAACTTTAATATATAACTTACATAAAAATTTGATCTCCTTGATCTAAATTAAAATTTAAGATAATAACTAAATGATGTCATTCATATTACACAAAAACATTTGAATAGAAATAGTAAAGTAAAAAATTAATAAAATATTGTAACCATAATTGTCAAATTATTATACATTTATAAACAAAGTATAACGTTCTGTTCCGTAACAGATGGTACCAATCAGAACATACAATACTAGCCAAAAATTAGAATAGTATCAGTTAACATGGTACCAACCGTAAGTACCATCAGATACCAAAATTTTCACTTGGTATTTAAAATATCGGACTTAGTTTAAAAATATCTGGGACTAAATTGAAAAAAAAATAAAAGAGTGGAGGAGCAGAAGAGAAGAGAAGAGAAGAAAGGGTGGAATTTGGCCAATTAAATTCCAACATCAGGAAGCCTTACTTGCTTAGAATTTGGGTGACAGTCAAAGTCGCCCCTAGCAGTGTGTCTTCTCAAAAGGGCTTCTTAGGACCAAACCATTGCGATTTATGCTGCTTGTTACTAATTCTGACACAGGTGTACACACGATTTAACATCTCGCGAACTACAAAAATTCCTGCCACGTACCTGCTGCTTTACTTCTTTCCCTGTTTATAAAATCAGGCCACATGAATGGGACTCCCTTGGCCTGACCCCTAGTTAAATTTCCTAAGGGCCGCCAACTTATTTGAAAGTGATATACACGTTCACTTTGTACCTTGAGAGTAGATTACAGATCAGACCTCTGATACAAGCTAGCTAACTTGTTTCACCAGCACCGTACGAGTCTTTGATAATTTGGCACTCCTTCCAGGAATCATCCTATGCACTTCTCAGAGGACATGCCCCAAGCAGATCTGGCGAAGATGAATGATGCTATACCAATAGAATGTTGTGAAACAAGTTAAAATAAATTTTCTGATTCTTTCTTTTAATTGTCTTGCCATGGCAAAGATAATTTTCTGATTCTTTCTTATCATCTCCCATAAGAACTTATCATGTTGTGAAACAATCCACATTAGCAATATAAAGGTCTCCGCGTTTGGGCACTGCTCAATCATCCGTGTTCCTTAGAATACTCATCTTCATTAGCGACATAAAGAAGGTCTCCGCATTTGAGCACTGCTCAATCATTCCTGTTCCTCAGAATAATCATCTTCATTAGCAACATAAAGAAGGTCTCCGCATTTGGGCACTGCTCAATCATCCCTGTTCCTTGGAATACGCATCTTGGTATGCTAACCGGGAGCGTAAAGAACAAGCTATGTTTCTTTATCAGTTAGTGCCGTCAACAGTTGGATAAAAAGTTCAGCATCTATCTTCAACTCATTTTCACGAATCAGTTCTCTGAACAGGATGTCATATGTCTATTAGAAATGCAGTAATTACCTCTTTTGACGACTCTTTGATGTCCTGCTCAACTCATTGATTAGTGACGAGTAAGAGGCATAGTCAGTGACAAGGCCCATTTCAGTTTGTAATTTAGATAAGTCTTTCAAGTTTCCATGCCTACGGTGACCTTCTAATAAAATGTTGTAAGTTATATCATCTGGAATTACACCTAAGTTAAGCATTGCATTCAGAAGCATTTGAGCATTTTTCATTTGACCTTGCTTGCACAGTCCATTCATTAATACATTGTATGTTACAACACCAGGTACATGGCCATCATTCTGCATCTCTTTGAGCAACTTGAAGCCAATTTTAACATCACCATTTTTACAGAAAGCATCCATAACCATGTTATACGTTGCATCATCAGGTTTGAAACCTGCTTTCACCATTTCCCTCAACGTTCTTTCAGCATCTACTACCTTTCCCCACCTACATAACCCAGAGATAAGAGCAGTAAAAGCTACATTATCAAGCTCAATGCATTCTTTAACCATGTTTTTTCTAATATCTAAAGCTGAGTCTAAATCTCCCTCCTTACAGTAACCATCCATAAGCGTAGTGTATGTGAACTTGTCAGGTTTCAAACCTCTGTTACTCATCTCTTCCACTAGCTTCCTTGCCTTGTTGACACTACCAACCTTGCAAAGGCCATTAATGAGCGTATTGTATAGAACCAAATCAGGCTTGTAACCTTTTCTCAACATTTCCTGATAAGTCTCCATAGCCAGGTCAAGCCTACCATTTCTGCACTGTCCATTAATTAACGAGGTAAAAATAACATAATTAGGAACAAGACCTCTGTCACACATTTCATCAAACAACTGAATTGCATTATCCAACCTACCATCTTTACACACTCCATTAATCAAAACATTATACGTGAAAACATCAGGGACAATTTTATTGTCCTCCATATCCATCTTCAACCTAAAACCCTCCTCCAAATTCCCTGATTTACAGTACCCGTTGATCAAAGTATTAAAACTAACCACCGTAGGACGTACGCCGCGCTTTGCAATTTCGTCGAATATCATCTGCGCATCTTTGATTTTGTCGTCCTTAAGAAATTTATTCATCAAAATATTGAAACTACAGATATCAGGTGGATACCCAGAATCCAAAATCTCCAAGTAAAAACCCCAAGCCACAGTAGGCAAGCTGGTTTTAATCATTTTATCGAGCAAAAGTCTTAAAGCATGAAGAGGGATTTGTAGATTATGCTTCCTAACTAATCTAAAACACTGGATAGCATCGACTACGTACCCCAGTTCTGTATAGCAATTCATCAAAGCATCAAAAATAAAATTGCAGGAGGAATGGGTACCTCCAGATTGCAGCAGTGACGCAAAAACCGAGGAAGCAGAGCCTTTGCCTTTGCGAGAGACAATGGAAGTAAGGAGAGAACGAGACTGGGGGAAGAAGCGATGGGAAGCGAGAAAGTGAGCCATAGTGCAATAAGAATGAAGGGTGTGGCGGAAGGAGGTGGAAGAGAGGAAGTGAAAGAAAGAGAGGAGAGAGGAAGGAGAGAGACGGTGAGGATTGGAGTTTATGAGATTAACAAGGTGAGGGGCCTCAAACTCAAGGCGGAGATTGCGGAGGGAGGTGTTAGTGCTGAGTGGCTGCCCCGTTCGTTGGCAGTGTTTGATGGCTTCCGAGACAACAGAGAGAATAGGATAATCATCGTCAGAACAAGTAGAGAAGAAGATGGGCTTGGATTTATGAGGAAGGAGAAGGAGACGTGCAGAGAGCAATGGAGGGAGGGCGTGCAGGTTTGGTTGGGTCGTCATCTCATCTGTTCCAAATTCCAATTGTGTTCTGTTTGTTCCTCGCGCGTTTAAGGTTGTGCTTTTATCAGTTTGGTTGGTTTTTTAACCGCATGTTTAGTTTTCAGCATACATACGTTTCATTTGGATAATGAATTGTTTGATTCAAAACCAAACTGGTTGTTTGATTAGTCATTATCATTTTATTTTCATAGTCTCTACTAGGATAGGTTGTCAATATTTAGAATTGAAATTATCATGGATTTGCTCGCGTTGTATAAGATCATCTCTTCATCAGACACCAACTCCTAGACACTCAATCCTATCGTTACGAGTATTCTCAAACTATTTAATCAGAATTGGTCTGTTGTTCATTGATATGTCTATCGAGAGAGCAACAAATGTGTCGATTGGCTTGCTACCTAGGCAGAATACTTTGACATTGATAACACATATTTTGCTACTACACCTATCGAATGCTAACACATCCTTTTAGAGGATCCATCGAGGATCTATTTCTTCAGACTTGTCTCGTAATTAATGTATCCCGTTTCCCTATAAACAAAAAAAAAGAGGAAAAAATTGAGATCATGATCTTAAATGGGATGTCCATAATTTAGTAAGGCATCTTGAATATTTGATCATGGCTTTATGCCCAAGATTCTCCCTCGAGTCCCATCTTGAATTTGGATATCCTCTTCTTGTTGATGATATCCGTATACATTTTTGCATCATCTAGATAGCCCCAATGGTATTCTTTAAAGATATCCAATTGTTGTCTTTGTCAAGTAAGTCTTTCATATTAATCTCCACTCGAGTCGGGTAAGTCTCTTGCAGGAAGTGAAGCTCTAACTCCAAGTTTTAAATAGTTGTATACTTGAGGAGGGTTCGAACCTACGACCTTACTTAAATTAGAAGAGCCACTTACCAACTCACCTACGCCTTGAAATTTGAGGCTCGTCTTTCTGTTGTCATGTTTTGCTTCTTGATCATAGGAGTTTTTTTACTTCTATAGATATCAGTGAAATGGTTTTTTTTTTATAACTGGAATACTATATATTTTATAAGGGACTATAAAGAAAATAGATTTAAAAATATATTTTTTATTTCAATTTTCACCTAAAATGTGTAAAATATTTTTTTATGTGTAACAGAGGTTGTAAACTTAGAATAACAATTCCCATTACAAAAATGTGATTTAATTAAAATTAGAAAGAGTCATGAAAATTATAAAATTTAATACTAATTATTAATATTGATGTATTTAATCCAATTCTGTTTTCCCATTTGTACTATAATTGCAATTTTTATATTTATGTTTGTGAATAACAAAGGTATTGTTTGTGTGTGCAATTTGATCCATTTGATTATCTACGCACTTAAAAGGAGTTTTGAACCTGCAACTGGAACTAGCTTAGGTTTGACATACTAATCACTAGCTGAAGGGAAATTAAATGTTTTGCAATATGTTTTTGTGATTGAAAATTTGAAGCTTAGCAGCAAACGGATTTGGAAAGGTTACACTGTCATCTGTCAGAGCTGCCAAAGAAGTATTATTCAGTTGGGAAGGAGTTCTACAAAAGAAAGTAACAAGAATGCAAGCGGCTTACAGAAAAACTAGGCATGGGCACTCTGTAGCTTACAGGTAAGCATCTTTAGCCACCGGAACAGGACTTTCAGGCAGCCGTCTGCCCACCAAAACTCTCCTATTCACATCATCCCTGGTGCCACACAGAACTGCATGCCTTAGCCGGAATATTTCCATGACTGCATTCTTTATCTTTTGTTTTGTCATTGCTTTGACACCACTACGCGGAGGCTTGCTTTTCTGTTGGTGAATGCCTCTAAGATCCAGGAACGAACTTGAAAGACTGTTCCCTCTAGATTCTGTAAGACGATCGAGTTGTTTTGAAGTGCTATCAACCTCGAAATTATCAAAAAGAGAATTGTCGTGGGAATGCGCAGGACTAGGTGTTTGTGATCCTTCCTTGGTTTTTTCCTTCGTTCTCGTCATTGATGCTTCTAGCTTATATCTTGAAGGTCTGTAAACTTGGCGACTTCTTGTGATATCGAATTCACGCATTGGCTTTCCCTCAGACCCAGAGCCATGTTGGTACCATGCCCAGGCAGCTGCTTTTACAATGCTTAAACCATCATCTTCATATGTGCCATCTTTAGGCTTCTTTCTGTCCCTGAAAATGTTGAAAATTGCAGGTGGAGGAGACATGGGTATAGATGCAGCTGAAGAATGAAAAATGTCAGAAAATGGAGCTCCATGTTTTTAGTTTTGAAGATGTGAACTTTTTGTGGAAGAAAGGTGTCTATTCTCATGAAACGACATCCAGTGGTCACCTGGTGATGTTTTCAGAATTGAATGAGATCATTCAACAGAAAATGGAAGATTGGACCACCCCGAGGCTACATGTTCGATTGGATTTGGGGCCACATTTTGTTCTTCCGAATGTAGTCTTCTCTCACTCGTCTATGTAACAAGTGACTTTTATTCCCGTAGCATGCCAACTACTTTTTGTTCGTTTACATTAATACTGGTAGATGATACTAGGTGATAGGTCTCCGTATCCACAAGATCGTTCACGGAACAGCAATTATGCTTTACTACATATGGGTTCTGAAAGGGCTGCATTATTTCTGAACAAACAGTACAATGCAAGACTGTCGCCAACTCAACTCAGCGTTTGCGTTTTACATGTTGAGAAATTTCATTTTCAACACGCCTTTATTTCAGCTCTTCCCAGAATTATTTGTTGTCTTCTTTGACAGCTTTGAAACATGACATATATAAGAAATCATCCTTTCAGCTTGCCTTCAAGCTGCACCAAGTTCAGTATTTCAGGTTAATTTATGGTTATCCTCAATTTCATATAATCCAATTATTAAAAGGGAAAGGAAACAGCTTACATTCCATTGTCAAGTTAAAAATTTGTATAATAAATTTGAAATATAATATCAAAATAAAAAATACTTAGGAATCTAACGATGTGAAGATCCCTTGCCATTTGTGGAAACAAACTCCTGTAGTTTAAATGTTAAGACCTAAGATTCTACCATTTATTATATTGTTCAGAGGATTAAGGACCGCAATGTCTTAAAGAGATAAACGGAAACAATGAATTAATTAAAGAGTTTTCAGAATTTATAAAAGGAAAAGAAGAGCAATACTTCATCGCAATTAAATTCATGTTCTTAAATAATTCTAGGGGGAATTCTTTTAATAAATATTTACGATATAACTTAAGTAAAATTTGTAATTAAGAATTATCTTCCCTTTAAATAATTATTTTTAATTTTCAACTAAGATTTAAATATAAAATTTTTAATAAACATGTGTGAAAAGAAAAAATAAGTAAATAAATAAAACAAACCTGCAATTAACAAAATAGAAGGACAAATACTACTAAAAAAGGTTTTCAAAGTAATTACAAGATATAAGAAACAAAGAAAAATTAGAGAGAAATTTCAAAATAACTATGAAAAAAAAGATTTCTTTATCTAAGATCCTTTACTTATATCTTAATTCATCAAAGTTTGCTATTGAGAACTAAGTTCTCGGTACGTTTTAGTAGTGTTATATCATAACTGATCACCTTCCTGTTGGATATGGGTCCCTCTCACATGGAAGGACTCCATGTCCACAATTGCGGCACCGAAATCGGTACTATTTTTGTTGAATAAATGGAAGAAGACAACTGCAAAGGCAGCTGTCTCACGCGGTGGAGTGCCTATATAAGGCACCCCCTGCTTCATCAAACAACGACGAAAATACAGAAGGAAAATCAGAGCAAACCAAATGCTCTGAAGCTAGGAAAAATATTCCTAAAGGGTTGGTGAGTGACAA
>JAOSBN010000002.1:14149900-14240282 GCA_027563595.1 Erythroxylum suave | reverse complement strand
TGTGGCATGGCAGTCAAAGTTACAGAAGTGTGTTGCACTTTCTACAACTGAAGCGGAGTTTATTGCAGCAACGGAAGTTTGTAAAGAGTTGCTATGGATGAAGAAGTTCTTTAATGAACTTGGTATCAAACAAGAACAGTATCAGTTGTTTTGTGATAGTCAGAGCGCTATTCACCTTGGTAAGAATGTCTCTTTTCACTCACGATCAAAACACGTTGATGTAAGATATCACTGGATCAGAGATGTGACGGAGACGAAACAATTACGGTTAGAAAAGATCCATACTGATGAAAATGGATCAGACATGTTAACCAAGATTCTACCAAAAGGCAAGTTTGAGTACTGTCAATCAATAGCAGGCTTAATAGAGCCTTCTATGTAATCGGAAGGGGGAGATTTGTTGGATATGGGTCCCTCTCACATGGAGGGACTCCATGTCCACAATTACGGCATCGAAATCAGTGATGTTTTTGTTAAATAAATGGAATAAGACAGCTGCAACGGTAGCTATCTCACGCGGTGGAGTGCCTATATAAGGCACCCCCTGCTTCATCAAACAACGACGAAAATATAAAAGGAAAATCAGAGCAAACCAAATGCTCTGAAGTTAGGAAAAATATTCTTAAAGGGTTAGTGAGTGACAAAATAGTGAGGTTAGTATTTTTAGGTTGGGAAACACCTTGTGAGCCACTATTTTGGTTTTATCTCTGTATACCTACTATTTGTAATAGTGGAAGAATTATTCTGAGTTTATCCGTGGACGTAGCCCAAAGTTAAGGGTGAACCATGCTAAATATTTTGTATCTATTTTTGCTTATTTTATTTTTCTTTTTCAAAAATACACCCGCTACGCCCTACACTTCCCTCAGTTTTTCTTAAGTCTTCTTCTTCTCTTATAGTTTTGAAGTACAATCTTTTTACTGGGGCATCAAATCTTTTTACTAGGAAGTGAAGTTGTCTCTTCTTAACATATCTGGATCATCTAAGTCTTGTCTCTCTTAAATCACCATCAATATTAACTACCTCCAACTTGTCTCTTACCACTATATTTATTAACTATCTCTTCTTGTAAAGTTGTACATCTAATTCAGCATCTTCATCTCCATCATTGCTAACTTACGAATGTGCACATGTTCGATGAGTCAACAATCTGCTGCATAGAGCATAGTTGACCTAATTGCTAAATAATAAAATTTACATTTTAGCTTAAACGATATCTTCTTGTCACAAAAAACTTCTAATGCGCCTCGCTATTTAAGACACCGTGATTTGATATAGAGCTGTGTCATTATCTATCTCCCTAATACTTTGTATGATAGATCCAAAGTACTTAAAAGAATCTTTATGTAGTACGTATAGCTTCCAGACCAATCTTTATTTTCCAATCGAGCGTAACTCTATGACTTGAAACGTTACAGTTTAGGTACTCAATCTTAGTCTTATTCAACTTAAGCCCTTTGACTCCAGCGTATCCCTCCAAGTTCTAGCTTTACAATAACACTCTGTTATTTCATCCATTAAAATAATATCTTTAGCAAATAACATATATAAAAACATATCTCTATTGAATATTCTTGGTGAGTTCATTCATAACCATTGCAAATAGGAAGAGACTTAGTAAGGATCCTTGATGGAGTTCGAAATTGATAGGAAAATAATCTACATCTTTCAGTCATCCTTACTCTAATGTTAATACCTTCATACATATTCCTAATAATCCTTATATAAATCATAAGAACTCCTTTGACTTTTAAATATCTCCACGTAACTTTCCTAAGTACCTTGTCAAAAGTCTTCTTTTAAGTCAATAAAAATTATGCGCAGATCTCTCTCTTTGTCCGTATAATATTCTATTACTCGCCCAAGGAGGTGCAAAACTTATGTCATGAACCTTCCTAGCATAAAATAAATTGGTTCTACGAGATAGTTACACAATTTCTCACTCTTTTCTCAATTTCCTTTTACCATAATTTCATAATATCATTGAGTAGTTTGATGTCTTTATATTTATTACATCTTTACATGTGTGATTTGTTGTTGTACAAAAGGATTAGTGTACTAAATTTCCGCTCATCCAGCATGAGAACTGGACAGTAATAAAAGAAATTTATTATTAATTTATAGAATTTTTACAATGAGAAAAATACAGAATTATGATAAGAAAAGTTAATAGTCTTTCTTTATTAGATAATTTTAGACGACTAAGGTTAGTTTAAAGTTATTCAATTTGGTTGAATTTTGATTCCAATAGTTAGAAAAAATTTTTTATCCGATTAATTATTAAAAGAATTTGAACTCGATCTGAAGCTTCAAAAAAATGCTTAAGAGCCCCACCTCGCTAACTGTCACTTCTAGATCAACTGAAACTTTATAACCATTCTCTGTGATCAACCCTAGAAGCTCGAAAATCATTTGTAAACAAACATAAATAGCAAAATTATATGTTTGGGGAAGCTGTTGTCGGCACACTGCTGCAGTAACAAGTCAACTTCTACAGTAAGATGATGAAAGTGCAAACAGTAGTTGCCTGCGTAAATTAATCTTAACAATGCAAAAACACTTGCCTTTGATTCAAAGAGCAATAAGAATCAGCTCTTTTAACAATGTAAAATGAGATACGAATTCTCTTATTCAACGCAAAGTGTAGAACCGAATTTCTCAACCTTTGCTTCCTACGGGGAAAACAAGATAACAGGCTATGCTAAGTCCAAGCACGTGGAATCTTCCCACTATTATCTCTGTAACGACAATGCAGGGAGGGAGAAGTTATGGATTCCACAGGATGGTGGTTTCTGCAATCATGGAAGTGACAACGTAAGGATCCATGTTAGAAGCAGGCCTCCTGTCTTCAAAATAACCTTTTCCTTGTTTCTCTGTGTCTCGTCCTACACGAATTGAAGCGCCGCGGTTGGCAACACCCTATCCAAAAGCCAAGGTTTCAGTCAACTTGTGCAGCATCTTATCAGATGCAGAAAATCACATCAACAGTTCAGAGATTTAGGGATGTTAGAAAATCAAGAGTGAAATAATGATGAGTTTACCCATTTGAAAGTTTTGATATCAGCTGTTTCGTGTCGTCCAGTGAGCCGACGCTCATTTCCTTCTCCATATGCAGAAATGTGTTCTTTGTGCCTCAACCCCAGCTTTTCAATTGCCTTCTTGATAACCTCGTAGCCTCCATCTTCCCTCATGGACTTGGTACTGCAGTCAATATACAAATTTTTTTTCACTTACCAAGCGACCGAATTTACTAGTAGTGCAATCAGTGCAGAGCGCTCCCCTTGGCTTGCTCTGTGCTAATACATATATATATATGACATGTTCTGGTACCTGTAATTTGTGTGTGCACCAGCACCATTCCAATCACCCTGCAGGAACAAAAAGATCCAAAAGATAAAAGTCACTACTAATCGCAGACCCCACAACTATCATCCTCTAAACCAAATCCTCCACTGGATATAAAGGAAAAAGAAAGTGAGATCTGACAATAACTTCACCTGAATTGGTTTAGGATCAAAGGAGAGCACGACTCCAGCAATCTCTGTGATTCTCTGTTCATGCAAATATGTGAGTAATAAATTTTCAGAGGAAAGCCTGGTGATGCTTTCTTGTCGTGAAAACTTACCTCCAAAATATAACGAGCAACCCACAATTGGTCTCCAGCAGAGATGCCAACAGAAGGTCCAACTTGGAATTCCCACTATACAATACAGAATTTCATTTGACAATGGAAAGTCAGTAATTCCATTATAATCAAAATCATGTGGAAAAAAAGTTAAAAGAGGATTGAAATTATTGTTTCTTTACCTGACCCGGCATCACTTCCCCATTAATGCCACTAATATTGACGCCTGCATATAAGCAGGCCTTGTAGTGCGAATCAACAACATCACGTCCAAAGGCCTTGTCAGAACCAATACCACAGTAGTATGGTCCCTGTTATTAGACCATAAAAAATGGTATTCAATCACCGGATTATGCAGCTAGTAAAAATAATGTAGCACTGCCGTTCTAACTCCAAACACAAATTACTAAGAACCATAAGGGAAAGTAAATAAAATGTGTCATGTAAAACTTCCATCTTCTCAAGAATCGTTTGAGAAGATGAACATCTGACAGTAAATACTGCTCTGCATATCTTGTAAGGAATGGTAGAAGAAAATTGCAATCTTTAGAGGAAACGAATGCACTCACTTGAGGGCCAGGATAGCCACCAAGAGGCCACCCAATAGGCCATTTAATGTCTTTCTGCAACAAGGTATATTCTTGCTCAATTCCATACCTGTTTTTATGCAACATTAGGTTTGGCAAGAAAAAACTGCATGATCCTGTAACCGAAGAAGAGAGGAATTTCGCAAAATGGACAAAATTTAAAGTACCAGGGTTCCTCCGCTGTAACTTTAGGATGACTGAATATTTTAGCAGCAGCACATCTCTTGTTAGTAGGAATTGGCTCACCAGCTGGAGTGTAAGCATCGCACATCACCTAATTCATGAAAAATAAAACGATTTTAATTGCTGTGGGAGATACAAAAACAGAGAGAAATAAGTAAAGGTGAAACGAAGTTTACTATAGTAGATAATCAGAACTTACAAGAATGTTGTTGCCTCTCCTAAATGGATCCTTGAAAATTGCTTGAGGACTGTTTCAGTACAAAAATAGAATCAAGTCTCATTAATTTTTGAATGATAAACTTAAAGCAGGATACATTGAAAGGACAGACGGCGTAGAACAGATACTGATAAGAAAAGCTTACTAGAGGATCACTTCACTGTCTTCTCCAGGAGCCTGGCCTGTGCTGGAACCATCATAGTTCCATTTGGGAAGCTTTGAAGGGTCGGTAACTGGTCCTGAAATAGTCTTCAATTTGCAACCATAAAACAGAAGAAATTAGAAAAAAAAATGCAGTGTTTAAAATTAAATAGTTAACTGTAAACAGGCATAAAGACTCAGTAGCTCTCTGTTCGTGTAAAAGCAAACAGAGTTTTTTACCCTTGCTTTGCTCCTCATATCCATGCCAGATCCACCAATCCTGTTATAAATGAAAAGGATAATTTAGGAGAAATGACTTAAGCACAATATCAAGCAGAGCCCATCTTTCTAAAGATTCTTCACCACGGAACCTAGCCTTTTGACCATGAAAACTTCAGAAGGGTTCAATCTTTTCCGGAAAACAGAACAGCGATCCTGTTCTATACCTCGAAAGGAATTAAATGTTAGACTCCATGATCTATATTTCGCTTGAAAAACAAGTTGAAGCTATATGATGACACACAAGAATTAATTTCAGGATTCCTTTAGAACTATAAGTGAACAGAAATATATGAATATTCTTTACTTTTACCATTCAAAACAGACGGCAACAAAAAATGTCCATCGCCTTAAGATTTCATCAATTGGCCAACAAAAAGTGGTTAACATCGCAGTTGATCAAATATAATCATCCACACAAAAGCACAAAAAGGATTCTGAAACAAGGTAGAGCTTTTGAGTTGAACAAACAAGAACGAGGTGGTAGCAAGCAACTAACAACTAGTGCGTGAAGGAACACAAGTCAACGGAATTCCAGGGTTGGAGGAGCAACTAAGAAAAGATCAAAACAAAAGCACTTAAAAGGCAAAATACCATATCAGAGTTTGGTAGAACAAGAAGTG
This sequence comes from Erythroxylum suave, assembly GCA_027563595.1. Taxonomy (NCBI): domain Eukaryota; kingdom Viridiplantae; phylum Streptophyta; class Magnoliopsida; order Malpighiales; family Erythroxylaceae; genus Erythroxylum; species Erythroxylum suave. Next base: position 14,234,627 of record JAOSBN010000002.1, on the reverse strand, counting down.
TTCTCAACTTGAAGAGAACACAAGCCCAGTAAGATCGATAACAAAAATAAAAAACAAACATACCCCGTTCCAGAATCACATAGTTAAAAACATATGCACAAGATGGACCAAAAATGAAGGTCACGTAAATGGAAGCAAAGGGAGAGTTGAGGAGTGAAGAAGTTGGAAGGAGAGATACCATATGTACTCGGCGATGATCTTCTCAGTGGTGTCCGAAAGGTTAAGGTTGATGAGATCAGAGAGCAGCGCCATGCCCGAGAAATTCCAACGCCAAAGACCAACAACAACAACAGTAAACTTCGTGTGGTACGAAGAGAGACGACGTGAACAGAAGAGCTTTTATGGTGCTTTTATAGTGGAGATCGGGTGCAGTACCATTAAAAGGACACGACAATGAACACTGTTACATATTTTGTTATATTAATAAACCAAAAAGTTAACGACAGTACAGTAGCTTTATTCTCAATTATTTCTGCTATTTTATTCCCAAATAAAGAAAATTTTATTATGGTTAATTATTAATTTAATAAAATCTGGGCAGCATACGTAACACTTGATCGATGAAGAGCAAATTAATTTAAGATCTTTTATGACTAAATTATTATTTTTATTTCTACTTATTATACTATTAAAAGAAGTTTTTTTTATGTCATCCTTAATAGGGGTGTTAAAATTTTAAACATATTAATAAGTTTGTAAAATCAATTTTGTTACTATGTTTTTCTATTAAAAAATTAGGCACAAAAGGAAATTGCATTATATTCAATAAAATTATTATATCTTTTATAATAATTAAAAAACTCAACCGATTTGATCGATTTAATCGTAAAAACCTTAAACCATTTAACTTTTCAGTTCGATTTATTTTAATAACTTTTATTATCAATTTATTAATTAATCTGTTAATTTTTATAAATTAAAAATAAATTAATTAATTTTTATTTACAACTCCTTTTTCAATTTATGCTACGGTATGACTTTTGGTTGTTTTCGAATACATTTTAGTTGCATTATTTGTAAAGAGATTAAGTAAAAAGAACCAAGTGAATGCTACAACAAAAGGCTAATGAGATCGTGTCCTTGGGGAGAATCTCCATCTCCCAATTACTTCTCTTCAATTAGTCAATGCTGCTGTGCTGATTTAGCTAATGATAGACATAGTTGAATTATTACTTATTAGACAATCAACTTGTGGTGTTCAGAAGACAACCCATCTCGTCGCTGGACAGCCTACAAGCAATTGACATTACAGAGCCAGTGACCCTTCAAGACCCTTTTTGGCTGTGTATGCCTAGCTATTCACGAGACAGAACTTCAACTTAAAAACTCAAATGCCAAGTTTGTTCAGAGCCACAAAGGTCAAGCCACAAAGGTTAGAAACAATACACAGGTACGTCTGCTGGGTACAAAGTCCTGAAGGGGCAAGCCTGAAATTGACTCGTTTGTGATTTAGTTGATTTTCAAAAGAATGGCGTATATGGAAAGTCTAAACCATATGCAACGTCGAATTCAATTGCCATCACATCCGGAAACCTTCTTTGTTACACTGGAAAAATGGGGCATTAGTTATTGCCTAAACATATCATTGTTTTGCACAAACCTTTCTAAGTTTTAATATAATATTAATGAAGCTTAGCTGTGTCTAATCCTAGCATCACACAGCCAGTTCTATATATTAAATAATTGAAACGACCATCGACTTCAACGCTTTATTTTGTTTTTGGGAGTGAGTTTATACGACGAGAACCGTTGGAATCCATGAAGCGCCGCCTTGCCATTAGATTCATTTAGATTAACTAGGTTGTGGTTATGAGACTTGTAAGGGTCTCTCAAATGGTCAGCACGACCTTTCGTAACTTTTTAATGCGTTGGAGATAATATATCCCACAAACATCTTTACCGAACACTCTCTGTTCACGGGTAAACCATTCTTACGTGGCTTGATTCAAAGGCTTTACGTGGCTTCCAAGATTAAGTGTGTGTTTGGTTGAACTTTTGGAGAGTGAACACATATTTTTTTCTACCGTAAATTTTTTATAAAAAAAATAAATATTTGGCTGTAAAATAAAAAAGTACTTTTTTAGTAGATATGATTTTCTGACAGCTAAAATACAGTTTTTTAAGAGCTCAAATTTGAAGCTTCTTAAAAAACTACTTTTTCAGGTAAATTTTTTAGATCAATTAACGAGCTTATTTTTCTCTTATATCCTCGTGCTTTACAAATAATTATTACAATACTCACAAATACATCTTCACGTTTATTTTAAAATTTATATAATATTATTTGAATTTTTTATATGTTTTAATATTTATTTTTTATATTAGTTTTACTTATATTATAATCCATACAAAAAATTTAGTTAGATATATTTTCATTTATGTTTCATGTGGTTTTAAATTATATAATAATTAATATATTGTGCTTTGTATATTGTTTAATATATTTTAAATAATATTTATATGCATAAATAATTTTTATTACAAAATAAAATATAGTTAAAATTAAAAGTACTTTTTATTTTTATGTTGTCAAACAGTCTATTATACGAAGCTCATTAAAAAAAATTTCTTTTTAAATGACAACCAATCAATCAAATAGTTTCTTAGGAAAGCTCTTATAAGAAAAATTCTACTGATTAAAGCTATATTAATAAAAACTCTACTGATATAAGCTCAACCAAACAGACGTTAATAGTCAAACCTAAATTGGTTTCATAATTTCGTTCTTACCTTGTTTACAAGTGGGAGAGTGGCCATGGTTGTCCCCAACTTGCTTGTAGGCTATAGCTTGTAGGCATCTGGTGCCAAGTTGGCAGGCTTTAATGGATTTCTCAATCTTTTACAACAGTGAGTGGATGATACAAATTGCATTCCAATGGCCACCATACAGCCGGTTCCAAAAGAACATATTCGACTGAATATAATTGCAGGTATCTTTTATCAAAAACCAATGTGTGCGGTTGAAGCTTTGGAGCAAACAATGTAGGAGATTTGATGGTCCAAACTCCAAACTCTACAAGAATATAGAAAATGCTTCCATATCTTCTTCCAATTTGTAGGCTTCGTGGGACACTTTAACAAGCAGATGTTGCGATAATCCGCCAAAGAAGGCATTATAGCCAACATGGGAACACCAGTGCTATAGGCAAAGTCACCATCCAATACCATAAAGGAAGAACTGATACTTCAAAAGGAATGCTATCTCTAACGTAAGAGGCGTCGATGAATTAGTAAACCATTGGCCAATTGGAGACGCAATGGCATTGCCATGTTAATGCACATCCTAGTCATCAAGCAAGAAACGGAATGGGAAAATAAAAAGCCTTCTTTTGCATATCTATACACATTTTATAAAAACAAGGCACAAGTAATAGACTTTTAGTGGAACATATACTTTCCAACATATGCATTAACTAGTTTAATTATATTTTAAATAATGGAACAAAGAATGATTGCATCTCATAATAAGCATGTTTTCCCACGTATTTTATACACTTTTGACTCTTTAATATTTATTTTAGTCCTACCGAATTAAAATTTGTCTGTTTAATCATGAATTAAATTTATGTCAAAAAAATCTAAAATTTAGCATATGATTATCTTTTAAATATACTTTAGTTTTATGATTAAAATATTTATACTTTTCGCTACTTCATTTTTTAAAATAAAATATATACTATAGTATTAGAAATATTTTTTAAAAATATTGAGTTTTATTCAAAAAAATTTTAACAAATTATGACATGATTAATTCCTAAACATATTATAAATAATTTATGTTTTAAAATCGAATTGTACTAAATTAAATGAAGATAAGATTTTGTAAAAGATCTTTTTAAATATTTATCACAGTTATAAGAATTTTGAAACATAAATTATATTCTTAAAAAGTATAAATAAAAGCATCTTTTATCCAAAAAATTATATTTCCATTTTTTCTCGATCTTTGTAAGATTGAATAATCTAAACATTTCTTTAAGTACGAATTCCAATCCTATATTATCAATTCTAAGCAGAATCTAAACAGTATCATAGCTATAGCTGCACCCTCGAGTAATGAATAAAAAGCTTAAATATTTTAGCCAGTTTAACTATTAAAATCTTCAAATGTTAGAGATGTCAATGGGCTTGGCCCGGCCTGACCTCAGTTCATAGGTCGGCCCGTGCCCCTGGTTGGCCCAGCTCATCGGTGGGCCCCCCGGCTCCTGATTGGTTTGTGGCCCATGAGGGGGCACTGGTGGGCCGACTGACCCGACCCATTTATATATTTTTAATTTAAAAATTACTAAATGACGTCATTTTGGACAAAACGATGTCGTTTTGGATAAAAACTGATGCCGTTTTGTCCAACTTTGGTAGGCCGTAGGCTAAACTGGCTCGTGGCCCACGCTGGCCGACCATAGTTAGCCCATGGGCTAGCCTGGGCGGATCATAGTCGACCTGTGACTCATCCAATCTAGGCCAAAAACAGGCTGAGCCGAACTGGGCCGAAATTGTCATCCTTATGAACCGTCAAAATTTTTAGTTCAAATTACTTTAATAATTTTGTTGTTAAAAAATTGATCAATTTATTAATTAATCGATTAATTTGCATAAATTAATAAGTTCTTATAAACTAAAATAAATTAATTATTTTTATTGAACAATCTTTTTTTTAATTATACTTCAAAATTTTAATATATAAAAAATAATCTCTTTCAATCATATCACAAATTTTTTAATTTTATTTAGTTTTTAGTTATTGATTTAATCTTTTAAATTTTAAACTCCTTATTTTATCATTTTAATTTTTAAAAATGTTTGATACTCGAGACTAAAATTAAAGAAAGGTGCTGGAATTGGGCTACTTTTCAACACCTACTCCCTCTAATGATCTGTATGGCTATCGCAGATATCCTCCCACCGAAGTCGTTCTTAGGACCTGATAAGCCCATTTGGGGCTGCACGGAGCACGGACATTTCACCACGGTGTCAACTTATGCCCTGCTCATGCATCACGAGAAAGCTATGTCTAGTGTCGATTGGAGGACTATCTGTCAGTGGCAGGGTCCCCAACATATTCGCGCATTTCTTTGGCTTCTTTTGTATGATAAGCTTCTTACTAATCATCAGCGGGTACACAGAAGGCTCACTATAGATGCGACTTGTTACCATTGCCACCTCGAGGAATCCTCTATCCATGTGGTGCGGGATTGTCCCAAAGCCCGCTTCCTATGGAATAGGTTTCCTTCTCAGGTTATCACGGCCGAGTTCTTTTCCATGGATAGCAAAACGTGGATCCTACAGAACCTACACACACACTGCGAGATAAGGGGCTTCACCTGGTCTGTTATCTTTGGCACAACATGCTGGTTTCTATGGTCCTGGCGAAATCGAGCGCTCTTCGAGGATCACTTCTCCTAGCCTCTCTCACCTGCGCTACAGGTTTTGACATGTGTGCACAACATTCACATGGCAGCAGTTTGGTAACAATAGACTCTGTTAAGCCATGACACTCATCAGGAACAACTCGTCGGATGGAGTAAACCTCCTTATGGCTGGGTAAAATTAAATACAAACGGGGCCAACAAAAGATCCCGCAATTCAGCTACAGCAGGTGGCTTGTTGCGCGACAGTTCCGATGCTTGGTTAGGAGGATTCGTCCAGAACATTGGCAGGTGTTCCCCACTAATAGCAGAATTGTGGGGGGTTGCTTTCGGGACTTTAGCTGGCTTGGTCCTTGGGGTACCGCCATATAGTCTTAAAAGTGGACTCGCACATAGTGACTGAAATGCTCCCCTTGCCGACAGCGAGAGGTTCTTCCTTAAACCCTTTAGTGTTGGAAATTCATAAATTGTTGTCCCGAGACTGGGTCATAGTCATTCGACATATTTACCGGGAAGATAATCAGAGTGTGGACTGACTTGCAAATCATGTAGAACAATTCTCTTTAAGAATCACTACTTTTGACCACTCGCCTACAAGTTGCTTATACATCCTCGTAGAAGATGAGTAAGGGGCTAGGTATCCACGAACATTTAGATAATTTGTAACGCTTTTCTTCCTATTATTAAAAAGAAAAGAAAAGAAAGGTCCTTGCCTCAATGCTCACAGACCCAGTAGTAAGGTCGGACTTTTGAAAAGAAAAGTAATCGGGCTTGGCATTTATTTTAGAAGCATGAGATTTAAGTTTGACGTTGGATCTCTAGTAAGAGCTTCAGGAGTCTCAAGTTTCTCCCTTAATAAAGTTTAGAATTGGGCCTTTGTGATTAAGAGTTCAACAATGTACAATTTTCATCTTAAAATAAAAAGATGAGTGGACCGTGAGAGGAACTAATAATTATAATTAAGCGGTCAAAACAAAACATGCTTTTTTGTGGATTATGGCCTGTTATATTAAACAATAATAATCAATCATCCGGACGCGAAAACATACTTGCGTTCGCGTCTCTGGAGTAGAAAATAGTTAAGGTCATCCTCAGCGTAGCGTACGTGTTCATTTACGTATCAAATCTATTGAAAAATTTTGCGGCTTTCCAGAACAGCTCGCTTTCAAGGAGTGAACATTTATCTTGGCCTTTGAAATTAAATCGCAGATTCTTCTGACTATAAGCTTTGTCACAGTGATCAATTTAATTCATTATTTTGTTAAAATTTTTAACTTGTTAGATTATAATAAACAAATATGATTAATACGAAAGGAAAGTCTTGAACGTTGGATACATTGATTGATATGATTGTTAAAGTCATTTATAGAATTTAATATTGTTTATAGTACCAAAATCAATATCTAAATAGTAAATGTCAACTTAAGAAAAAATAAAATACATTAATAAAAAAAGGAAGACTTAAATAAAAAATTTACAACAGCATATTCTAGCGATAAGTTAAAGTCCGGTAGATTATGAATTTAAATTTTTCTCATAAATAATATTATCAATTTTAAATAAGTGAAAGACGTGACTAAAACAAATAAAAGATATGAAATTGAGATAATAATTTTCAGCTTTATCCAATAATTAATAAATTAATTACAGTCCAGTTGACCTTCACCGCGTCGGTCACAAAGTCGGTTCGCGTTAGGAGGACTTATGCATCATAAGCACCCAACTCCAGTTTCAGCCATGGAAGCGGTCAGTGCCTAACTTTTGTGTTTCTCGGAATCCCATGTGCCAAGTTGCAACTTCTGTTTGCCACATCATTGCTGATATATATTAGCTCAGGGATCTTGAAATAAACAAATAAATAATAAACGTTTACCATTTCATGGCTTGAGCTTCTTGTTCATTTAGACACTGCATTAACAATAATCTTAAAGGTGATTTCTTTCAATTTTAGAAGGAAAACGCCAAACACTGGAAGAAAGGAGAAAGCTCTTTATTAAAGCTACAAAGGACTTGACCTTTGAAAAGGCAAAAAGAAGTCGAAACTTCTCATACAAAACAACAGTCTTTGTAGATGTAGATGGAAATTAGTTAGTTATGGGGAGCATCAGTTTCGTTGCGAGCCATGTAAACGCTGGTGGTGATTGAATCAATGTTGAGTAGAAATAAGGGTCTGGGTCTTCCGTCAACTTAGCGGCGTGTGTATGGAATCTTTTGAATAACCTGTAGGCTTCTAGAGGAAAGTCAATCCAAGCCGGTGAAGGATCCAGGAACCGGCATTTTCTTCGTCACTTCTGGAATGAAAATTTGAATAAGAATGAAATTATTGATTTATGTATAATTTTAAACAAAATTAATAATTATATTAATATATATTATTAAATGTTAAAAAATAATAAGAAATCTTTGTACTCGTGATTAATTATTATATAATTTATTTTGTACTTAATTAATTAAAATATTTGGTTTCTTGTAAATAATTATCAAAATTTTCAACCATTTATAACATTATTAATTTTTAATTAATTATAAATAATTTTTATTATAAAAATAAAAATATCAATAAGATATAATATAATAATTATTAAATAAAATATATAACATTACATTTTGATGATAATATTATGATAAGAATTCATATCTATAATTCTCTTATTTCCGACATTTGATAATTATAAATTCTTTTTGAAATTTTTTATATAATATTGAAAAGTGATATCTACACGTCGGTTTACACGGTGGTGGGGAACCCATTGTGTTGAGGTAGTTGAACTGTCCTTTCTCCGTCTTTATTATCCTATCGAAACCACTTCAAACGCAAGTGGCCAATAAGAGCCACATTTTTGTAGCGCCAGAAGTTATATAGCTGTTATTGGGCGTTGTACAACATATATCTCTCTTCTTCTTCTTCCGATTTTTGTTAAGCTAATACAACCGCAAGTGAAGCATACATACATACACCGCACAGAAAATTAGGAAGATCCAAAAATGGTAGCCTTGGTCTCTGAAATCAACGTCGTCGCTCGCACCGGTAGGCACTTGCAGCGATACAATAAAGGCTGCCGCCTTGTTGTGGGGTTTGTCTCTTCTCTTTATCGCTCTCTTTCTGTCAAATTACATTTCTTGTCAATATTCGTATGCATTTATTCATACTGGCAAATTTGGTTCCTTGCGTCAAACACCTGTTTGATTATGTCAACTTCTTCTCTTATATATAACGTTGCGATTTTAATACATATGAAGCTAACATACATCTGGTGAAGTTTCATATCGTTAACTTGAAAGAGGTGATTTGATCTTCTTGTTGACAGATAAGGAATGGTTTTCTGGGGAAGTAGATACTAATTCATATGCCCTTAATAGAGACAGAAAAGACGGAATTGTTGGTTAAACAATTACGGACGTTTGTTTGAATGAAGACTCCATGCTGATGATTATTTCTTTCTTACTGTTTTCTGACTGATATGAACTAACTTCAATAGCAACTTTGACGAAGCTTACACGCTTTTGTGTTAATAACTTACGTGCTTGTCTTTGCCTGTTACAGATGCATACCATACAGATATAAAGTTGGGAAAGATAATTCCGTGAACAATGAGGAAGAGTTGGAGGTTCTTATGATTAGTTCACAGAAAAAACAAGGGATGTTGTTTCCCAAGGTATATTAATTTCTAATTCGAATTAATTCACTTAATCCAGAAACCTTTGCTTCCGTCTTCTCACTTTGATAAGTCTGATTAACCAGGGAGGCTGGGAACTAGACGAAAACATAGAAGAGGCAGCTTCACGAGAGACTTTGGAGGAAGCAGGAGTCCAAGGCATTCTTGAGGTAATATACTAATTAATTTGATCGACTGGCTCTCTTTCATTGATGTTGCAAGTGCAAGTGTTGACTTTGGGAATTTGTTGCAGTGTCAATTAGGGAAATGGCATTTCAAGAGCAGAACCGATGACACATATTATGAAGGCTACATGTTCCCTTTACTGGTTAAGAAGCAATTAGATGTCTGGCCGGAGAAAAATTATCGTCAAAGAATATGGGTACGCACATATGTATAAATATATTGTAGTCTCTTATGTCCAGAAATAAGCAAATGCGTTTCTCATCTGATTTTGGTTGAAACAGATGAGTGTGGCAGAAGCAGGAGAAGTATGCCAACATTGGTGGATGAAGGAAGCTCTGAACAGATTAACCAATCGCCTCATTTCTCAGCAGCAACTTTGTGGGGAAGGAGGTGCAGACAACAAGAACAAATCGAACTTGTAAATAAAGTTTGTGTAGGTGAGCAAGTAAAATTTTTGCAGCTTTGGTAGTGCCAGAAAAATTAACAAGTTGGGAGTTGGGGGAATGTAATATGAACGGCCGCTGATGGTGATGGATGGGTTCACTGGTGTTAAAAAAAAAAAGTTTATACTGGATAGAGGCCCAAGTAACGTGGCTTCATTTTGAATGCTGGTGACGACGGTAGAGAATTTTAAGTCCCCACTTGTGTTACTAAAGTTTGTATTGGATAAACGCCCGACGTGGCTTCATTTTGAATGCTGATGATAACGGTACTTTGAGTCCCCAGAGTTCTATGTAGTTCTGTTAACTAACAAGTACCTAAATTTGCATTATTATTCACCGTTGATAAAGAATATGGTTTGGATAATATTTCTAACCTATGCAGTCTTAATTTTAAATGACCGCATAAAAAAATAAAAAGGAGTTAATTAAAAAAAATCAAATTTTAGTTGATTTTGTAATTACAACTTGAACTTTAAAAACTGATAATTAAATACTTAAATATTTAAACTCGAGAGTTAAAAAATTGATCAGATTTTTTTAATTAACAAAAAACGAAAAATAATAAGTAAGGCGCAACACAAAAATAATTATGAAACTTTAAGGGCGTTTTGGTATTTCTATGAAAAGTGAAAGAAGAAGAACTCCCGCCCAAAAACCAATGATCCAAATCAAAATCCAAGCCACATCTGGGTCTGGGACTGGGACAGGGTGAGAGAGAGAACGACAGGGCCTGTGACTGTTGGAACGAAGAAGAAGAAATGGAAGAAGAGAGGAAGTTATTAGATGAGAAAATAGCGAGAATTCTTGACGATGCAAAGACCAGCAACGCCACTCACCTCCGCAAAGCCAAAGACCTATCAAACTTAGTCTCCTCCGATTCTTTCCCGACCTCTTTCTTGAAAACCCTAACTCCTCTTTTCACCTTTAGACGCCGCACTGCTTCAGCTGAGCGCCTTGTCCGCTTCCTGTCTGCCTTCGCCGCAACCACAACCGCTTATCACTTTCTCCACCGCTTCCTGAAATTTCTCCTCCTCGCCGCCGTCGCTGCAGATAAGACCGCCCGCTTCAGGGCTTGTCAAATTATCTCCGAGGTACCTGATTACGACGTCTTATTGTGTTGGTTCTGGTCTTGGAGGTATCGGTTTCTCACTAGTGTTCAATTTGCTCTCTAGATCATAATGCGACTGCCGGATGATGCTGAAGTTAGCGATGAGCTTTGGGATGAGGTGATAGAGTGTATGATGATACGAGTGAGAGACAAGGTTCCTGTTATTCGTAGCTTTGCAGTTAGAGCTCTTTCGCGCTTTGTAAATGATGCGGAGAACAGTGACCTTCTCGATTTATTTCTTGACGTTCTTCCTTTAGAGCAAAATGCGGTGAGAATGAAATATTGTCTCTTACAGAGGCCAATTGCGCTACATATTTGTCATATTTCGTGATCTGGACATGTACGAAAAGTTAAATCCCTAACTTTTGATGCGCTCATAGGAGGTTAGAAAGACTATCTTGTTGGCTTTGCCACCTTCAAATGCAACATCTAATACCATAATTGACTGCACCTTGGATGTGAGTGAATCAGTACGCAAAGCCGCATACTGCGTAATAGCTAATAAATTTCCTCTTCAAAGTCTCAGGTAATTTTTTTGGGTACATCTATGCGTTTGGTTTTGTTTAATTTTACTCTTCTTATGATTGGCTTCTCTTTGAGATAGAAAAGAAGCGTTAGGAGAAGAAGCTTGCGAAACCGTGGGTTGATACGCTTCTTTTTTTCCCTTTCGGAACTCTTTTTCTCTTCCCCATCCACCCAACCATAATCAATATGTCTTACTTGTTGAGATGTAGATTCTGTAGAAACCTGCATCTGGATTTGTACCCATCATATTTCCTCTGCGGTATAATAAATATTTATTTCATGTTATCGTCCAGTTTAGCAAAACGTCCACCTTTAGATTGACTTGGTGGTTTCTTATTAAGCGGCATATATATATCGTTTCTTACGGGGCATATTTGTCTCCCTTAAATTTTTCTAGTATAAAGCTGCGGACTGTAATCCTTCAGAGAGGACTTGCTGATCGTTCCGCAACTGTTTCACGGGAATGCCTAAAGTTAATGAAAGATGAGTGGCTTTCAAAGTGCTGCAATGGTGACCCCGTAGAACTTCTCAAGTATCTTGATGTTGAAACATATGAATCAGTAGGGGAATCTGTGATGATAGCTTTGCTAAAAGATGGTTCGGTGCAATTAGGGGATGATCAAAGTATCCGCCGATATGTCCCCTTAACCTGCAGTGAGGATGGAGGTTAGTACTAACTTTTATTTGTTTGAATTTAAGTATGAAGACCCTTCTTTTTATATATTTCTTTCCTCATTCCCATTCTTCCGTTCCACATATCTTTTCCTCAATATTTGATACCCCAGCTTTCAGCAAGTTAATGATGGAAATAGATATTTTTGTGGAAAATGTTATCCAATTCATGCCAACGCAACAAGCAAGGAAAATTATTTTGGGATGAAATGCTAATGCTTATCAGCGTAATTAAAAGGAAAATTTTTTGAAAAGAAAAAAATTTCTGTGTTTTCTATTTTTTCCATTTTGGTTTTGCAGTGGTTTATATGCTTGTATGTGATTGGATGATGAGAATGTCTGTATCTCGACGTGTTATTCTGCATCCAAAAGCTTCATTTTGATTGTAAATTTTTTTCTAAGTAAAAACCTCAATTAGTTATGTTTAGTGGAAGTATCTAATGTTTCTAATTTGATGTTCTTTGCTAATCAACTTGTATCAAACGATTATTGCAGTAAGTTTAAAATAAAGGAATCCTTTTGAGGGATTCTGGTTAGTTGCCTGAAGATGAATCTACGTATATGTTCTTGGTTTATAAGTTTGAGCTTCTAGATTATTGGATTGCTTTTTGTTCCCTAAATTATTCTTCTATTCTTTGAAAGGCGAAGCTGCAGATTTTGCTTCTAACACTCAGCTGATGGAACCGGAACTTGCTCTTTACTGGAAGAATGTGTGCATGCACCTGGAGGCTGAAGCCCAAGTAAGCGCATTTTTCACGTTTCATTCCCGTTCATGATTGTTTCTTTATATTTATCTAGGTTCTTTTTCATTATCCTGATATCCAAGTTCGGATAGAGTGAATGTCCATGGGAATGGAAAAGGGATAAATGTAAATAGTGGTTCCCTCCCATACGATGCTGCATCATAGCAATCAACAAATATTTTGTTTGCTTTTAGAACAGAAGCGTGCTAGAATAATTCTTTTCTGACTACTTTGAATCTTGGGGTAGTTTCAGCTTAAGAATAATCATGCATTTGGTATTCTTAATTAGTTTTTACTAAGATGGAGTTCTAATTGTGGAATGTTAAATAAGACTGTAGAAGTGCAGTTGCCACTCCATGAAATACGTCCCCATATCTTTCTTGCATATTTTTATGCCTATGATTTAACAAAGGAAATGTAACATGTAATATAGAGAGCACACATGGAAACCTGAAGAATTTTATTGTTTGCATTAGTCGCGTACTTATTTTACCTTATACCTGTCACTAAAATTAACTAGTCCATAGATTCTGAAAGATAATACTGCGCATTTAAATAGGCTTTAACTGGTTAGAAGTGGCAGAATTTGTGTTTAAATGCCAGAAGCCTAGAATCAGTATTGCTATCCTTCTAAAACATTCTCTGTGGTAATTCTGCACACATTTTTGGATACTCTTGTATAACTCTCTTGGGCTCTGAAGTTGGGCTATAAAAGATTGTTTGGATTTTAGCTGCATCATTGATATTAGTTTTTATCATGAAATTCTTGCTATTACTGTTTTCAACCCTATCAAATGTGTTTGTTTAGGCCAAAGGCTCAATTGCTGCTGCTACAATGGGCACTGAAGCTGCAGTATATGCAGCTGAAGCTTCTGACACCAATGACCTACTTGAGAGAATACTTCCCGCAACAGTATCAGATTATGTAGCTTTGGTTCAATCTCATATTTGCGCTGGTAGGTCACAAACTGAAGCATATGCTTTTTCGGTTAATAATACTATTTCTGATATGTTCATTACTGTTTTCAGGAGCCAATCATCGCTTTGCAGCTCGACAGCTACTATTGCTTGGTACCATGCTAGATTTTTCAGACTTTACAAGCAGGAAAGTTGCTAGTGCATTTGTGCAGGATCTATTACTCAGATCTCTTGATTATGAAGTGGATGAGGAAGGGAATGCAGTTGTCATTGGTGATGGCATAAACCTTGGTGGTGACAGAGAATGGGCTCAAGCAGTGTCCAAGTTGGCAAGGAAAGTCCATGCTGCTACTGGTGAATTTGAAGAGGTCATTATAGGGGTTATAGAAGGTCTTGCACAACCTTGCAGGGAGAGAACAGCAGACTTTATGCAGTGGATGCACTGTCTCGCTGTTACTGGTCTCCTCTTGGAAAGTGCAAAATCATTCCACTTGCTTCAGGAAAAGTCTATTGATCCAGTTGAACTTCTTCATTCTCTATTGCTTCCAGGGGTATGACCAATTACATACTACTGTTCATTTCCTACTTTTATTTTGTCCTTTCCTTATGGTTTTAAAGAGCACTAAGGTTCAACTATATTTCTTACAGTATTGAGCTTATAAATGGATAAAAAGTATGCTTCTTTCTTATGCTGGGGAGAAAGCACACAGATATGCTGTAAATCAACATTCAATTCCACTTTGAGCAAGCATCACACTTTATGGCCAACTCATGTAATGACTGTGCCATATTTTACGGTTTATTTGAAGCTGTTAAGAACTGGAAGACATTTTTATGCAGGCAAAACATGTTCACTTCGATGTACAGAGGGCTACTATCAGGTGTCTTGGCCTATATGGTTTGTTGGAGAAACAGCCAAGCAAAGAGCTGGTGAAGCAGTTAAGATTATCTTTTGCCAAGGGTCCCATTATGATTAGCATTATGGCGTGTAAGGCATTAATTGATCTACTTATGTGGCATGGTCCTCAAGAAATTAACAGGGTGCTAAGTCTCGAAAGCACTGATCAGTTTTTGGATGAGAAGATGATAGTTAAATCTTTAGATTGCTTGGATACTGATGAGCTTTTGAGTATTGATTCAATCAAACTTTTATTTGCTGGTCTTGATCTTAAACGTTCAGATCAGCTTGAACCAAATGATGATAATGAGACGGTACAAGCTATTCTTGGTGAAGGTTTTTCTAAGGTTCTTCTCCTTAGTGAGAGCTATCCAAGCATATCAACTTCTTTTCACCCTTTGCTCTTAGAAAAGCTCATTAATCTGTATTTCAGCGACGAAACAAAAGACCTGATAAGGTAAAATTCCTCTGCTTGTTGCCTAGGTTTTTAGTAACCTCATGTTAATGATGACACTTTGAAGTTCTTCACCAGGCTTAAACAATGCTTATCTGTTTTCTTTGACCATTACCCTTCCCTCTCGGCAAATCATAAGGTGGGTTTCTCTAACATGACTGTTTCTTAGCGGATGATTTTATTAAAATCCAACTTCAATGATATTTTTACGTTCTCCAAATGCAGAAATGTCTGTCTAAGGCCTTCATTCCAGTCATGCGTTCAATGTGGCCTGGTATCTATGGAAATGCTGGTGGGTCTGCATTTGTGGTGTCTAATCTGCGAAAGCGTGCTGTCCAAGCATCTCGATTTATGGTGCAGATGATGCAGGCTCCTTTATATACTGCAAAGAATGGAAAACAGGATGAAAATGCAGACAAAGACATGACAGAAATTGCAGATAACTCTATCCGACCTTCTCTTGAATGTGGGGAGGAGGGACTTGCAATACGCATAGCTGTAGAGGTGTGCTTTTGCTACTGAAACTTTTGTTCTAACATATATGGTCCCTGAAATGACGAATCTTAAATTTTTGTTTAATTACTTGGCCTATGTTATCATGTTCTCAAACTATCGATGTAACTATAGCTGTTAGTTTTTAGCTTTGGTCGTAGATTGGACATAGAATCTAATGGGAATTGCAGGAGCAACAAGTTTGCTTGTAGTGGGCTGGTGAACATCTCAAGTTGTTAGACAAGGCATCACAGACTTTGTGGTACAAAAATTTTTTGACAAAAAAGGGGGAATCTGGCTGCTATTCTTTTGCATACAGGGTATGAGCTCAGGAATATGAAGCTAGTGTTAGGCGATCACAATAGACTCGTAATATTTGGATAA
Organism: Erythroxylum suave; assembly: GCA_027563595.1. Taxonomy (NCBI): domain Eukaryota; kingdom Viridiplantae; phylum Streptophyta; class Magnoliopsida; order Malpighiales; family Erythroxylaceae; genus Erythroxylum; species Erythroxylum suave. The sequence goes on along the minus strand of JAOSBN010000002.1, from coordinate 14,218,782 downwards.
TGAACTGTACTAAAGCGCAAAGGATATGAAACGAGGAAATATAGAACTAGCGTTTGGCATTCACTATTGACACAGTCTGGAGATTATGTAATCTGCTACATCACATCGAAACTGAATAGCCTACTGTCTTGTACAATGTAAGTAGAAAGGGTGAGTGGCTTTGACACTGATTGATATGAATCTTGGTCGAGCCTTGTCTAACTGCTAGATCTTGAGACTGGAGATTCAAAAGACCACACGGACCTCATATGAAAATACATACTTATGCTACAGAGTTCGGGTCTCTTGCTTTCACTTGGGAACACAATTTACCATTTCAAATTTAATATCCATGCTTTGGTTACTTAAATCTGCTGATTGCATGTACTCTAAATTATTATTATCTTTACGTTTAAAGTAATCTCTGGTTCAAGGTTGTTGCATTCTTATTACTGTATGCATTGTGATGTAAAATGCTAGTATGTGTCATATATTTATATGTGTATACGTATATGCTTCTTAGGTAGAGAAACCCAGTTTTGACAGATGTCACTTGGAAAGTATCATTTGATAGCATGTTACTCCTTTATATGTTGTCCTTGTGTTTTCATTTTCAGGTGGCAAGCTTCAGTGGAAAGAAGACACCTGCGGAGAGGTCATATATCATATCCCTCTGTAGAGTACTTGTCTTGTTTCATTTCAGATCTTCGGAACAAGGAGCAATAAAGTTGATGAGGAAGCTGTTAAATGCAGTGGCTGAATCTGTATCAGCAGATAAAGACCTTGCTAAGGAGTTAAAGCAGATGGCTGGACGACTTAAATTATTAGACATGCAGCCTGATGAGGAGCTGTCGGAAGACCATGCTAATCGTATTCTGGGTATAGTTCTTTAGTAAGACAGATCTTTGACATGATATATAATTAGTGAGGAGAATTCCTGAGGCCTAGTTGAGAATATAAAGTAGAAAAGCAAGTGGAAACATAAACAGTAACTTCACGCACTGGATGGCCCATTTGGCCTGCTACTCCAATAATTATACATGAAATGTCAATGGTACAACTACATTCTATTGTTTCCTTTATATTGACCCTTCTTATACAATGACAGGGAGTTTGGAAGTAGAATCAAACGTAGACCTTGCTAGTTCTGCTGCAATCCAACAAACTCCTGTGATTCCTTCAAGGTCAGCCAGGCCATCGCGTTCCAGGAGACGAGTTAGATGTGAAGAAGAGACCTCTTCTGATGAAGAGATCTCAACTACCAAATCTGTTTCAAGCATTCAAGGTACTACAGGGGCCCGATCACAGAGGGCAAGCAAGACGGCCGCCCTGACGAAGATAACAGCTAGTAGAGCAGCTAGGATTGATGAAGTAGATGACGATACAGAGCAAGATGGCTCAGAATTGACATCAGAGGAGGATTCTGATAATTCTGACCACTTTGTTGAGTAAACATGTTCTTGTCTTCTTGCAATAGGTTATAGGTGTGCTTCCTCGGCACTCTTAGCTGTTGTTGTTGTAGTGTTTGCATTTTCCCTTCAAGTTCGCAAATTGTAAGAGGCAGCTCAGTATGCAAATTGAAGAAATTTGCTGAAGTCTGCGTTATTCTATGCGTAACCTTCAAATTTCTGAAAAAAGTTCTCAAGCTGTAGTTATTTTTTTTAAATATTTCTTGAGAAACGCCTAAATGTGGATGTGAGGATTAATAAAAGGTCACAAATCAGATGATGTACCTATCATGGTAATTGCAAAAAAGAAAATGTTGTATATTGAAATCAGGTTATATATGATGAAAGTTTTTTTTTTAAAAATAGAAGTGACTTATAAAGAATTTGAATTAGCGATAATAAGTTTAGTCCTGAAGATTTTAAGCATCTGCACATGACTTCTAATTCTTACAACTAAGTACTTGAAATAAGATTAACTTTAGTCTTAACAGATTTTAATATCTACGCATGATTTCAAAACTTTTAATTCTTGAAATTAAGTATTGGAATTATTTTCAATTTATAACTAAAAGTATTGTTTATATTATAATAGAAAATAATTGTTTGGTGCCTTCCAAGAGTGGTTTAATCATTCATGTGACTAATGACTTGTCAAAAATATAAATTAATAACAAGATAATTCAGACTAAATTTTAATAATTTAAAATTCATATATTTAATTAAAAAAAACTTTTGAAACTCTTTTGCTCAAAATCTATCATAAAATTTTTAAATTATATATGCATAATTATTATATATATAAGGGCACAGTTCTTACACTCGATTTATAAAACGCTCCATTATTACAAGTTATGATAAAAATTTAATGTAATTAAGAAAAACTGAGTTTCGAGTAGAATTGCATCGAAAGAAACCTAACTCGCACACAGAGGACTCCTCGCTTCCGTTTTGAGTGATACAGAATTAAGCGGCCGCAAGACACAATTGCCTCTCCAAATCTCGTTGCAGTAAGTTTCTATCCCGATTTTAATATCTTTATTTTATTTTAAGTTCTGTATTTTGTTACGCGTGTGAATTAATATTATGCTCCTACAAGTTTAATACGTCTTGAAATCAACAAACTGAGAGAATATTTGTTGATGTTCATTTAGCTTCCGACTGATTCCTTTTAGGTAAATATGCTTGTGCTTAGAAACTCTTTTGGGTTTGTAAAAGATTATGTGTTTTGTTGGTTGAGATTCTGTTTGCCACTATGATTTTGTTAGTACTGCATGTGAATTCGATAAGGTATTGATTGTCTCCGGAACATACGATATTGCTTGGTTGCCTGATTTTCTTCATTCTTAAATTGTGTACTGCTTGAGTGCCGTGTATTCATATGGTTTATTAATATGCTACTTTGGACTGAAAATGAGCTAAAATAAAGGTTAAAGTGCACTGATTACAAGTGTTTCATGATTTTATAGTAGTTGATTTTTAGGGCAAGAAGTTCCAGGGAAATTAAAAAATGACAGACTACGAGGGAGGAAGATATGAAGGAAATGGCTCTGATTTTGAAAATGGCAGTGGTGCCTCTCCCGTGCCTCCTGTTAACAGCCACAGCTATGCTGACATCGATGACCTCAGTGAACCCAAATATCAGGTATAAAAAAGCACCTTAATCTGTTGACAGTTCATAGCTAGGAAAACTGCAGTATCGCATAATGTTTATACCAGCTTGGTTGATTTTGACTTGTAAAACCACTATAATATAGTTTGTTTTCAATACATAAATTGTAGGTGTAGAGTGGTTCTGTGTATATCAGATTTATACCACTTTCTGAGATTGATCTTATGTATATTAGATTTATACCACTTTCTGAGATTGATCGAGTATTTCCTATTTTGTTTTTCAAAGATTCTGGTAAAATTTTCTACCTCATTTTGTATCTGTTGATTCAATATATCAAGTTGTTATATACTAACTGCTTATCTGTAGCTTTAAATTAGATTTTAGCAGGCTTATTTGTTATTTCAAGGATTATGGAGTTTTTAATTCTTTTATTATCGAGTGTTTTGTGGATTTCATCCAGATTATTCATTTGTATGCATTTTAAGTATTGTATCTTATTTAATTTTTCAAATTCAACTATTGCAGCGTGGGTCTCGAGAATATGAAAGAGAGTCTTCAAAGAGTCGTGAGAGAGATAGAGAGAAGGCACATGATAAGGAGAGGGACAAGGATAGGGAGAAAAGCAGGGGCAGGGGCAGGGACAGGGATAGGGATAGGGATAGGGATAGAGAAAGGGTCCGTGACAAGGAAAGTGAGCGCCATCATAGAGATCGGGAAAGTCATAGAGATCGAAGTGAGAGGAGGGAACGTGGTAGAGATAGAGGTGATGATGATTATCACCGAAGTCGTGACTATGACAGGTGATGAAGTTCACTTTTGTGTAGCTTTCTAAATACTTATAAACCTTTTACTGAACATAGTATTGTCATTCTACCGACTAATATCATTTGAAGACGAAGAGATCATGATAGAGATAGAGAAGAAAGGCACCGGCATAGATCAAGATCCCGTTCCCATGGTAGATCTGAACACCGATCAAGGTCTCGCTCCCGTTCACGCTCTAAGAGGTATGCAGGGAAGAGAAGATGTTAAGTAATTGTTATATACTTCCATGCATATGTTTGTTTATCATTCATTGCACCAATCTTTACCTTTTCTTTGTGATTGTAATTCTATCTCCATACAGCAAAAGAATTAGTGGTTTTGATATGGCTCCTCCCCCTTCTGCAATGTTGGCTGGTGCAGCCGCTGTTGCTGCTACTGCAGGTACATGGATCATCTTTTACTAAGCCTATCATGTTTATTTAATTGCTACCTGCTCTTATTTTGCTTGATCTAGTGTGGTAGTCCTCATCAAATTGCATTCTTTTATTTTGGTAAGCAGTATATTCCTTCTTTCTTAATATAGTTTCTTTTAACTGAGATGTCTGACTGGTTTATATTGTGCTACTGTTATCATTATTTTGTGAAGTCATACTGGAACCTTGAGAGTTTTGGTTACTTTGAATTGGTGTTTGTTTGCTTCCTTTTTGGAAATTTATTCTCTTTCATGAGGGCAATATTGGGCTACTAGTCCCACTATGCTGACAGTGAGCGTGAATGACTTCTGTTCCTTTGATGTACAAGGAGGAATCGATGTGTGGGTTTGTGATTCTTCTCCATCTTCATCTGGAAAATAAATTCTATTTTCATAGTTTTTTGTGAATTTTTTTTTTCCAGAGCTTGGATGTGTGATGCATTTGCATCATGTCTTTGGGTGAAGTTGTTTGTGAGAGTATAGAACATAATACATCTTGTTATCTTGTGAGAGGATCTAACATAATACATTTTGATATCTTGTGATGGAGTAGAACATAATACTTTCCTTTCTCCTACAGCAATTTCTTGGTAACTCAGCCGATGTACTTGAGATAAGAACTAACATTATTTTCTGATTCTTATCATGGATTCATGATTTCAGGTCAGATTGCAGGAACAGCTCCTCCAATTCCAGGAATGTTTCCCAATATGTTTCCTATGGGGACAACTCAGGTATGATTTATTGCTATTAAAGATATCCTTTATTTTGCCTATTGGCCAGCGCTGAATATTTCGTTATTTGTTTTCTTGTAGCAGTTTGGTGCTCTTCCTGTTATGCCAGTTCAAGCCATGACTCAACAGGTTGGCAAGATCACCCATTGGTTTTTTGTTTATCGTGCGGAACAAGTTTCAATTCAATAATTCTAATTTTGCATCTAACCATAACTTTTGTTGTGTATTAAAGGCTACTAGACATGCTCGGCGGGTGTATGTTGGTGGGCTTTCTCCTACAGCAAATGAACAGGTGATAAGCAACACCTTTACTATTTCTAATTATCAACAAGTTTTGTACTTGCTTGCTCTATTACAGTCTATAATAACATCTTTTAGCTGATTGTTAACTAGTTCTTTTACTCTCGTTCTTGTTCTTCCATAGTCTGTAGCAACATTTTTTAGCAAAGTTATGGCTGCAATCGGAGGAAACACTGCTGGCCCAGGTATGCTAATGTCTTTTTATTGAACTGGGTAACTCTTTGTGCAATGCCCTAATGGTTTATGGCGTTCTTGCTGGATTGTTTGAAGGGGATGCTGTTGTAAATGTGTATATAAATTATGAAAAGAAGTTTGCATTTGTGGAGATGAGGTCTGTTGAGGAGGCAAGTAATGCAATGGCGTTGGATGGTATTATCTTTGAGGTAATATATATGATTCATGATTTTATGAATTGATTGAACTTTTTACTGTATACTATCAGCCTTATATGGTCATGTTTATCAGGGAGCGCCTGTTAAGGTCAGGAGGCCTAGTGACTATAACCCATCTCTTGCAGCTACACTTGGTCCAAGCCAGCCCAATCCCAATCTTAACCTGGCTGTTGTTGGGTTAACTCCTGGTTCTTCTGGTGGGCTTGAGGGTCCTGACCGAATTTTTGTTGGTGGACTCCCTTATTACTTCACAGAAGCCCAGGTTAGGGAGTTGTTGGAGTCTTTTGGGCCCTTGCGAGGTTTTGATTTGGTTAAGGACAGAGAAACAGGGAACTCTAAGGGTTATGCATTCTGTGTCTACCAAGACCTTACGGTTACTGACATAGCTTGTGCTGCACTTAATGGGATAAAGATGGGTGATAAGACTCTCACTGTAAGGCGCGCAAACCAGGGTGCCAACCAACCTAAACCTGAGCAGGAAACTGTTCTATTACATGCCCAGCAGCAGATTGCAATTCAGGTCAAACTTAAATTGCTTTTGCTTCTAAATGTCATTTCCACCTTTTCTGTTGTCATTTATACTGATTTCTATATACACATACAGAGGCTAATGTTACAACCTCTACCAACCAAAGTTGTATGTCTAAGTCAAGTAGTTTCAGCTGATGAGCTTAAAGATGACGATGAATATGAAGATATTCTTGATGACATGAGAACAGAGGGTGCAAAGTTTGGTAAGATTTTTTATTCTAATGCTTGATTTCTTGATGCTCGTTTCTTTTACAAGCTTTTTGCATATTGATCGGTTTTCTTTATTTTGTCTGTGTTATATGTTTGTTTTACAGCGTTTTGTAGTCCCACATTCCGCTATAAAGAATCAGGCCTAACATACACATTCCGCTATAAAGAATCAGGCCTAACATACACAGACAGAAGACTTCCCCTATTTATATTGTGGCTTGAGAACTTTTTATTTTTATTTTTTGGGTTTATGTAGCCTTGAAAATTTTTTTGTTTGCATATTTTCACGTGCTATATGCAGGTACACTGGTGAATGTTGTCATCCCTCGTCCAAATCCAGATGGTAGTTCTGCACCAGGTGTAGGAAAGGTTTGTTCTTTTGTTGCTCTTATTTAAAAAATGCAACACTTTGTTCTTTTCCTTCTCAAGTTGAGGTTCTAATTAAAAAAATTTGGTTATTTGCAGGTGTTCTTGGAGTATGCAGATATTGAGGGTGCCACGAAAGCTCGAACAGGGATGAATGGAAGGAAATTCGGTGGCAATCAGGTTGTTGCCATCTTTTTCCCTGAAACTAAGTTTTCGCAGGGTGAATATGATGGCTAATTATTTGTCACCTGCGTCCTTTCCGTTGATCTAGTATTCAATGACGTCCTCGTCTTAGGCTCCTTTTAGCAATATTAGGTTTGAGGAGATTTAGCTGTTTTAGATTTAGTTTTACAGATAATGAAAGTCTGGACTCTGCAGTTATAACATGCATTAAACTTGTTATGTTGTACTATATTTATCTACTTGGGTATTGCAATGGCGGACTTACACTTGGTTTTAGATTCAGACTGCAATTGTTTCATCACGGTTTTGGGGATCGGCTGACTTTTTGGACTTTGATTTGTTTTTTGGCCTTTGGGCAAGCAGAAATTTGGTACGGTGTATGAAATTTGAAAATATGGTACTTGCCTTTGTCATGACATTAAGAAAGAAGTTAAAGGGGACTACTTTGTTTTAAATTACATGTAAGATTTATGTCTTTTACTTTATGGAGCCTTCAAGCTTTCAGTAAAATTGATTTTGATGTGAATTCTAGGAATTGACGATTAATGTTGCTGGTGCTTACAGTGATTAACTACAGTTTCAAAATCTTGGAGAATTAAGGGAAAAGATTAACTCTCGAAGATTGTGAGCTATTGAGAGAGAAGAGATGCTATGTATAATATATTTTTATCACATCGAGTAATCCTATAAATGTTTCTCTCTCTCTTTCTCGTATAGAGAATTTATCCCATCATAATGACCTTTTTTTTATTACAAAGGAAAAAAAACAATGTAAACTACACTTTATCTTATCCCCTGTGACATGATATTTTTTGGCTGTCTTGACGGACTCACTCTCATAGTTCTGCTGGGACTTCTGTCAACACATGCAGTCTCAGACTGGCGAATGCTGCTATGTTCGGTGTGCTTGGTTGAGAGTTGTACTAGAATGGGTGACCTCTGGGGAAGCCTTCGTGTTACACCCCTACCCATGACCATTTTCAATACACATTGATGTGTCATAAATGCAAATAAAATATAAATGAGATTTTTTTCTTTGTTAGCCTATGAGATGTCTTAGGAGGGTTCTAACTATAAGAAGACACCTTTAAATCATTTACACTTATACTAATTTTTGCTCGTATCGGGTCAGTTTGTAAGAGATAAAGTGTTGGCCAAACAAAATTTTCTATTCTCAGGGCTCAAATTCGAGACCTCTGATTAAAAGATGAGAATGTTGAAATACTCGTACTAACTTATTTGGTTAAATCTAAATGAAATTTATTATATCGAAAATATGCTAGAATTTTGTTATGCATGCCAATTTCCTTTACATCTTACTTTACAATTCAAGCCTCGTATTCTTCTCGTGGACTTGCTTTCATGTTAGTCTTCCTCTTAATTTGCTGGTTGGGTCGGGTTCAGCAGAATTAAATTTGCATTAGTAACTGTTACTCTCGAGTGTCCTCCTTGGTGATAATTGTGCAACCAAAACATAATTTTCCTTCTAAGATTATGATTGTTTCCTATTATAAGCTTCCCTTTTCTTCTCAGCTCCTGGTTACATCGACTTGAATTTTTCCATTAGAGTTTTCATAGCTTCATCCTCCTGTCATGCCTTCGAAATCATTTCCCATAATTCTGCAATGATGACCAACTGTAAGAGCTCACTATGAGTGGTTTATGAGAGGACATTAGCCCTCTTATTTTCAACCCCCTTTAATAGTAAATTTCAAAGTTAAAACCCAGTAGTTTATATTAGAAAAAAACTTTATCAAAAATAGTGCAATATTCTAACGTGATTCATATAATAAGATTATAAATCCTCCAGTTACGTTGTCCAAGTATTGTATAAGAAGAACTACAATAACAAAGAATCTCTTGAAGCCTTAAAACTCCAATAAAAATTCTCAATTACTCAAAATTTTAGTTTAGCCTAATGTGTTTTTGTAGTGTATGTCTTGATGGAAAATGTACATTATCCATTTAGGCTAAAGACTCACATATATATGTAAACTACTCACCATCAATGTAGTTATTTAACCGGAGATAACATCCTTATTTTCTCTCTAACTCTTTCAACCATCATTCTTATCTTTTGCTATCCTATATCAATTAAATCACTTGGGCACTTAATAGAAAGATAAGATTAAACATAAACGATTTACATTTTCCCACTTGGTTCATGCGATTTAATATTATAACAAGAAAGCAAATGGCAGAATTTGCAATCAATATTTATGACCAAATGAACTGCACAAAATGAGAGAAATAATTATTTAAATGTATAGAAGTGTGCAAATAAATTGATGAATAACATGAGAAATAACAATGATCATGTTGCAATATCGAAGAAGTTAAACCGCTAATTGGCCCCATAAGCTTTTTGTGATCCTTAAATGACTCAATCGGTATTCCTTTAGTCAAAGGATCAACAACCATTAGTTTTGTACTTATATGTTGAATAGACACTTTCGACTCTTTGCACGATCCCTAACTACAAGATACCTTATGTTGATGTGCTTGCTTCAACTCATATTATTCTTATTATTGGTAAATGAGACTGCAGAGGTATTATCACAATATATCAACAATGGTCTTGATACAATATCAAGGACCTTTAACTTTGTGATAACATTCCTCAACCAAAATACCTATGATGAACATTCGTAGCAAGCAATATATTCAGCCTCTATAGTAAATGATGTCACTATTGACTGTTTCATACTCCTCCAAGATACAACACCTCTAGCAAGAAGTATATTTATTTGTATTTTCACATCTAGCAAAATTTGGATTTGAATATCCAACGATCTTCAATTTATCAGAGTAACTATATGCGAGTTTAAAATCCTTGGTTCCTTTTAGATATCTCATAACCTGTTTAGCAGCTTTCCAATGTGTCAGACCTTGTTTACTTTAGTATCTTCCAAGCCTTCCTACCGCAAATGCAAGATCAGGTCTCAGGTCTTGTGCAAACAAGTTGTACATAAGACTTCCAATTGCTGAAGCACATGATTTATTTTCCATCTCCTTTTATTCCATAACGCTTTTGGGACATTGAGGCAGATTGAATTTATCCCCTTTAACAACAGGTGATCCTTTCGGAGCACTTGCTTGCATATGAAACCTTTCTAAAACTTTTTCAATGTAGGTCTTTTGAGATAGTCCCAGAGTCTTTCAAGGTATATCTCTGTGAATTTCTATGCCAATGACATATAAAGCTTCACCTATATCCTTCATTTTAAAGTTTTGAGATAGCAATTATTTTGTCTCATGTAACAAACTTAAATCATTACATGCAAGTACTATATCATCTATATAGAGGATTAAGAAAATAAATTTTCCCTAAACCAATTTGACATAAATACATTGATCCACAACATTTTTAACAAAATCATATGAGACAATTACGTTATGGAACTTGATATGCCATTGACAAGAGGCCTATTTCAATCCATATATAGATTTCCTAAGCTTACAAACTAGTTGAGAACCATGTTCCTTATTAAATCCCTCAGGTTGTTTCATATATACCTCTTCTGCAAGATCCCTATTCAGAAATGTTGTTTTCACATCTATTTGATATAGCTCTAAATCAAAATGTGCTACTAATTCCATAATGATTCTAAAAGAATCTTTCTTAGAAAATAAAGAAAAAGTTTTATGATAATCAATAGCCTCCTTTTAAGTTAAACCTTTGGCTACAAGTCTAACCTTATATCATTCAATATTACCAAAGGAGTCTCGTTTTGTTTTAAAACCCCAGTTATAACAAACTAATGAGGCCCTTTTGGGTAACTCAATGAGGTCCCATACTTGATTTTTAGCCATTGATTCCAACTCTTCCTTCATGACATTGTAGCATAAATTGGAATTTTCTCCATTCATAACTTGTGAAAACGAATTAGAATCATCCTTAAGTCTAATGTCAAAATTAGACTCTTCAAAAACAGGTTCTTCATAAGTTTGTCTTTCATGGGGTACCTCTACATGAATTGGTTGTTCTTCTATAGTGTCAGGAGGATTTTGAAGAACAATCAACCCATTTTCTTTCACTGATGTATCAATTTCCTTCTTTTCCTCGAATTGTAAATCACGAGAAATTTCACTCCCTTTAATATCAAACTCCTCAAGGAATTTGACATTTCCAGCTTCGACAATCTTAGGAGTGTACGAAGGACAATAAAACTTGTATCCTTTTGAGTTAGTTGCATAGCCAATAAAGAAGTCACTTTGGGTTCTTGAATCCAATTTCTTAATTTGATGATTGTAAACCTTCACTTTAATTGGAAAACACCATACATGTACATATGCTAAATTTGGTTTCTAACCTTTCCATAGCGCAAAAGGAGTTTTAAGAACAACCTTAGTTGGAACCCTATTTAAGATATATACCACCATTTTTAAAGCCTCACTCTAACAGGATAATGGTAGATTTTAATTACTAATCATACTCTTTACTATATCCATTAGCGTTTGATTCCTCCTTTTAGCTACACCATTTTGATATGGTGTGCTTGGCATTGTGTACTGTGCCACAATTACTTTTTATTCTAGGAATGTCGCAAGTGGACCGAGTATTTTTCCTTGTTCAGTATATCGACCATAATATTCACCACCCCTGTCTGATCGTACAATCTTTATTTTCCTTTCTGTTTTTTATTTGCTTCAAGTAATAAGACTTAAAAGCATCAAATGCTTCAGCCTCTCCATTTAATAAGTAGAGATACATATATCTAGAAAAGTCATCAATGAATGAGACAAAATATCTCTGACCATTCAGACAATGAGTGGAAAATGGTCCACAAATGTTAGTGCGTATGATTTCTAAAATTTGAGAACTTCTTCTAGAACCATTATTGGTATTGTTAGGTTGCTTTCCTTTAACACAATCCACACAAGTACCAAAATAAGTAAAATTAAGGGTGTGTACAACCCCATCATTCACCAATCTTTTAATTCTCTCAATAGAGACGTGACCTAATCTCTTATGCTACAATCTACAAGAATGTTCGTCAATAGTCATTCGTTTAGGACCAACATTCTCTACATGCATAGTTAAGAGGCTATTCTCAAAATTTGAATCTAAATCTATTATAACCAACACTCACTTTATTCTTTAATAATGTAAAAATATAGTCATAAAAATAAAATCCATAGCCCAAAACAACTAATCTTGAAATTGAAATTAAATTTATAAAAAATAAGGAACATAAAAGTGTTTTCCAAATCTAAAACAAAACTAGATTTCAAAACAAGTCTATAAGTCCTAATAGGAACGCATCCCATTTCCTGAATAGATGCCTTGTTCACTGCCCTTGATTTTCCGTAGATTGAAAAAGCCTTGCATGTTATTAGCAATGCTAATTGAAGAGTCAAAATCAATTCACCAAATGTTATTTGATAATTTTACAAAATAAGATTTATAATACACAAAGGTGAAGAGGTTACCTTTCTTTTCAAGCCATTTCTGGTACTTTAGGCAATTTTTCTTTATATGCCCTTTCTTTTTGCAAAAGAAGTACTTGTCTGGTTTGCCTTATGCCTTCATTGGTTAGAACTTGTGCTAGTTTTGGCATTTCCTTTATCATAAGTTGTCAAGTTTGAGCTTTCAAACTTCTCATGCTTGAACCTTTCTTCCTCTTGAACACACATGGCCAAAAACTGTTAACAAACCATTTATCCTTATGTGTTAGAAGAACTTTTGAAAGGACCATACGCCATTGGAAGAGAAGTAAGAATAAAGTGCACTATAAATGATTCAGATGTTTCAACCTCCAGAGAATTCAACTGTGTAGCAATGTCTCTCATTTGCATAATATGCTCACGCACACTTTTCAAATCATTAAATTTCATACATGAGAGTTTCTGTATTAGGGTACTTTCCATGGCCTTGTCAGAAGTCACAAATTGCTCCTCAATGGCCCTTATGAAGTCCTTAACTTTAGTGCATTGAGGGATAGAGCCTCTAATGCTTTTGTTTACATGAGTTTTAATGAGCGTCAATCTCAAACAGTTTGATCACGCCCACTTTTCATAAAAGGCTTTCTCAATTGGCGAACTTTCCTCCGTAGGAACATAAGGAACTTCCTCACAGAGTGCCAAATCAAGATCCATGTACCCTAAGGTAAGAAGAACTCAATCTTTCCAATCAGAAAAGTTCTCACCAGTTAAAATTGGAATTGAGTTACTAGAAATAGCAGTAGGAATAATTGCACAACAAGATACAAATATATTATTGCTATGTAATGAAACTAAAATGAAATCAACCAATGTCAAATTTCAATGTAGTAAATCAACCTTCTTGTAGGCAAAGGTGCAACATTCATAAAATTTACTATAAATTAATAACAAGACTAGTTAATATAAATTCCAAAATATAATTTCCATATTTATGGACCTAGGAAATAACAATATCTAAATTCACCATCTTGTTCCAATTAAGGCATAAAATAAAAACCTTCCAGTGGGTAAGAGTAATTATTTTATCCAAACCATTGCAATTTAATTATACATAGTCACACGACTATTAATAACCCTTTATTTGACGTTAAAATTTTCAAGGGATTAAGATGCTGTGGCTATCCTTAATCATACGCAGATTCTCGAGTATATCAAATCAAAGAAGAAAGTGTACAAACTTGAAAGAACACTGTGAAACAAATATGTAAAAAATCTTATCTCTGTAATTTATATGTGGAAACTATATGTACGTCCATAACAAAAACTTCCAATATGTATAAAACATATGTATATATATCCTTGTTTAGCCAAAACAAAAAATGCACAACAATCCATGTTTGTTTTTTTTCTTCTTCTTTCTTTTCAATGAATAATATGTACGTCCATCAAAAGATTTTTATAAAGCACATGCATATCTTGTTCATGCCAAAACAAAAACAGAAAACAAACCATGTTTTTTTTTTCTTTATTGAAGGACATGTACGTCCACTAAAAGATTTTCAATTTGTCCATTAAAAAAGATTTCAATACGGATAAAACACATGCACTATGTTCACACCGAAACAAAAATGTACAACAAAACATGCTTGCCTTTTTTTAATTGTTTGCAATCATTAAAACCAACATATAACATCATATTGAGCAATATACACTTAAGATGTGAGCCCATAACCTAATATTAAAAAAAAAAATCAAAGATAGTGTAATATTCGAACGTGATTCATATAATAATAATAATACCTCCAGCCATGTTGTTGAAGTAATGTTTGAGAAGAACTGTAGCAACGAAGAATCTCTTGAAACCTTAAAACTCCAACAAAAATTCCCAATCACTTAAAATTCTAGTTTAGCTTATTGTATTTTTGTGTTGTATATCTTGATCGAAAACATGCATTATCCACGTAGGCTAAGGGCTCATATATATATATATATAACTACCCACCATCAAGGTAGTTATTTAACTGGAGATAACGTCCTTATTTTCTCTTTAACTCCTTCAACTATCATCCTTATCTCTGGCTATACCATATCAATTAGAGCACTTGGGCCATTTAACAGAAAGATAAGATTAAACGTAGACGGTTTACAGTTTAGATAGCCATCGTTGTTGAAAAGGAGTGGACAACCTATTTTCTAGAAGGTGCTTCTAAGTCTATTGATTTGTGTTGATAACAAAGTGCTTATCTAGCAACTACTGCCCCCACTTCTGCACTGCATATATGATGGCCAATAACTCTCTTTCATTAGTGGATAATGCCATATGTCTGGGAGAAAGAGCTTTATTAATAAAGGCAATGGAATGCCCCCTTTGAGCAAGAATTGCCCCCATACATGCCCATAAGTATCATCCTCAATGGCAAAAGTATCTTTAAAATCAAGTAATGCTATCACAGATGGGTTAGACATGATTGAGGTGCTCAAAAGCCATCTCTACCTCTAAGTTCCAGCCAAATGCATCCTTTTTGAGAGGTCGAGTAAGGGGTGGAAAATTTCCCATAATCTTATATAAACCTTCTATAATGGTTGGTTAACCCCAAAAAGGCCTCTTAGTTGCTTCAATATTGTTTGTATTAGCCAATCTAGAATGGAATACATTTTGTTGGGGTACTTGGCAATTCTTTCTAGGGATATAATATACACCAAATACTTGATAATTACCTCCTCTGCGATAGTGTTTTATCCATACTTTGCTGCCCAACAGTTCTAGCTCCTCCCCCAGTAGCTCCCCTTAGTATTACCCTTTTGCCATACACCAGGAAATCAATAACATGATTGATGAAGTCAAAATGGACTCTCCTTAAAGATGTAAACCATTATACACCCACCACCACTTCACATCCCCTTAAAGGCATAAGGTATAGATCTAATGAGAAGGTAATGTGCTACATCCTTCATTGAAAAATTTCCACCACTGAGTCATGTGCTATTCTGCCCCCATTAGCTACCCTTACCATCATAGGTTCTATCTTGGAGATTTTGCACCCTAACTTATGAGTGAGTTGTACATCAATAAAATTATGTGTACTGCCTGTATGTAGTAGCATTTGTAGCCTTCTCCTCCCAAAATGTCTAATAACCTAGTTGCTTAGTAGTTTGTTACCTCGATCAGTGCATAAAATGACATATGAGCCAATTCATTTTCTAACTCTTTAGTCCTTCTTTAACTTCTTCTTCTTCCTCTACCAACCCTAGGTGACACAATTATGTTCACCAACCCTTGCATTTATAACGAATCTCATATTTTTCTTCACATAAGTAGCACAACCCATGACCTTTTTCTCTTTAAATTCTACAGGGATTAATGTCCTTCTCTTAGGGTTTGGTTTGAAGAGAGCTCCACTGGTCCTATTCTACTGGTTCTAAGGTTTTTGTGTTTGGGTTAGATGCCTAGAGAAAAAGGTTTTAATGTTTGGTTTTTTATTGGTGTCGTTTCGGGTAGGAAGAATGGGACCTTTGTTGGTGAATTTCACCTTTTGTGCCTTCAAATTGGCCTCACAAATCTTCATTAGGCTATATACTTGTTGAGTGGTTTATGAATGGTACATTCTTACTACATATCTCACCTCCTCTGCTAACCCAATAATAAAACAACTGAGGGCATATTTCAGTGTCAAATTTAGTCGCATTGCATGATACTCCTTTACACTCCCAATTTGTGTCAACTCCTTAAGCTTAAATATATGGTCATCATATGTCTCACCAAAGTGAGCTATAATTGCCATTACATACTCCTCCTAGAAAGGTATTACATTACCCCTTTTATTCATAAAAGCTTGTGCTACTGGAGAGCTGTGCTTTCTAGATGAATAGAAGGCAACGAAACCTTAGCTTGTTCACTAATACTATCAAGTAAGAAAAATTGCTCTATCTTATGGAGCGAAGATTTCAAATTCTCACTCCCAAAATTTGGAAAGTTATTCTAGTCAACGGTGAAGAGTGTTGGTGAAGGTTGCCAATAATTTCATAGATCCTATTTCCATACCCTTGAATCCCAAATTTATCTACAATAATATTATCAATAGGTCTAGTAGTTTGGTCATCAATTACCACTATAAATGTTTTTCTCATTCCCTTGTACGAAGAGTCTCTCTTAATATAAGAATCATCTTGAATATATACTAATGAAGCCACCTGACTCATGTTAGAAATGAAAATAAAATCTTAATGGAATTTATTACAACAAAAACATACCAGAATTTTGTTATGCTAACATATGCTAGTTATGTAATAGCCTTGTATTCTTTTTATGGACTTGGGTCACTCTTCCTCTTGATTTGGGCTAATTGGGTCAGGTTCAGGAGAATTAAATTTGCATCAAATTTCTATCACATTTGAATAAATGAACCTTTTCTTAAACATTTAACCTAACCTTGAAAACTAATGTGATGAGACATTAACGAGGGACTATTACAAGCATTGTGTGAGCCCCACATGTGTAAATAAATATTAAATAACAATTTTAATTAAAATTCCTGAATGTATACCTCGGTTTAACCATCTCTTGACACGTAACATTACTTTTGACTCGATCTAAACTGGTCTTGTTATGGAAATAGTCGCATGTTAGGTTTTTTTTTCCCTCAAATAACATAGAAAGATGGACACAAAAATGTCATAAATTTTTATTTAAAATTTGTTTTTAATCACTATTCAAATATTTAAAAAAGTAAAATAAGTAATTTTGACTTTAACCTCACAACAAGTCTCGTAAATATTTCTTTTTCTATAATATCGACATTTCATATTATTTCCAAACATTTTTTGGTGGAAAAAGTAAAAAAAGCCAACCTGTATCTAAAATATTAATAAATGAGCCAGCTCAGTCCAGGTTTTCTTTTCTTGCCTTTTATTTGTTTATTTATGAAAACATATATAATAATGAATTGAATACGAACCTTTACGCCTCTGGGTCTTTCTTCCTCCCACCAAAACAGTCGGACACAGTCACACACCTACGCTTGATCAACAGTTGGAAAAAAACTAAGAAATACCCATTCAACTCAACTTCGTGTTTCCAAATCCCAATGGCACAAAAACTTCGTCTTCGTCTTGGTCTTGGTCTTGGTCAGTTTCGGTTTCAGTTTTGCTGCTAACACGGCAGCAATTCCAAGAAAACAGAAAACCCACCATTGGAAAACCCAAAAAAGCAAGGGCAGAGCCAGAGCTATACTTGGCAACCAAAAATGAAGAAGATGAAGGCAGCACGGGAGGCGTTGTTGTTGCTGTTGTTTTTCTTTGTGGGTTGTTGTTACCTGATCGGAGTTGTTGAGTCAGATCTTGCTTCAGACAGGGCTGCGTTGATAAGTATACGCGGAGCAGTTGGTGGAAGATCCCTACTTTGGAATCTCTCGAGGAGTCCGTGCTCGTGGGTTGGCGTCGCTTGCGTCTCTAACAGAGTTGTTGAGCTTCGCTTGCCTGGTATGGGGCTTTCTGGTCAGCTACCTGCTGATGCTCTTGGCAATCTTACTCAGCTCCACACTCTGTCTCTTCGTTTCAACGCACTCAGAGGTTTCATTCCGCCTGACATCGCCAATCTTCATTCTCTCCGCAATCTTTACTTGCAAGGCAATTTCTTTTCTGGGGAGATTCCTGGATACTTGTTCGTTTTGCGGGACTTGGTAAGGCTCAACCTTGCTTCCAACAATTTCTCTGGTTCCATCTCTCCCGGTTTTAATAACTTGACGCGGCTGAGGACTCTCTATTTGGACCATAACCAGCTTACTGGTTCTATTCCTGACCTCAATTTGCCTGCGCTTGAGCAATTCAATGTTTCTTTCAACAACTTGAATGGTTCTATTCCATCCAGGCTATCCGACAAACCAGCCATTGCCTTTGAAGGTAACTCCCTCTGTGGGATACCCTTGTTATCTTGTGACAATAGCACTTCCAGTGGCAGTGGTAATAACAGTGACGATAACAAGTTGTCTGGTGGAGCAGTTGCTGGCATAGTCATTGGTTGTGTTACTGGATTTTTGTTGCTTTTAATGATTTTGATCTTCTTATGTCAAAGAAAGAGAGGTGAGAAACAAGGTTCTAATAAGAATGTTGGGGGAGTGAAGAGTTATGAAGCTGACATCTCACGTGAGAAGCCTGTTGGTGACAGTACTAGTGCAGGTAATGTAAGTTCAGGATCCGCTGCGGCTGTAGCCAGGGTGGAGGCTAGGAGTGGCGGAGGAGGGTCCAAGAGCTTGGTGTTCTTTGGAAACTCACCTAAGGGGTTTGATTTGGAGGATTTGTTGAGGGCTTCTGCTGAAGTTTTGGGGAAGGGGACTTTTGGGACAGCTTATAAGGCCACTTTAGACATGGGTTTGGTGGTGGCTGTCAAGAGATTGAAGGATGTCAGTGTTACAGAGAAGGAATTTCGTGAGAGGATTGAAACAGTTGGCAAAATCAATCATGAGAATTTGGTACCACTAAGGGCTTATTACTATAGTTCTGACGAAAAGCTTCTTGTTTATGATTACATGCCCATGGGAAGCTTATCTGCACTTTTGCACGGTGAGTTCGTCTTGCTTTACTTAATGACATTTATATTTCTTTATGATTGCTGTTCTTCGCTTTTGTTCATCTTGATAGATGGATTATTGTTATGTACTAAATAGTTGTGTCATTTTGCTTACGTACTTGGAATACAAGTTCGTTTTAGTGGATTTGCATGTAGAAACTACTTCGGCTTTCTGTCAGTATTTGTTGAATGATGTATGTCATTCACTTACTTGGAGGTTTGAATTTCTCGAATTCTGAATAGAAACGGATAGAGTATCGGAATTCATGTATTTCTTCTGTGAACAAAGAAGTTTTAAGTTGCAGTGCACATGCTGAGTGGCCAGAATATGCTGGAACTATTTACAATGTTGAGATCAAGTGTCATAGCAGCAGAGAAGATCAAAAATCTTTCTAGCTCTTTTTATCATGTTAGTTTGTTTAACTGCAGGAAACAGAGTGGCTGGTATGACTCCCTTGAATTGGGATACCAGGTCTGTCATTGCCCTCGGTGCTGTCAGAGGAATTGCATACCTTCATTCTCAAGGCCCTGCATACTCTCATGGAAACATCAAGTCATCAAATATCCTGCTTACTAATTCCTTCGAAGCCTGTGTATCGGATTTTGGCCTTGCTCATCTCGCTGGTCCCACACCTACCCCCAACCGCATTGATGGTTATCGAGCTCCGGAGGTGACAGATGCTCGTAAAGTATCCCAAAAGGCTGATGTTTACAGTTTTGGTGTTCTACTTTTGGAATTGCTTACTGGAAAGGCTCCTACACATTCTGTCTTAAATGATGAAGGGGTAGACCTTCCAAGATGGGTCCAGTCTGTGGTTAAGGAAGAGTGGAATTCTGAGGTGTTTGATCCTGAGCTTCTACGGTATCAGAATGTAGAGGAGGACATGGTTAAGCTCTTGCAGCTTGCAATTGATTGCACTGCACAATATCCTGATAATCGCCCATCAATGGCTGAGGTCAAAGGCCAAATTGAGGAGCTATGTCAATCAAGCTCGCAAGAGCATGATACCATTGTTGATGATCGGGCCTCTCAACACACTTATTCAGTTGATTCAGGTGCTCCCACATTTACATAAAAGGGCTATACAGAGATCGGCCGCTTGTCATTGTTTCTTCTTCAATTGGTTGTTCATTCTTTCAGAATCACGTATTTCTTATTTCTCTTGTACCCTTATTCCTTGATGTTTTCGTTATTAAGAGAAAACTTTTCCTGTCTTCTTATTCCTTTTTCTTTTTTGTTCCTTTTCCTTTTTCTACAGTTAGCTGAAGCAATCTGCATTTGGTTATGTAACTTTATCTTCAATGCTGTATTGGGAAAGGGATGCCGTTATTAATATCAATGATTGGCTGTTTGAAGTGTGAAAATCTTGAAATATTGCTACAGTCATCAGTTAGCTTTGTGCTTTGTTTCATCAGAATTTGGATCATGATGGATGATAAGATGCTCTTTTATTTATTAGACTTGGCATAATTTCCATCTAGGCATTTGGTCAATAAACAGTAAATTTTCTTCTACTTGATTTCAAAGCATCTACTTGGACTTTTATTAGTGTCCAAGGGATGACTTGATTTGAACATGGTTAAGTTTTAATGCTGTGATACTCATAATGAGAGGAGGAGGTGCCAAGTCGGCTTGAATAATTCATGTAAGGGTCTTGTCTAATTAAGGTTTAGACTATTATGAAATCGGACAGGGAAATCTTCGTTTGCTTCTTATTGTTATTGACCGAGACAGAATATTTATATTTATGAGAATTAACTCGTACCAAGGACTAATCTTCATAGTGAAACTTAGTTTGTATATCTTTACTAATTGAGACATGGGTCTATTACTTTTTGATTGATTCCATTCCAAGGCAAGATTTGAGCATAATAAAGGAGAAAAGAAGAAAACATATACAAAGAAAAGAAAAAGTTACTTATTCGCTGTTGGTCTTTGAGTTTTCTTCTTTATGAGCATTTTTCAGTTTGAATTGAAACATGCATCAGTCACTTCTTTCACTTTCCCTTTAGAAGTTTTCAGATCTTTATTCTTCTTTATATTGTGCTCTGCCATGGTGTGTTTTATGTTGGACGGACATAGATAGATGTATTATAATTGTGGTCTTGAGATGTTCTTGTAATGACCGTACTTTTTGCTTTGGTTAGAACTTTGGTTTGTTGAAACTGAGTTGTCTTAAGTAACCTATAAGCATCTTTGTCCCTATTGCTTCTTTCACAAATCCAATTTGTTAGAACTGAGCTGTATTGTTAGTTTCATTAATAGAGACAATAATGGTCTTGTGCAATCTCTTCACTTTCAAGTTTTGGTACACATTTTTGGTTCAGAGAAGATCACTAACTTATTAAGGTACGATACTTGCAACAGAATTAGATTGTTAGGTAAAACATCTTGACAATTCAACCAAGAAAATGAAATCCTAGAGGGTAGTAAAAGATACGGTTTAGTGGTCCAATGGTACAAGAAAAAGCAAAAAAAAAAAAAAAGATACCAGCTTAAGCAAGTTTTGGAAGATTCATCCTCTTCCCTAGAGATTGTAATGAGAAATGGAGAGAAAATTGCAAGAGAAAAAGGACACATCCATACCTACAACCACTGTATAGAGAGATACAGGTCAAGCTGGTCATGACTCTTAACTGCTGATTGATTGCAATTTTAATACGACAATGATTTGCATATGGACCCGTCTTAATACTATGCATTCAAACCAATTATGGAACCTTAAGAACCACTCAATAATTGGGGTTCTTCCTGTGCATCTGACGGAAATGACATGGCTTACTTACCATTTTGTACTTCTTTTCTTTAATTTTTTCCCTTTCGAAAAGATGATTCTTTTTTTACATATCTCCAAGACAAACGCTGAAATGGGTGACAAATCAAGCAAGTTCTACCCAACCATTTATAGGATAATACATACCAATACTGATAATTGTGAAATAGAAATGTGGGTTGGTGGTAGCCATGACTCTTTGGCAGCAAATTGGAAGATTTCGGTACTTACTATCTTAAAACATCAATGAGAGCTCTAGTTAATCAAATTTCTGTGGTTAACATAATCTGATTGACAGGTCGTCAGGGTACAATCATGCTAGACATGTTTGTTTGCAACATACAAGTACATAATGTTTAAGAGAGTCAAGAATTTGTGAAATCAGAAGATGGATTGAAAATTTAGATTCCCACGAGTTTTTTTTGGCATTAAACAGCTCAAAACTCTTAATAGCTAAGACGAGCCGAAGACCTCTTTAAGATATTTTATACTTAAAACTCTAACAACTCCATATCTGCTCTTAGGGCTTTGACGAGTCAAAACTTTGACAGATGAATCATATCTTTATTTTCCAAAAACGATCTAAATTTTGCTTGTCTATTTATTTATGTATTTACGAGATTACACTTTTCTTTATGTATTTGGGGTAGATACTATGTCATACCATTAAGGTAGGATCAATCAACCTTTTGACAATGTGCAATTATTATTATGATGGAATTTCAAATCTATAATTTCACTCAAGTTTTGCAATAATCAACCGACCTAAACTGAGGGTTGAATGTGAAGATTGACACATCTTACTAGCCTTTATAAAATGAAATATAAGGATGTTTAGAAAGTTCTAAGTCAGTGATTGTTTGAAATTACTCTAGTAATTAACTTCTAATAGTGATACCTTCAATGGTATAGGTTAGGATGGACCTGAGGCCTCTAATGCTCTGGGCGATCTTCACATGGTTAATTCCATAAGCTTGTAAGAAAATCCAATTATAACACTCCAATAATTAAATCGAATTCAAGTTTGAGGATATTGTTTTCAAGATATGAGTGATCTTTGTTATCATAATTCTCACAACTGACTTGACAAACTATGGAGCTTACAATTGGTGATAAACCTTAAGAACTAAGTTGGTCCATCGAATATGTCATTATGTATCAACTAACATATTAGACTAGTGTTCGTCTAGTGAGATTGCATACTTTCATTTTAACTTATTCTCTAAAGAATGTGAACCATTTCTTTTTAAAAAATCAATCAATTGAAATTCATTAGTACTAATTTAAGAAAAAAAGTTGGTTGATATCTCACTTATGATTTACAACTCATAATTCTAATTATTATATTGAAGTATTGTTGAAATAATTATGGATGAAAATACATAACAAAGAAAGACAAGGTATAGCTCTATATTAAAAGAAAGGAACAGACACGGTTGATCATGTCATCATATAGTTTAGAGTACATATCAAAACATTAGATTTTACAAAAAATAGAACTTGAACAGGGGAATAGGTATTACACGCCTTACACTTTACATTGCCACATAATATGTAAATGTTATAGATCTCTATTCTAGGAAATTACAACTGTACATGAGAAGGTCCTAATTTGATTTAGCTAATTACAATTGTACATGATATGATCACGATCTAATTTAGCTAACTTATTGGAATCAAATATTCACCATGAATATCTCTCAACACTTCCCCTCAAGTCGATCTAAAAATGCCTTGCATGCCCAGCTTGCCAACTAGATCACTAAACTGCTTCTTAAGTAACTTTTTTGTGAGAATATCAGCCACCTGTTGAGAAATAGGAACATATGGAATGCATATGGTGCCATTTTCAATTTTCTCCTTAATAAAGTATTTGTCAACTTCTATATGTTTTGTCTTGTCGTGTAGGACTGGATTATGTGCAATTGAAATTGCAGCTTTATTATCACAATATACCTTCATAGGAATAGAATTAGGAACCTTCAGCTCCTCCAATACCCTTTTTACCCATAAAGCTTCACAAATTCCATGAGCTAGAGACCTAAACTCAACTTCAATACTACTTCTTGCTATAACTGTTTGTTTCTTGCTTCTTTAAGTTTTCAAATTCCCTCCAACAAATGTACAGTAACTTGAGATAGACCTTCTATCAACAGAGTTTCTTACCTAATCAGCATTAGTGTATACTTTTACTTGGAGATTGTTCCCTTTTTGAAACATCAGGCCCAATCCAGGAGTACCTTTTAGGTATCTTAGGATCTTATTCACTGCAACAAAGTATTCTTGACCTAGTGAATGCATAAATTGACTTATCAAACTCACAACAAATGCTATGTTAGGTCTTATATGAGACAAATATATCAATCTTCCAAAAAGTCTTTGAAATTGGTCTTTATCAACAACTTATTCAGCTTTAGCAAGAGCAAGTTTGACATTAGATTCAGCTGGATTTTTTGCTGGCCTATAGTCAAGTAGTCCAATCTTATTGAGAAGATCTAAAACATATTTCCTTTGATTCACAAAGATGCCTTCCTTTGATCTAGCAAATTCCAAACCTAGGAAGAACTTTAGAGGTCCTAGATCTTCAATTTCAAATTCTTGAGCAAGCTTTATCTTCAACGTCTTAAGTTCTTCAACATCATCTCCAATTAGAATTATATCACCAACATATACAATAAGAATAGAGAGTTTACCTTCCTTAGATCTCCTGTAGAAGATGGTGTGATCTGCTTGACTTTGACGGTAACCATAGCTTTTCATAGCCTTCCCAAATTTGTCAAACCATGAGCTTGGTGACTGCTTTAGGCCATATAAAGCTTTTATTAGCTTTCACACCTTGTTCTTCCCATAGGTCCCTTCACATCCTGGAGGTAGGCTTATGAACATCTTCCAATCAAGGTCTCCATTTAAGATTGCATTATTGGCATCAAGTTGATGTAATGCCTAATTAAAATTCACAACCAAAGATAAGAGAATTTGTATAGTTTTTACCTTGGCCACTGGAGCAAACATTTCTTGATAATCAATACTATATGTTTGAGTGAAGCCCATAGTAACCAGCCTCACCTTCAGTCTTTCCACACTTCCATCAACCAAAAATTTTACTGTGAACAACCACTTACATCCTACTAGCTTTGTCCCCTTAGGTACTTCAATTAACTCGTAGGTTCCATTCTTTTCAAAGGCCCTTATTTCCTATATAACAACGGATTTCCAATCCGAATCAGCAAGTGCCTCCTGAATGTTTCTTGATACAAATAGGTTAGTAATTTAGAAACATGAATTGTGGCATTGTGAGAATTTGTCGTAGGAAAGGTGATTGGACAAGGGATGATTAGTGTAAGGTTCTTTTCCTTTTTTGAGAGTTATAGGAAGAATGAAATCAACAAATAAATCATCATGAACATTAGTAATAGCTAAGTCAATAGGAAGAATGGATTGATCAGGTTCAGAGACAATAAAAGGAAAGGTAGCAAATGGGTTACTTGTATTGAATATGTTTTTAGGTTCCTTCTTGGAGGAGTTTGAGTGGCCTTGCAATTGTAATGTTGGAGTTGATGGTTCTCTACGACTTTGTTGATTCTTTCTCTTATAATAAACGTGAAACTCTTTAGTCTATTCTTTAGGACTGACTGTAGCATTTTTCCCCCTGTCTTGGAATCAATATTGTTTGGTAGATCATGATCCATAATTACGCTAAGTAATGGTGTGACATCCCTAAATTCCGTTCTTCACTCTAACTCTCCCCTTGAAGAAATAATTTTTGATTTTAGAAGAATGTAACATCCATTGAGACTACAATTTTTCTAGTATGTGGATTATAACACTTGTATCCTTTTTGGGAAGGAGCATAACCAACAAACACACATTTATCAGCCTTAGGATCAAGTTTTGATTGGACCTTAGATATATGCACAAAACATAGTTTAAAACATGACTTGATATTCTATTGATTAAGTAAGAAGCAGTTAACATTGCCTCACCCTACAAGTATTTAGGAACATTCATTCAAAACATCAAGGCAAGGGAAATTTGAAGTAAATGTTTATTTTTTCTCTGAGCAATTCTATTTTATTGAAGTGTGTCAACAGAAGTTGTTTGATGAACTATGCCTTTATTTTTAAAAAAATGCCAAGATTTGCTTTGAAATATTAAGTACCATTATCAGAATAAAATGTGCTATTTTTTGGGTGAAACTATGTTTCAATTATGGTACAAAAAGTTTGATATATTTGAGGAACTTCAGATTTTTTCTTAATGGATACACCTAATAAAGTCTAATGTGATCATCTATAAAGGTCATTAACCATTTTTTAGCAGAGATTGTTTTAACACGCGAACGCCCCTAATCATCACTATGAATCAAATAAAAAGGTTTGGAAGGCTGATATGTTTTAGAGGTATAAAAGTTTTTATAGTTTTTTGATAAAATGCAATGTTCACACTGAAGTTTTGAGCAATCAACACCTTTAAACAAATGAGGCATCATTTTATTGAGATACAAGAAGTTAGGATGATCTAATCTATTATGCCAAAGCAAAATTAATTCCTTAACAAAGGTAGAGCGAATACTACTGAGTCATTGAGCTTCTTTATGATTGGAGTCTTCCTCAACAAAGTAGTAGAGACATCTATAAGTTTAGCACTATCAATCATCCTCCTCGTATTCTGTTATTATTAGAGCTTCTTTATTATTATGGCATTGTTTTATTATTATTATTATTACTTTCCTATTATTATTAGTATTCTTATTTTTATTTTCCTGCTCAATAGATGATCTATTTTTATTATTATTACTATTTTATTATCATTATTTATTTATTATATATCTAATTATGTTATCACAGTTTTATTTCTTTTTTTTAGCCTGCATCATTCATATATTATCTCATTTGCATGTGGGTCCATCGGAAACAGTCTCTCTACTATGTAGGGGTAAGACTGCGTACTATCGGACCTCTCC
Organism: Erythroxylum suave; assembly: GCA_027563595.1. Lineage (NCBI taxonomy): Eukaryota > Viridiplantae > Streptophyta > Magnoliopsida > Malpighiales > Erythroxylaceae > Erythroxylum > Erythroxylum suave. The sequence goes on along the minus strand of JAOSBN010000002.1, from coordinate 14,192,103 downwards.
AGACCCCACTGCAATGCGGGATTTCGAACTGAGTGATGATGATGATGATGATGATGATGAATCATCCTCCTCGTAGTCTGTTACTTGAAACACGCAATAAGAATCAAGGAAAGTGATTGTACAATTAGATTCTTGAGTAAGTTTACTAATGGATAGAAGATTGCACCTAAGTTTAAGCACATAAAGGATTGATTTTAGGCAAATATTAGGAGACAAGTGAATTAAACATTTTCCAGTTATAGGAGAAAAAGAGCCATTTGCTGTATAGATTTTTCCATGACCAGAACAGGGATTGTAAGTATGAAATATATGAGAGTTGCTAGTCATATGATCAGAAACTCCAAAATCGATGATCCAACGATTGGAATAGTATGAGAAAGAATAAGATAGAGCTTGAGAAGAATTGAGATTACTACCTGTTTGTGTAACAGAGGCATTGGGGCACTTGTGGATTTAGATTTAGGTTTCAGCAATTTTAGGATTCGATTAATCTGCTCTTGGCTGAGTGGACACCTTATTAGCAATGAGACCCTTTCCAATTGGCTGGTTTTCCATGGAGTTTCTAGCAGGTTTCTTGGGTGTATTTTGCCATGTTACAATAGTCACACCAAACTTGTGCATTCTTTTCAGGTTTCTTACCATGGCTGTCAACATCGCCTACTGCAAAGCTTAAATTTCAATACTAGGATTGGGAAACCATTGTCCAAGCATGACTTGACGTCTACTTTCTTCACGTCTCACCTTAGCAAAGGCTTCTCTAATAGGAGGGAGTAGTTGTCTGCCAATGATCATGCCTCTCACCTCATCATACCCAACATTTAAATCGATTAGGAATTTAAAGATTTTGTTATCCTTAACAGTTTTCCAGTAATGATTAAAATCATCAGGAGATTTCCACTCCTAAACATTAATCATATTTATATCCTACCATATATGCTTTAGGGAATTCAAGTACTTAATAACATTATCCTCACCTTGACTTATTTGACCCAATTTTAGAGCCAGCTCATATACCAGTGACTGATTTACTAAATCATATTACATCTGATGGACATTGTCTTAAAACTCCTTGGCCATATAGTAGCACATATAATTTGAGTTGATGTCTTCCTCCATTGAGTTCACCAACCACGTCATCATTATAGAGTTTTTTGCATTCCATATTGCATGTGCAGGATCATCTATAGCAAGTTCTGCCTTGTATCTGAGTAGCCAATCTCGCCTCTTCCACGAATGTACATTCGTACAAATTGAGATCAACAAAGAAAATTTTCTCCATTTAACAGTATAGAGGTAACCTGGATGGAGTGGGATTCAGAGGTAGGATTATGAGTAATAATAGGTTGAGTAGGGTGACTGGTGGATTCTGTAATGTTAGACATAACTATCTTAGAGGGATGGCGGTAAAGTTTTATTCTTGTTGAGGTTGTTTTGATACCATATAGAAAATAAAACCTGAACAGGGGAATAGGTATTGCACACGTTTCATTTTACATTGCTGCATAATATATAAACATTACCAATTTCTATTCTAGGAAATTACAACTGTACATGATAAGGTCCTGACTTAATTTAGCTAATTACAAGTGTACATGATATGATTATGATGTGATCTAGCTAACTTAATTGGAATCAAATATTTACCAAGAATATCTGCCAGCAGATTTTCTATGTAATATTGGACTAGTGATAACTTAACATCCTTTCTTCTAATTATACTTTCTTAAATGATCCATTTCTTATGTACGGAAGCATACCAGAGATTAAGCACATAAATTCGCTAGACGAGGATATGAGGAGAAGGCCTAAACCACACGGGCTCAACTTGAATAATTATTCGTTACACTTTTGCCTCAAATCCTGTGTTCTTATCTGAAGTGATGGCTTAACATTTCAATGTTAAACGATTGCCGACATAGCTTACCTCAATTTGTCACGTAGTACTCAAATACTTGTAACAGAAATCAAACCATGGTTACCTTTATTGTTCCTGTACTGTAAGAAGTACTTGGAACAGTGGTTGAATCAAACATGGCTGAACAAACTCACATGAGAAACTATAGTACAAAATGTGGGTTTAAGATTTTTTTTTTTCCCAATGATCCACCATAGAAAGAGCACCAAATAGGATGAAACCTTCAATCATTTTGCTGTTTTTGAGTGCTTGATTAGCCAATCAATCACCACATCAATATTTATGGAGTCCTTACAGGAGATCATATAGTAGCAGACCTCTCTATCTGTGATTGATTCAAGACTCCTGCAACCATCAAAAAAGAAAATGGTAACTTACTCCATTATATAACTGATTTGATACAATCCTCACTACGAAATGGCCTGTAAAGTAAAATTCTCTGAAGTTTATCAAAACTTACAGCTGATCTACTAAAGCTTGCTTGGACAGAGCTTCAGATTTGTCGATCTTGTTCCCAAGAATAAGTAGAGGGATTCCATTTAAAGATGGCTTTGTCAGGAGGTCATGTAACTCACTTCGAGAAATAGGTATACTGTCTCTGTCAGCAGCATCAACTACATATCTGGTTTTGGGATGATCATAGAGGCAACCAAAATATGTCAGCTCTTTGACAGATTCCAAGAAGAATACAACATCAGAAAGGATCACCCCAAACTTGATTCAACAGAGAATAAGTTGGAATATTTCTGTCATCTTCAAATACTTACATTTGATTCTAAACTGAGTTCATTGCCCTATCTTCAGTTATTAAAGGGAAAATAAAGTTCATTGTTTTTGTTTTGACTTTTCAGTAAGAAGATAACTCCGAACATTATTTTTCATGTAACATCCAAGGATGTAAATCATGCACAGTTGAAATTTTTGTGCTTGAAAAGTCGTAGCGTGTGAATATATGGATGGAAATAAGTGACATGCGCTAATAGGGAAGGTTAGGATATTAGAGAAGTTACACAATTGCAGAGACCCCACGACAGTAACGTTCCCACATTGTACGAAACCTTCTTTGCCCTCCAAGATCCCAAAGTTTTATTGTCACGTTGCCTTTTGTAACTTTCCGCATGTTAAATCCAACCTGCATCATGTTGTGAACTGTTCCTCATAGGATATCATTAAAATATCAACAACTCCTCAAAATTAGAACAAGGAAATGATACCTACAGTAGGAATCATGTCTTCACTGTATCCTCCTGTCTGGTTAGCACAAAAGGAAAAGAGTCAGGATCAAATGGTGTAAAATTGTCAGAAATTTGGGCAAGATTTGCACTCACGGCAATTGCATTGACAAGAGATGTCTTTCCTGCATTCTGAAGCCCTACAAGGGATAGCTCCATTTCTTGCTTAAAGAATAAGCTGATATATGCACAAAATGCAATTAGCAAAAAGTTAATAGACACAAAACCAGTGGACTCGTTATCCTGATTGGCATTGTCCAGACATTATGACCAGCCTCTAGGATAAAAACTAAAAAGCACTTATATCATTCAGAACACATCACTGGTAGAAAAACATAAATGAAGGCCAGGAAGCTAATACTTTACACGACCAAAGGCTAACCAATTGCAGTACATCTCCAACATGTTATCTCTTGTTTCATAGGTGCCATATGATTCAACTAAGAGAAGTTTCTGTCTAAATGGACGAAACATACAAGTTTTATTAACTACACAGAGTCTAAGAAGTAGATAGCGGATGTATGTATATCCATTCAGAAAGTTTTGCAAACCTAGGACTCAGCAGTAGATGGTTAATTTTAAGAAAGCAAATAGAACATGAAAGGAAATTATCATTTTCATTTTTTGCATGATTTTTCATCAAAGGCATGCAGAAAATTAACAATGCTCGATTCACAAAGAACTATTTTGTGAAGGCCTGGTAATCTACATTGAACAACCTGTGTGGGTAAAGTTAAACCTTAATGTCTCACACAAAAATCACACATAACAAGTAGTGCAAGCATTTTAAATTGCGCCAATACGAAGGAGAAATTTGAACAGTAATATGAGAAACTATAATCTTTCTAATCCATAATTTCTATCCAATTGACTTCATTCCAGCTGATCTCCTACTTAAATCTCAATTTCAGAGTAACAAATTGTTGCAAAAAGGAAAGCAAAAATTATACAAAGACAAATCATCCACTTCCCTAATTTTCTTCCAATACAAGTAAAGTTTGGCTAACAACAGTCCAACAAATGCAGTAAAAGCGGACGCATTTGGCAGGTTCTAAGGCAGACTTATGACAGGTTCTAAGGCAGACTTATGACAATTTCACTAAGTATGAGAAGCAATAATTCCATTCTTGAAAAGGCAATTCCCGATGAAAGCATGACCAGTACAAAGAACGCCTCCATTATTAATGATAACTCTTCCCCTTGACATGCTATCTCCCCCTGCTGCTAAGTCCACTCTTGTTTTGATACAAAAGTTTAAAGCAATAAAGTTCAGAACTCCAAACAACAAGAATAACCACTTTGAATTTCAATAACGGTCTGCCAAAAGAAAAATGTGTTCAACGGCTGGGTTTCAAACATCATTATGGACTTTTTAACATTCGTTTTGGATTCCAGAACTGGTGTTTTGTGAATTATTCACCACGAGCACGTAGGCATATATGTTTAACTTGCAATCAGATGTAAGTTTTATACCAAAAGTAAAAACAGAAAAAGAAAGGAAAACTTGGAAGGTAAACAAGAAAAAGGCCGTAAACAACCCACATGAAGAGCTTTCTTAGAACTTAAAACTCAAAGGTGCAAGAACCGATTTCTCCATAATTTAATTTAGTAACGAAAAGGAAGAAGCTTAAAAAGAAACTGAACAGCCAAAGTTTTCTCTATTAAGACGCATGGGTCTGCAGAGGATTGGTATTCGAAACAAAATGAACAAAAGATATACAGTTTTTACACAGCCAAAGCCAATATGCTGTATCACCAAAATCAAATGAAAGAAAGAACTTTTTTTGTCCCCACAAGGAGAAGCTGCACATCTCAAAATAAGCAGCAAAAAATTAGCACATTCCATCAGTGAATCAATACCAAGTTCTTGTAATTGTTACCTTATAGACCAAGAGATGAGTTGGTTAAGGTCGTAATCATCCAAACAAGAAACCCAGACAGAAACAGAAGCAAAGAAAACAGGGGAATTACCTCCGGAGCCAATTTAGAAGGGAATCCCAGAGACCCATTCGGAGAAGCCAATGTTTGTTGTTGCGAAAGTGAGTTATTATTGTGAGGAGATGCAACAAAATTGCGGAAAAGCAACTTGGTTTGGTATCGAAAGGAAGCGTTTGCTTGACAGTGACTTGAGTTTTGAGGTGTGCTGCGGTCGCCGTTGTCGTCAGTTCTTGGGTACTTTTGCGTAATCGTAATAATAATTAACATCATGACAGTAAAAATTAATGTCTGTTGGGGTCGCCTTGGTCTTTATGGATTGGGCCTCATATACCTTCCTAATGGATTTCTTTGTAATATTTGCAGTTTTTGATCAATTAACTTACAGGCCCATTTTCAGAATCTGACTATTGGGTTTACAAACTCCAATTCAATGTGCGAATTACACGAGGGCTCTTTACGTTGTTTTTGTATAAAGAATCCATGAGTTAATCTAATGTGAGGAGATGGGAGACTCGTAAGTGGCCATTGGCAACTTGATCATGAATGAAGTGAAGGCTTATAGCAATATGTTTCACGTGAGAGTGAAAGACGTGATTAGAATAGCCAGTAGCTCCAATATTTGCACAATAAATGACTGTTGAAGTGGGCAACATGATACTTAAACTTTTAGAGAAGGTAAGCAAGCCAGTTAAGTTATACAATTGTGGAGGCGATGACATGATTTCAGTAGAAGAGTTTTAAATTAACTTTTGTTTCTTAAAGCTTTAAGAAATAAGAATGTTACAAAGAAAAACAACATTAGTCATGGTAAATGCAATCAGTCTTGTTCTCGGCGCAGTTAGTGTTGATAAATGCATGGAAACTCAAGGGAAACTCCTTGCAGATTAGTAATTAACCTATAGTCCATCATGCTATAAGATATGCAAAATACGCTTTATTGCAGACCAATGTGTCACCAGGGTGAGTGCATGAGCTGTGACAATTTGGTAAGTACAGATGCTGTGCCTAGATGAGTGAGAGAAAAACAGTACAAGGGCTAAGAACTTGACGATAAATGGTAGAATGCATATAAGTGCTTCATTACGAAAGTTTCGATTTTTTTAAAATTAAAAAGAATTCATTAATAGCCATAAAAGGCATAAAAAAGGGATAATATAGTGAGAGTCAAATAAAATAAGATATAACAACATAGTTGATTTTAGGAAAGACTAGAATTAGAGGTTCCACCCGTTTCTAATATGAGAGCTTAGTTGATCAGTAACTTATGAGTTACCAAAGTTTCCTTATTTCGGCAATGCAAAATATGAATAAGAGTGTACTTGTCAAATCTCTTCTGCTGATGAACTTTTGGATTTATTTCCCTCTAGATAACATGAACTGCACAATTGAAATTAAGACATCATTTTCCACATAAATATATTTTGCTCCGGCCCATTCAAGAATCTTGTGCCAATTGGATTCAAAGCAATATGGTTTAGGGTGTGCTTGCCCAAATGGAGGTTGTGAATTCACATTTGAAGTATAAATGGGCTATAGTTTTTTCTTCAATAATGCAGAATTCACAAAGAGGTTAATAGAGTCATGAATCCTATCTTTTGTCTTTAGTTTACCTTTAGCTGCTAGCCAAGTTGTTTGGACGTCAAAGATGCTTTGCATACTACATTGAACTATGATATATCTGGGGTAGGAGGTTTATTAGCTTTAATGCAGGAGGAATTTGAGAAAACCCTATTAGAACTTGAATTCCAAATATACTTGTCTGTGCTAAAAGAATCAAGTTGATAGTTTGGTACATAGGTCTGGAGCCTTTCAAACCCTCCACCTTGAAATCGCTAGGAGTTGTTTTCAATGAAGATACGGACTTCAGCATGTGATGAAATTCTTTTGACAAGGTAGAAATATCATTTCTAAGGTGAAGAGGGCTAAAGAATGTCTAATTATCAAATTAGAACCAAGAATCATTTCCATTTCCCATATGGATATTGACAAAGGGGTATACTAGATGTCTTTTCCATAAAATCTGAATGAAGAACCAAGAATGCTCTTTAATGTTAGGATTGCCATCGCTGTTGTTTCTTGATAACCACTATTAAAAGTATATATATGTGATAACCATTGTTAAAAAGATGACACAGGCATGATGAGTAAGTGAATAGTATGTAATCACATACAGTTGAGACTTTAGTACAAGTTTGTGTGACATAACTATACACGGTTGATATAGTCATGGACAACAAAGATAATCAAATGTCTTTAGAGTACTATAATTTAGTGATAGACTGACTAAACAAAGGAAGACTGATTAGTTATGGTTGAATGATGACGACATAAGATTAATAAGATAAGTGACAATTTGAAGTGCCAAAGACTAGTATGTAGATGACATTGAATGCTTGGTGAAATAAAATAAAAAAAATATTTAGTATCTGATAATATTTTAATTTAGTGATTCCTATCTGTTTAGGTGTATGATGTGGAGATTTATGCTATTAAATCTTAATTTGCATTGTAAAATTAATTAGACTTATCACTTCTCCATTCTCACAAATATACATAATTTTGATAAGAATGTTAAATTATTACCCTACTAGCGGTTTAATTTTTGGAAACCTTGTAGCAACACCGGATTTATTTTTGAGAGGGTAAAGTCATGTGTGTTTAATGATATGATAATAAAAATGATCAAATAAGGAAATAATGATCAAACCTTAAACATCCATAAATAAAACTTATAATGGATTTGAACATTTTAAGAAAGACATGCCAAATGAAAGTTTATGGTCTTTATACGAACAAGAATTGCATTAAATTTAGATACTTGATTTAGTTAAGGGAAGTTGATGTGTAGTAATTATCTGATGAAGCATTTTGGATGAGAGATGGCTAAGATGAAAATGTTAGGAGGTTAAATTTGCTCTTTGCTCCTGAGTCAATAACCCATGAGGAGTGATTCTTGGAATTGTCTGTTGGGAATCTGGGTTGGGATCTAATCCTGGCCGCAGCGGAATAATTGCAAATTTTTTTTCATATTTTGATTTCCAACTTAAATCCATAAAATGATTAACACATAATCATAATAATACGTGAATCTAAATTCGTACCTTATTTCGAAACTTGATTATAATCTTGTCATATCCCTCGAATTATTTCTGAAACCGATCTGCCTCAACCACCGTAGTTGCATAAATGTCTGACATTTAACAATATCCACAGAATGAGTTGAGAGAACTCTGTAACTCTTACACAGAGGATTAAACAAGAAGTACTAGCTTCATAGAGCTTATGCCTATTTATAATAATCTTTGGACGTTTTAGCAATTTAATTAAATTAAATTTAATTGAAATTAAAAATTTAATTGAAATTAAATTCTAATTTTAATTAAATTACAAATAATTCTAATTAAATACTAATTATGCCCATATAAGATTCAATATCTCATATTGATAAGAAAATTTCTTAAACTTTTCAATTAAATCAAACTTGATTAAATTAACTTTGCTCTCTTCAACCCATTCTTTATGTGAGATTCATTAGGTTCCCAAATATGTTGGCAATGATTATAAATTATAATTCTAATTTATAATTAGAATTAGATAAGTTAAAACTCCTTTTAATTTATCTTTAATTCTCCAATTAAACAATTTATAATCTTATATTAAGATTGGCGTCTAGCAACTTGTCATGACCACCCAAATATTTAGGAATGTCAAAGTGGTCTTAACTAATCTTTCCATGCATGATTTTTTCATATAATTCAATCCTTTCATCATACAATATTACGATTAAACATAAAGCATGGAATTAATGTCTACTCTATTTTGACTCTAATCATATTAGTTCTCCGCCATCAGCTATCAATTCAATTAATCACATTTGTAAACTATTTACAAAACGTCATTATGCCTTGGAAAAGGATTTCTTGAATTAATACTAATCGAGAACAATGGAAAATTCTCCCTAATTATTTTAAGGGGATGAATCCTATCTTGATCACACAATTATCTTCATATAATTCATGCTACATCTATTGACTACTATTTGATTGACCTATGATTAAATAGGTCATAAATAGTATTAAAACATAGCAATCCCTATATAAGATAACTTTGGTGACCTTAAGTCAAAAGATCATTTATACAATCATCATAATAAGAATTCCATAGACATACAAGTAATGTTCTAAATGAATTTCTCGTGTCAGATCTGTTGATGAACTTATTCTCCAACAAGCACCCACACATTTGTTTAAGTCTATCCATACTTTAGTTTATGAGATCGACTACTTTTTTCATAAGGAAAAACATAACGTGTGCTCATCTTTTTATGTTCTATTAATGTTCAGCTATTAATTCAATTAATCACATTTGTAAACTATTTACAAAACGTCATTATGCCTTGGCCAATAATTTCTTGAATCAATACTAATCAAGAACAACGGAATATTCTCCCTAATTACTTTATGGTTATGAATCATATCTTGATCACACAACTATCTCCATATAATTTATTCTACATCCAATGACTATCGTTTGACTGACCCGTGATTAAATATGGGATAAATAGTATCAAAACATAGCAATACCTATACAAGATAACTTTGATGACCTCAAGTCAAAGGATCACTTATACAATTATCACAATAAGAACTCCATAGACATACAAGTAATGTTCCGAATAGATTTCTCATGTCGGGTCTGTTCATGAACTTGTTCTCTGACAAGGACCCACACGTTTGTTTAAGTATCTCCATACTTTAATCTATGAGATCGACTACTTTCTTCATAAGAAAAAACATTACATGTGTTAGTCTTTTTATGTTCTATTAATGTCTAGTCTTAATAGAACAATGACTAGGGACAATTTAGGGATAATAAATAAATGTAATATGAATCTTATAATTATAATCTCATTATAATTTCATTTGCAATGTACAATTATCCTATAGACTTTATCATATACTTCTAAACATACACAAGATAATAAATGTCTTTAAATAATTTGTCACTAAACTACAATTAAAGCAATTGGCTATAGGGCATAAACCAACAATCTCCTACTTGGACTAAGTCAATCGTTTAAGTATCTCATACCATATCATCATATGACCATTATTCTACTGTTGGAACAATGGTTTAGTATGATAATTCTACAAGATTTTCTATAGTGAGTACTTGTTTAAATCTTACAACTCCTATCTTAATATCATCATAATTAAGAAAATTTTTCTAAATACATTATTGGATCTTTGATGAGACATTAGCTCCTTATGCATGCCCAATGGCTTTAATGTTCTACAATACATTACTGTCTTAAACATTACAAGGAACTATATTAAGTTCACTAAAGAACTTATTAATCCAATTAATCATTTCCACTAAATGAAAAATGTTTATGACTTAATTAGCAACCAATTGCTACATTGGAACTTTTCCAATCTTAAAATGATATTGTAATAAATAAAATAAATCATAATTGGGATTTACTTCTAAAGTTATATCCTCATCACCTTGAACTCAAATATCAACTCACACACGAAATAATGGATATCTTTAATACTTCCCAAGTATCAGATATATCTTAAATACTAAACATATTTAGTACATTATCTATATACTTGGACTTAGAATAAGTTAACAACGTCTAATCTATCTCTATAGATCTAATTCCCATAACTAAGTTGTTACTTTTTCATATTTAACAAGAGTTGTTCTTATACAATTATGTTTTCAATAATTGAAAGTTAGAACTATTGTTCTCCGTAAACAATGTCTCTACATATTCCCACTGACTTGCAGATATAAATTCATAATCATCTTAAAAACAAACTCTTTGAATTCATTATGAAAGTAAATCTTTCAATGTCCCGTACCTTTCAACTATAAATCAAATGTATTAATAAAGGAAATGGTTGCAATTAGATGTATTATCATGAAATTTGAACCTTTCAAATTTCATCTTACTCCTATTACCCATTGTGAGAACCAATCTCCTATAAGCATACATTTAAAGAAACAATTTGTTCAATAGGTCTGTAAGATTATATCCAACTTTTTGGATATCTCATAACCCTTTATTACCCATTTTAGTTCTAAATTTAATGGGTTATATATATGCTTCAACTCAGCATCACATCCTTGAATCATTAGCTTTGAGTCTTTCAGAGACTTAGCGTTTCATATCTAATATGAAATATTGCTAATTGATTCAATTAAAACTATAGAAGGTAAGTTATAGTACTAGGCATAGTTATAGAAGAAATAATTTATACCTCATATCGTTTTTTTCTCCATTACATAATAAATCCACACTATTATAAATTTATTTATGAAGGTATTCACGAAAGAATCTCATTCCCTATAGATAACTGAAAATTTAAAACTCACCACAATGATCTCATCAAAGTGCTTCAGCATTCTCAATGCTTAATTTCTACTTAGATTTAAATAATTTGAATTTTTCAAAATTTTAAATCAACATTTCATTTAATACATATAACTATATCACATTAAGTCGTAAGTAATATAATGAAATATAATATTATCCTTTTATGAACTGTTATTCCATCCAATATATCATATGTATAAGATTTAACAATTCAATACCATCAGCATCCTTTCACCAAAGGTTGATTTGGTTATTTTTCAAGTTTACAAGTTTTATACGATTCATAATCAAAAGAATAGATATATCCTAGTATGTAACTTTATGATTCTCGTTATATTGATTTAACCAATATGGCTTAAAAGGATAATTTTGGTTATCCAACTTTTAATTCTTGCCGCTTATGTTAGGCATAAGTCTCCTTTGATCCAACATATACAAACTCTTTGTATAAAATTGAATCAACTATTTTTACTTAATTATTTATTTCTAACCATGTATTGAACATGACGATAACATTGAATCTAAATTCAATATCAAATACTCATAAGCATAAATTAGAATTACATATAATCTCTATTATATCATATATAGGCAAGAAAAGTCATGAAATCATTTTCTTCCTATGATAACTATTATTATACTATAACTAAGTCTTTAATTACAGCCCATAATTTTGCTTTTAATAGGCTAAATTCAGTAGAACAATTGCAACAAACTACTATACCTTTCAGCTTTGCTCCCTGCAACCCTTTTCATTTTGCTATCATGGTATTGACATGTATCTTACATGTTGTCATCAAAGTTTATGAGACATTAGTCAACTTAAAATGTCAACAGATTTTGTCATCTATATGATTTTGACATATCTTTAAAACTTTGTCACCAAATCCTCAACAGGGATTATAGCATAATAATATAATGGACATACAATTTTCTATCCAACTTTTAAGAACTCTTCTCAAACACAACCTATGTCTAAGAAATTGGGTTCACTAACTTAGTATCAACTATACTAAACAAGGTAAATTCTACTCAGAACACAATATAATTGTAATAAAAAGCAAGAAATTAATTATATGTTATGACTACCAAATAAGTTTAGGACTTTAATCATACATTTGGTTACTCCTACTATTTTATTCAAAATAATAGCCATCACTACTATTTGGAAAGATTACTTTAATCTTTCTAGTGGGCTAGGATTCCATACAACCTAATTTCATAAGATGAACCTTTGCCTCCAAGGATGTTGCCGTCAACTGCCGTCTTACACTGCCACAGACATCAGCTTCTGGCATCCATGCCTTATGTTGCGACCTAAAAATTGCACCTCCACCATCTCCTTAGCTGACCATGCTTCCTTACCACTTTGATAAGGGCGATTGTTGGCCCTTCTAGGGATGACTATCGCCTCAACCAATGGCAATTGTCACCATTGTCCAGTTCTTCCATCACAGCGTTGCCGCCTCCAACTCGACATCAATAAAGCTTAGACTAAGCCACCTCTTTCTAAAAGCTTCGTCGCCACCACTTGATGCTTCTCTTTTGTTTGAGGACGTTAAACACCCTTAATAGCAACGACGACGCCACTAGTTCTTCACTGAAGCAGTGGCGAGAACTGGTTCACGGTTGAACTAGCCGCATTCATCGCTGGTTTCAACCCACCAGATGTAGAAGCAACAGCAAGCACAAAACTCCAAATCTAAGAAAGATCAAGCAGATGCAATTCTAAAAGCATAAAGGTAATTTCTCTAGAACACAACAACATAGCCCTAATGCCTCCTCGATTCAGCGATCTATTTTGTCACATCACAATGTCTTTTAACTCGCAAAACTAGTACACACGACTAAAGTTACTGACACCCTTATTGTCTAATTCTAGGTTTCTAGGTTTCTTAATTCCAAAAATCACATGCACCATTGTTTTCCAGAAAACAAAAACTCATCCAGAAATCTAAATTCCAAGCAAAAAATAGCCAAAGAACAAACAACAAAGAGCATGCGTGAAGGCATGAAGCATAAACTGATTTTTCTTTTAGGATTCCTTCAAGAATCAGATCTGATTTGATTTTTCAATTCTCAATTTTGATCAATAACAATCAAACAAATTTAATCAAATTATAGAATTATAGGTGGCTTTGATACCACAGTTGGGAAATCAAGTCAGGATTTGATCTCAACGCAGCGAAATAATTGTGAAACTTTTTCGTATTTTGATTTCCCAAAAACCAAGATCACCTTAATTCTATAAAATGGTTAACACATAATCATAATAATGCATGAATCTAAATTCGTGCCTTATTCCAAAGTTTGATCATAATTTTGTCGTATCCTTTGAACTGTTTTTGAAACTGATCTGTCTCAATCACCATAGCCGCACAAATGTTCAGCCTCTAATGGTATCCACAGAATGAGTTGAGAGAACTCTGTAACTCTTACAGAGAGGATTAAGCAAGAAGTGCTAACTCCATAAAGCTTAAGCCTATTTATAATAAACTTTGGACGTTTTAATAATTTAATTGAAATTAAATTCTAATTTCAATTAAATTTAGTTAGAATTAAAAATAATTTTAATTAAATACCAATTATGGCCATATAAGATTCAAGATTCAATATCTCATATTGAATCTTATTTATTAGATATCTTATATGTAATCAGAAAGTTTCTCAAACTTTACAATCAAGTCCATCTTTATTAAATTAACTTTGCTCTCTTCAACCCATTCTACATATGAGATCCATTAGAATCCCGAATGTGTTGACAATGATTATAAATTATAATTCTAATTATATAAATTAAAACTCCTTTTAATTTATCTTTAATTTTTCAATTACATAATTTATCATCATAGATTAAGATTGGCGTCTAGCAACGTGTCATGACCACACAAATATTTAGTAATGTCAAAGTGGTTTTAACTAACCTTTTTGTGCATGATTTTTTGGTATAATTCAATCATTTTATCATATAATATTCCAATCAGACATAGAGCATGGAATTAATGTCTACTCTATTTGAAGTCTAATCATATTAGTTTTCCGTCGTCAGCTATCGATTCAATTAATGACATTTTGTATTGTAAACTATTTACAAAATGTCATTATGTCTTGGCCAAGGATTTCCTGAATCAATACTAATTGAGAACAATGGAGCATTATGTCTAATTATTTTAGGGTGATGAATCATATCTTGATTGCATAACTATGTCCATATAATTCATACTATATCCAATGAATACTGTTTGACCGATCTGTGATTAAATAGGTCATAAATAGTATCAAAACGTAGAAATCTCTATACAAGATAACTTTGGTGACCTCAAATCAAATGATTACTTATACAATCATCACAATGAGAATTTCATAGACATACAAGTAATGCTCTAAATAGATTTTTCGTGTCGGGTTTGTTCATAAACTTGTTCTCTAACAAGTACCCACACGTTTTTTAAAGTATCTCTATACTTTAGTCTATGAGATCGACAACTTCCTTCATAAAGAAAAACATAACATGTGTTAGTCTTTTTATGTTCTATTAACGTCTAGTCTTGATAAAAAATGACTAGAAACAATTTAGAGATAATATATAATAATATAATATGAATATCATAATTATAATTTTATTATAATTTCAGCTGCAACGTATAATTATTTTATGAACTTTATCATATACATCTAAACATATACAAGATAAATAACGCCTTTAAATAATTTGTTACTAAACTACATCAAAATGATTGGACGGGTTGTTAAATTTGCGTGAGGGTAGGAAAAAGTTTAACAATGGTAGTGACAAGATAAAACTTAGCAACGTGGCCAAGTATGATATAACTGTCAAATAATGTTTGAGTTTCTATAGTAATGATTTAGTCGTCATGATGTGTCATGATGTATGATTTTAGTTGCATCGCCCAATTTGTTGTGAATGCCTTGATTTTGAGAGTGACTTTGACTTTAGTTATTTGGCTTCAAATTTTCACCACGACCATTGATGTAACCTTGTCGTGTTTGTGCGCTAGTGGAGTGTCTTCCTTTAAGTAAAAAGAAGAAGAAGAATCCAGCATTCGTGATTCAGTATATAAGAACTAACAAAGAAAATGCTGGGGATACTTTCATTAGTAGCTGACAAATAAAAAACAGAAGGTTAATCCTTAATACAAGCAGGTTAATGATTACAGGGGTTGTGATGCGTTTTAATCATTGTTTCAAGCTTAAGGTCAAAAATTACGATTGTCGTGTAAGGTTAGCACTATGATAGAAATGTCTAACTTATAGTTGTCCTGGGTAAAGTAAGCATGTCTGTGTAATATAGGCATTACCTTGATGGTCCAGGGTGTATGTTTGATATAGGCTTCCGCACCTTCTACGAGTGTAGGCCATTTCGGATAGCATTCTTTAGATAATAATCATACAATAAATAATAATAATAATAACAATTAGCATCTATTGCTTGCTGCAACCCCTTTCATTAGACGATGCATCACAACGTTTTATCATTTTAAAATTATGAATCCCAGTATTATTACTGTTTTAAACAGTTGACCAAGAATGATGTATAATGTTAAACCTCTAGTTTTAAAGTCAGATTCTACCCGCATTTATGATCAAGCAAACAGAGTAGTAAATAAAATGCTCATTTCGTTCATTAAAAATGATATCAGCATACAATACAATATCAGTTACCAAAATTTAACAAGAAGGAAGATCCTCAGACCTAGTGACTTTGCATATTACATAATTTAAAATACTAGCTATTCTATGAACTGAATATAATAAAAATTTTATAAAGTTTAATTGATATTAAACAATTAAATTAAATTGACTGCATTAATTTGAATTTTTTAATTATTAACTATAATAAAACAGCTGGGACAATTCTAAATACGACAATTCCCAATAATTCAAGACCAAACAAAAATCAATATAAATGCTACGGAAGATCTCATTCCCTGCATCAACTTGTACCTCTGGTGTCTTTAAAGTCAGCAAAGTATATACGAGAGTTAGTTCAGTGAAAAGGGAATGAAGAATGACTTTGTGACATAAAAGACAAGAATTATAACCTCCGTAGAGTATTGCGTTGTGCCCATCAAGGAGATTGGTGATTGCATGTATGAGTATGACAACATAAATTATAGTTCCCATTCTGTTGTATGGCTCAAATTACAAAGACTACAAAGGAAATCAGAAATGCCTCCATTGCGTCTTTCAACAGAATTCAAACTATCGGTATGGCTGTCCTTACTGCAAAGTACGATCAATATAAGCTATTGTATTGGCTTACGGCCATGACTTCGGGGCAGATAGAAACTGTCTGTGATAAGCCTCTCTATTTCTGAACATGATAACTATAGATTTCGAAGGTAATATATAATATTTAATGTTAGTAAAATATTCAGAGATTTACTGTTTTAATTGGTATCATCTATGGAAATTAGTATTTTAGTTTCAAATTAATCAAATGTTTCACAAGATAGAGAATGAAAGCTGTTAATGAAGAATGTGCAATTATGCATTCCCAGTTCACTTATGTACACATTCCTGTTTCCTCGTATCATCAACGTACAAATTTTTTCAATGTAAAATCATTATACAACTTTAGCCATTGTACTTATATGTACGTATACACTGATGAAGATCTTATCTTACAAACTAAGGAGAATAATACAGAGTGATTTTCATATTTGAAATTAGTGTAGTTTTAACAAAAAATGTTATGGCCTTGTCTTTTTTTGAAAAATTAAAAGGATATAGGTTATCTCTCATAAAATTCAAAATATATTTTAGAATCTGAATCCATTCCTTTCAAATATATATATATATATACACATACTATTTTTCAAATTGGAATGACCATCAAAATATATCAATATAACAAATCTTCAAGCTCCAATATTTAAACATTGAGATCCTTTTTATATAAATAGTTAAAATATAATACACCACTGACAATTAATGTATTACGTTTATACATAGTCATTCAATAATCTCTTTTTCAAAAAAAAGAACATAATCTTAAGTTCTACCAAGTGAAACCCACATATAAATTTAAGGTGACTGCAATCCTACCAATATTATATGTTTTGAGTCGTGTACTCCACTAGTACAAAAATATTTTGATACATGTTATAATTTTTGTTTTGATATATGTTTACTTTACAATGGTTTTTTTAAATAATATTTTATGATAATATAAATTTAATAGTTTTTATACTACATATATTTTAAGCATTTTTATATGAAATTGAAGTGATATATCCTTTTATAATAATTTTAATATCTATTTGTGTTATTTTATAATATGTAATTATGTATATAAAAAATGTAATGAAGCATGTTCTACAAATTTAAAGAATTACTTGTGAGCTTGAACGTATGCCATACACATCAATGTAAAGTAAAATATAAAAAGGATAATAAAATAATTAAAATATATAAGAGGGATAATATAAACCGGTGTCTATGTATTATAAAGTACAAAAGTAGATTTGTCTCGTTTAAATAATATGAAACCTTACTAAAAGATAACTTGTAAATTATATCTTTACTCTTTCAATTTCACCTTTTCTATTTCAGTTCTCTAACTAATAAATATTCTAATTCAATCTTTGAATTATTAGATATTATAAAGCATTTACAAAATTCAAGTTAGATAACAACATGTAAGTAACATGCATGTCATCATGGGATTTTTTTGAAGTGCAATAAAATTGGAATAAAATTTTCAAAGTCTTCCTTGTGATATTCGGATTTAAGTCTCAAAGTTCAACTCAATCTCTTTTCATAATCATCGACCAACAAGATTGTTAGCTTTTGAACGTTTCATGTCACTCCTGTTTAAGTGTTTCACTCATATTCTCAATATGCAAGTATTTTGTACAACTTAATCAAATGGACAAATAAGAGAGAGATGATAAAAATCAACCTTTTAATGATATATTCATAATAATTAATACAAAAAGACTTAAGTGACTTCCTTCTTGAAACACTTTACAATAATACCACTCAAAGAACTCGAAACTGGAAACTCTCACTAACGACTTTTCTACAAAACTCTCCTTTCTTACAAATGATTAAATGCACATTAAGTTCCTCAAATAAAGTACAATTGATACTTTGATATAGGTTTATAAGAACTTAAAGATCAAGTAAGCTAAAACTATCAACTTTCTCCACTAACCCACCAAATTAGTGGGGAGTTGTCACTTCTTCCCCTAACTCCATCAAGTTAGTGGAGAGTTATCTACTTTAGCCACTAACTCCTCTTTTTTCATATAGAATAAGTGTTTGGAAGATATTAATCAATTGCCATGTCACCTGAGCCACTTTCCTACCACTTAAAGAAGTGCTCTCGCTTTGTTAGGTAGTGCTCCTAATTTGTTTTGGCCATTACTTTCATGTTCTTGCAATGTATAACCACATCATTGCATCTTGAAGCTAGATGCCTTCACAAGTCTTCAATCTAGCCATCCTAAGCCATCTTTGTGCATGGTTTATCCAAGCACATCCATGGAGTAATCTTATTGTTATACGAACTAAGTTAGCATCAACATGAGTCATCATATAATAAATCTTGCATGTTTATGTACCTTTTGATCTTCTCGTCAAAGTTAAGTTCCTTCGTGCATTGTTATACTCAGCACAACTTAGTTGTGCCATCATTTTTCAGTTTCACATCAAATCTCATAGTGAATTGAAGATTACTGTTAATGTGCACTATTGCATGCTAATGCTCTCCTACTCTTGAACTTCCATCGATAATGCCTATTGTAGCTTGCCTACTTTTGGGACTATGCCTTATTTCATCATCAACATGCCACCTCTATGTCAAACCAAGTGTCAAGCATTAGCCAAGGATCACCAATATTTGCAGGATTTTGTAATATAGATTTAAAGGTAATAAACTACTCTCACAAGAAAAACTCAACACTCTTATCAAAATAACCTATAGGTACTCCTCCATGAGCGATTCCTTGGAAGACTCCTTAGCTAAAGTTTGAAGATAAGAGTTATTCATATTCATAAGCACATCATCTACGTACTATTTTTCCTCTTCATCAAGTTTTTATTCTTTTGTTTAAATGATCATTTTCAGGTCCACTACACCTAACATATCATCATTTATGAGATGGAATTCTAGGTTCCCTACCTCCTTTCATTGATCCTTCACGACCATTGATTTACTCCTTACATATCTTCCGTTTTAAGCATTCACAAGAAAAATACGATCCTTCACAAATGAAACAAGAAGTATCTCATTTTTAATGTTTCTTTGACTTACGATAAAAGTTTCATATACCTCCTTATTTCCTTTTTCTGAGCCATTTCATGTTCCATCATTCTTCTAACTTGATAAGTAGTGATTCAGTCATAATGTATTTTACTTATTTATCTAAGTAAATCTATTAATTTTGGTACTTAAGTTATTTTGTTTCTAGGTCTAACTTACTCATTTAGAGCAAAAAGGAATAAAATCGAACAAGTTTGGAGGAACTTTATGTATGAATTTGGAGTTATTTTGATTGAGTTATGGAGTCCAGGGTGGTGCATATGATAATGCAGGAGAGTTTAGAGGTATGTTGAATATTTCATACAAAAAACGCATGTGTGGGTTAGGAACTTGTCTGTGTTAAGTAGCAAGGAGGCCATGTTAACGATACATGGTTATGTTTGTGAACATATTAGTTCTAAAAATTATCAAACATCTATTTGACAAATAGGACCATCAACATGCCTTATATTGATGCCCATGTATCTCATTGTATTCGAATTTCAATATTAAAAAGATAAGATTGAGTTTAAAAAAAAAAGGAAGGAGGAAGCATAAAATACAAGGGAAGAAACCCTAAAATGGTTAAAAAGGAGAAGAAACAACCAAGGAAGCCTCTTTGGAGCATATTTTCATCAATCTTCGGTGAAGTTTATGAGAATTTAAGGATTCCAGTCATGTTTTCTTGGATTTCCAGTTTTCTCTTTGGTTTTGACGTTTTATTTTTGTTATCATGGGCTAAATACCTTTTAGTATCTAAATTAGATGAGCCCCCATAATAGATCTTATAATGACTTTATTTTGATTTTATTTATTCTTTAATTTTATTGATATTCAATTATATATTCATATTTGTTCTCAAAATTAATATCAACATATTATTTCATGTGTAATTTTATAAAGTTGAGATTGAGAAATGTAATATATGAATAGATTTAGCATAATTGAAAGAAGTTACATGCAAACCAAGAGATAGGCTGAAATAGATCTTCCAGATTATAGTCAAACCTAATAGTAAAATTCATTGATTAATTAATATAAAATTAAGGGTTTTAATTAGAAAGAAATTTTAATTAATCAAATTAGAATGATGTGTTAATAGTTTTGAGAAATATATTAGTATAATTTAAGAATTTTAACAATCCATTGAACTTTAGAATGCATTGAAGAGTGAAATCATGATTGAGAAGTCCTATAAGGGATTCAAAGTCTAGGTAGCATTGTTTTATTGGTTGATTTCTCACTTTTTGACTATCTTAGTTCCTTTTATTATGTTGATTTTATTTTATTTTAAATCTAAATTATCGTCATCACCTTAATTATTAGTTAAATAATAAGAGATGAGTCATTACTAGTACTCATAGTCTTTGTGGAATCGACACTTGGTATTAATAGCCTTACATTATATAACAATAGGTGCACTTACCTTGGATAGTTTATAAATTAAAGGAATTGAGTTAAATACACTGAATATGAAAGTTGACCAAGTTTTTGGCATTATTTTTAGGGAGTAAGATCTTTGTAAATTTCGATTGCTATTAATCTAATAATTTATTTTCTTTGCATTTACTCCATCCTTTCGATATTTTAGTTTTGATCATTAATATTTATATCTCTTGTTGATTTTTTAAGAGCTAAACTTGTTTATGATTCGAAGCAATCCATCCAAATTAATCAAGAGAGACCCCGAAACTGAAAAGAAATCTCTTTAAAATCCCATAACAAGACTTAGATAGATGAAAGAAGCGTGAGAGCAAGAATTTGAGAACACACAACTAGAAAATATGGGGGAACAACAAAGAGCTACATTTGAGTATGCGAGGCCACCGCTAAATGGAACAGAGTCTAGTATTATTAGACTAACTGTTATGGTTAATGTTATGATATCATACCAATTTTGGTATTGAATTACAAATATTAGTCAAACAAGGTACCTTTTTGAGTAATATTTTAAAATTATGAAATAGTCTCTGAATTTTTTAAATTAAAAAAATTCCCTCAACATATCATAAAAAAATTTATATAATTAACGTACAAAATTTTGGTAAATTTTAATTAATTTAAATTGTAATTTGTGAAAAGATAAGTCTAATTATGAACAACTTAATTTTCACCCAATTGTTATAACTATTTGTACAAAATAAATAATAATCTTAATGATAAAATGTTATAATCATTACTTAAAGAAAAATTTAAAGTAGATTTATAATATTAATATAAACAAATGGATACTAAATATAAGAATCTAATCATATAGAAAAATATGTTCATTAATGAAAAATACTAATCGTAATTAAATTGAAAGCAATATTCCCCGTTAAAAAAGAAATTGTTTTCATTATAGTAATTCTTCATTTTGACAATAAAAATAATATTATCATAATTATAATTATAGTTTTATAAAAAA
Organism: Erythroxylum suave; assembly: GCA_027563595.1. Lineage (NCBI taxonomy): Eukaryota > Viridiplantae > Streptophyta > Magnoliopsida > Malpighiales > Erythroxylaceae > Erythroxylum > Erythroxylum suave. Next base: position 14,169,957 of record JAOSBN010000002.1, on the reverse strand, counting down.
AAGGACTTTTTCATATTAATTATATTTTGTAAACAAATTCATTAATAATGAGAATCCTAATTTGTATTAAATTTTATAATAATTTTCAACATTTTAAAGTTTAACTTTACAACATGACATTTTTTTTCAATTTTACAAAATTTTTAAAATACAAAAAATATTAACAATAAAAAAGATCCATCAGGCATGAAGCCAATTAGCCTATAACACTAATTTCAAGCTATAGTGTCGGACACCATAGTTAAGACCTTAAAAAACTCTTAATATGTGAAAATGACACGTTTCTTAAGCCTTTTTTTTGTCCACTCGTTAAGCTACATAACTACTCTATGTCTTTGTGGTTTGTTACTCTATAATGCTCTATTATTCATTTTCTGCAAGTCATTGACACTCCAACTTCTCTGAATCCACTGAGGTTATGCTCCAACTATAAGAATATGCAGAGTTTACCAACCACTCTAACTTCTTTTATTTTACTAAGGCTATCCTCATCTTTGTTTGCTTTGCTTATGACAAGCAGTGATGCTAGAAGGGAGGTGGAGTAATGAAAACAACAAGAAGAGAGCTTGGTGGAGAAGCAGCAGCGATGGACAACAACGAGGAAGACTTTAGTGAATGGATAGGTAGAGAGAGTGAGAGCTGAGGGGATTTGAAAGACGCAACATAAATGGGGAAGGGAAGAGTGAGGAAAGAGGCCATCAATGGCAAGGTTAAGAAACTTTTTAATTTTGCAATTTAGTCCTACATTTTAAAAAGTTTCATATTGCACTTCATGGTGCCACTCACTTCGTGTGATTTGAGAGGTTAAGGTTGAAGCCTTATAGCGAGAGCTAAAGCATTGATTGATGGTGCTAAACTATATTAGACTTTTCAAGTAGTTCAAGAGTTGAATATTATTGGTGGATGAATTACTTCTTCACGATTGAGGAGCCTGTAGACATAGAGTTAACCCTGGAGTTCCTCATCACCTTCACAATAGAGAAGCAACATTACACCTGGGATTTCAACAATATAATGCAATTTTAAGTGTTCAAAGAGATGAAAAGTATGAGCTACACTAGGTTCTCACTATGCATGGGCTTGTACTAAAAGGATTACTTCACCACCAAGGAGTAACCTGTATTATTGGCACACTTCCTAGTAAGATTTACAGAGAAGATAATGTGACAAAACATTAACCATGACTGGTCATTTAATCCATTGAGATCTAAGGCGATGTAGTTGGTATCCTTATGATCATATATGTATGTACGCTAATTAGCCATACAATCAGTAAAAGAGAAGGCAACACTGGAGTGGGGGGAAGGCATATATATTCTATCTTTACAACATAATATAGAAGGTCCCTATCTACCTTCGATATGCTTTGGCATGGTTTTTTAAGCATCAAATCTATGACATTAGAGTGGGGAACATTTGTATGAGATTATATGTAATAGGATTGATCCGAGTTATGAGACTACTAGAGTAGATACATGGGATGACACTAACATAGTAGATAGTACCTATCACTTTTGAGACACTAAAAGTGATAAGGATAGTTTAAATGAGATCACGTTAGTAAGGGCTAGTTTATATCCTAATGGGAGTTTAGGAGCCTACAGCTACAAATGGAGCAGAAGGGGATCACCTTAATACACGAGAGTCGTAGCCCAGGTAAGATCTTTTATAGTAACCCTCCGCAACTCTCAAGTGAGCATTCAAACATTAGGAAGACTCGTTAGATAGTACAGACACTCTTAGAAGGTCTTCTACACCACCACATTAGGACCAACTGAAGATGTCAATATGAAAGATATTCAGGACAGATTCTATGGGTGGAACATACCAACAGAGAGGGACGACATGATCTAGGAATGCACATAGCATGGTTAGAATTATATGATTAATAGATATAGATGTTAGTATTGAATCACAAAATGCCTAAGAGTTACAGGAACACCTCCATTATCTTGAAGCATTTCTAGCTATTATGAGTTATTGAATTAAGTTAGAATATAAAAGGATGAAAACATAATTAGATGGATTTTTACTTGCTACATTATGAATGAATGCTTTAGTCATTGATTTGGGTTAAAATGCTTAGATTTTTTTACACATGAGCCTGGATTATGAGGTTTTGAGCCTAAAAGCATTTAATATCATTATATTGTGCTCTATTTTCCTTTGTTATATAAATATTGTATATAATTGGGTGATTCTAGAACTTGCTTTTTTATGCATGTTGAGATCACATCTTTAAATTAGAGGCATTAAGATGAAAAAGGCATCTTGATTATACTTTTAATAAGTCCTTCCTTTAATTTTACCTTACCTTATTTTTATCCCTTAGATATAACCAATTATAAACCTTGATCTTTTTTTAGATTGTATTAACCATCTGATAAGCTAATTATCATTTTTGTTATTAACCTGATATGTTTTTCACCTTAAATGATTGTATTTACTCAATTATATAAGAATTTAGTCAGATAAAGAAAAATTAAAAATGAGGAAAAGTGTTAGCTCATATATTTGAGGTTATACTTTCTTATTTATCAGTTATCAATATGTCTTACATTCTCTTTGTAAGTATGAAAAAAAGAAGAAAAAAAGTTCTTTAGAGTATTGGATGATACCTAATGTGTTCTACATGTTATTTACATTCTATATGGAGATTTGAGTTGGTTGAATCAAATTTTTGTATAATTATATCTATACAATGTCCTTCATGCTTTCTATAAAAAAATCCTTCATATTGATTAAGCCACAATCTATCTTTTACCATACCTTACCTAAACCTCATTAAACCTTATATAAAGATCTTTTGATTTTTATGCCTCTAGTTTATTTTATAGTGGTAAAGATGTGATATATCAATAAGCGTATGGCTAAGATTCCTTTTATGTAATGATTTGAGAGGTTTATTGATTTTCACCCTAAACACTATGAGTGAATTAATTAAATCTTTTGTGTGAGGGTGTTAAATCCTATGATACTTTATTTCAGAAGGACTATCAAAATATCATTTGTGATGTTGGTTTGTGAAAATTTGTTCTATAATTGTTGACTCTTATTGTATTTTGTTTTGATTGTTGAGGCATAACATTTGAAGTGTGAATAGATAAGTTGAGATGAAGAAGAGGGGGATAAAAGAAGAGTTGATGAATTAGAATTATTTGCTTTGAGAACAAACAATTACTTAAGTGTGGGAAAGTTGATAAGTACCGATTTAATCATATTTTTAGTCTCATATTTAATGTAATTTTCTTGTTTGTCTAAGCATTCTGATAGATTTTGATACTTATATTTTTTATATTTTGTTTCAAAGTCTAATTCTCTCACTTTGAGCAAAAAGGAATGAATCTGGACTAGTCTTGAGCAATTTGGAGTTGTTTTGATTGAGTTATGGTTGCAAGACAATGTATATGGTCGTGTAGGTAAGTTTAAAAGTGTGTTGAATATTTCTTGTGGAACATGCCCATGTTGGTTGGGAACAAACTCGCCTGGAATAGCAAGGAGGCCATATTGATGATACATGGTCACATATGTGTGTATGTTAGCTTTGAAAATTATCACGCATCCATTTGGGAAACACGATCATCAACATGTCCTTGTTAATGCTTGTGTATCTCATTGTATCTAAATTTTAAATTTAAAAAATAATATTTGAGTTTAAAAAGGAAGGAGAAAGTAGAAAATACGAGGGAAGCCCCTAAAACAACAAAAAAGGAGGAGAAACAATTAAGAAAACCGTTGTAGAGTAGGTTTTTATCATTCTAAAGTGAAATTTTTAGAGATTTTAAGGATTCTAGTCATGTTTTCTTGGAGTTTGAGTTTTCTCTTTAGTTTTGGTGTTCTATTTTATATCATCATGAGCTAAGTACCTTTTGATATCTAGATTAGATGAACTCTAGGATAAATCTTATAGACTTTATTTTGATGTAATTTATTTATTAATTTTATTGAGATTCACTTATATATTCATATTTGTTATTGAATTAATATAGTCATCATATTATTTTATGTGTTATCTCATATAGTTAAAATTGAGAAATTCAATGTATGAATAGATCAAGCATAGTTTAAAGAAGTTACATGCATCGTAGAGATAGATCGAAATAAATCTTTCAAATTAGGGTCAAACCTATTGGTAAAATTCATAAGTCGATTAATAGAATTCTGAAAGTTTTAATTAGAAAGAGATTAAATTAATTAACTTAGAATTATGTCTTAATAATATTGAGAAAATTATTAGTATGATTTAGGATTTTTCATGGTCTACCTTTAAAAAATTGATTAGTGAAATCATGATTGCATGAGAAGTCCTAAGGGGATTCGAAGTCCAAGTACCATTGTTTTATTGGTTGATTTTGCACTCTTTTGCTATCTTAGTTTCTTTGATTTTGTTGATTTATTTTGTTTTATTTTAAATCTCACTAACACTTTAATTTTCAATTAGATAATAGGAAAAGAGCATTAGTACTCATAGTCTTTATAGGATTGACATTTATTTCTTTAAAAGCCTTAAGCTATAGAATAATAGGTCCACTTGCCTTAGATTAAAGGAGTTAAGTTAAATACATTGTATACGATAATCCACTATTGCCCTCTTTATTAGTTCGAATGAGTGGTAAAATTTAAAGATTCATTAAGGTATGTACAATCGTTATTATGCTGGGGAGGTCCTTCACATTTTATCTCTAAAGCTCTATTTGTACCTAACTTTACTAATTGTTTATGAATTTTAACAACTTGTCGTTCTCTGGCTTGATATACACATCCAACATCAAAGATATGAATTTTCTCACATATTCCTGCACTAATCAATCTTACTTTAATCCCTTTAAAGCTTCCATTACACATCGTGAAGTACTGTTGGGAGGAATTAGTCAATTGTCTCTCTTTTTATTTTCTCCCAAGTGTCAATAGGAGGTTTACTTGCAATAATATTATTAGAGGTCCTTATCCTCCACTATAGCTTTGCATCATTCACTATATATATATATATCATTCTGATCGATGGGTTTTTCAAATCAGACACCTTTTTCACTTGATATCCTAGAAATTTTTTTTAAACTTTACGGCACTTCGATTGCTATAAAAAAATTAGAACCCTTGCACCTTCATTAAGGTGTTTTTATATTGAACTTTTAATTTGTGCTTAGACATCGCACGCGTAAGCACTAACAAGTCATTGTTCATCCCCTCGTGAGCTTTCAACTATTTCTCAATTGTTCTTTTTGTCTCTTGAAACTCATTCATCACAGTTTTAAAATGTTCCAAACAAGGAATCACACCCTCTTCTATTAGGATTAGAGGACCAATGATTGCCTCTATTCGAGTAACTATTTTTTACAATATTAATTCTACTAACCATTGCTTTACCAATAATGTAAGAATTCCTTACCAAGCTTTAATACTAGTTGTCCTCTTTGGAGCTCTAGTACTGTCATTAACCAACTAGCTCTAATACAAGTTATCCTCCTTAGAGTTTTAGTATCGTCATTATCTAACTATGATACCAGTTGTCACAGAGGCTTTTTCAAACACAATAAAACTAGAGCAAATTTGTTGAAGTCTTCATTTGATAGTTAAGCTTTAAATATTAAAGCTCAACTTAGCTTGCCTTCGTAATTGTTGACTAATAAGTTCATTAGCTTTTGAACATCTTATGCCCCTCCTGTTTAAGTATTTCACTCACACCAATATATAAATGTTTAGGACAACTCAATTAATGGATAAATAAGAGAGATATAGTAAAAACTAACCTTTTATTAATCTATTCACAATAATTAATACAAAAGAACTCAAGTAACTTCATCCTCAAAGCACTTTATAATAATATAGCTTAAAGAACTCCCTAGTTGAAGCTCTCGCTAAGAACTTTCCTATAAAGTTCTCTCAACTCTCTTACATATAATTAAATGTACCAAAATTCCCCAAATGGATAATGGATACCATTATATATACTTACAAGAATTTATGGACCAAGTAAACTAAAGTTACCCACTTTCTCCACTAACCACTAAGTTAGAAGGAGTTACCACTTCGTCCATTATTTTCATTAGTGTGGAGTTATAGGCCACTAACTCCTTTTTTGTATATGGGATAAGTGTTTGGAAGATGTCAATCCATTGCCACATTATTTGACCCACTTTTCCACTACTTGAAGAAGTAGTTCCACTCTGTTAGGTATTGTTCTCATTTTTTTAGACCACTAATTGCAAGTTATTGCCATGCATTGCCACATTATTGCGTTCGATTTAGCCATTCCAACTCATCTTTGTGCACGATCAATTTAAGTACGTCTATGTTAAAGTCTCATTGCTCCATGACCTAAGTTAACATCAATCCAAGTTATTGTATAATGAACCTCACACTTTTACATACCTTTCGACATTCTCATCGAAGTTAAATGCCTTCATACACTCTCAAAATTAGCACAACTTAGTTGTTATATCATATTTTTACCTTACATCTGAACCTTATCTCTCATTGGGTATTACTACCGATGTGTATCATTGCATGCCAACTCTTATCTTCTCTTGAGCTTTTGTTGATAATGTTCATTTTACCTTGCCTACTAGTAAGACTTTTGCCTTTTTTTATCATTAACATGTCATTTTCATGTCAACCGAAGTTTCAAACATCATGCAAGACTCATCAATACTTGTGCAATTCTACAACTTGAACTTTAAATGTCTAATGCCTGTCCAACTTAAATGTTGTGTAAACTTTTAGTTAAGTATAGAGATGACAATAGGCCCCGGGTTGAATAGGCCTTGAGCCCTATTTTTTAAAAATTCTGGCCTCGGGTTGCCCGGGCCTAGCCGAATTAAGTTGTCAAAAATGATGTTGTTGGATCTCGATTCGGCTAGGCCCGGGCAACCCGAGGCCAGAATTTGGCCTTCATCTAATTGGATTAAGTTGGGCTCAGGCTTGGTCTGGTTCAAGCTTGAGCTTATTATCTTGGGTCTGACCTAACCTATTATCATCCTTAGTTAAGTACAATATGTCCATAAATTTAAGGTTGAATTAAAAATTTTAGAAGTTAAATGATTTGATTAAAAAAAAGATTGAGTTGGAAGACTTCCACATCTTCACTAGTTTATAAATATAATGCCAAGTCTTTTTGGCCTTCATCTAATTGGATAACTTTGACTATGATTAAAAGAAACACACAAAAAACAGTTCGAGTAAAAGTTTTCGTAACTAGGACCGTCTGCGCAAATGTCCTTTTCGAACCTTGCAAGTACATTGAAAAATACTGGTAAATGTATTTTTCTTTTATCTAGACATGAACGAAGTTGGACTAATCTCATAAGCGACATTTGAACTTACAATTATAATTTTGTGATAACCCAAAGAGATTTGTTTAACTAATAAAACAGAGAGTCTATGTCAGGTAAAGTTATTGATTTTTCTAAAGAGCTCTTGAGAGTAGAATATTGAATTGATCAAGCTCTATGTCATAGACACCCAGTGTAACTTACCATTGACATGGATGTGCAATTGCCTTTTTTTTTCCCGATGACAAAAAAGGCTCGTACAAATTAGACCATTTGTTTTTCTAAAAATTACACTTTAATTTTGATTCGGCCGGAGTAGGGTGGAGTAAAATCTCAAATCTGAACACTTCAAATTCAAGGAAAGAAAGGGTTGATGCGGTGGCGCTTTCCGATCAAGACCGTCGCACGTGTGCCACCGTGTTTTGTACACGTGTGCATACGCTCAAAGGAATCGCAGTGTTGACAAGTAATATATGGAGCCGTTGAAAGGAAAAGCTCCCACGCACTATTAATACAGTTTAAATATTTAAAAGAAACAAACAAAGAAAAGTCTATATATATATTGGAACAGGAGGTTGATTTATATATAAGTAGGTGAGGGCAGTACTCCATTTTTATCTGTTATGTGTGCTGGTGAAGACAGACTGAACATTGTATCTCTCACATTAGCATTAGCTTTTCTTCAGGCTTTGATCTGCAGTTAGTTAGTATAGTTGCTGGGGGGGTTTTGTGGGAGATGGGAAGGCAACCATGCTGTGACAAAGTAGGATTAAAGAAGGGGCCATGGGCAGCTGAGGAAGATAAGAAACTTATCAACTTTATCCTCACCAATGGCCAATGCTGTTGGAGAGCTGTTCCTAAGCTTGCAGGTCTCTCTATCTTACGTATCTGTCTGTCACTGCATTATTAGTTCCTACAACCTATTCCTTCCCCTGTTTTTCCTTCTCTTGGCATCATATCATGATTATTCAACTAGAAAGATTTGATCCTGGGAAGGTTCAGTTTGCTAATATGTAAAAGAGATGCGATTAATTTCTCATATCTCTGTAGTTTAACATCATTGCAGGATTGTTAAGGTGTGGAAAGAGTTGCAGGCTGAGATGGACAAACTATTTGAGGCCAGATTTGAAGAGAGGCCTATTGTCGGAATCCGAAGAAAAACTGGTGATTGATCTTCATGCCCAACTGGGTAACAGGTTGGTTTTAGTTCCATTTCCTTGTATTTTCTGTTATTCGTTGCTTCATTTGTTTAATCTTATTCCTTTACAGTCTTTAAATAGTTTTTCCCAAATCGGAGTTAAGATGCTCTTTTAGAACCGACTTTTTTCAGTATTTTGTGATAATTCAATAATACCGGCTCCTATGAGCATTACAGTAATGTAGTTGATGACAAATGTCGGTCACGACCATCAGGTCTCTCCCACCGTTAGTGGCTACAATGATTTCCGTGTTTGGAGGGTCCTAAACAGCCTATGCCTATGATTATTCATTGTTGAAAGTCTAAACAACTTCTTATCGTTTCTTGACAGATGGTCCAAGATAGCTTCACATCTCCCAGGAAGAACTGATAATGAAATCAAGAACCATTGGAACACGCACATAAAGAAAAAACTTAGAAAAATGGGCATTGATCCTCTCACTCATCAGCCACTCTCACCGACGACTGAGCAAGAGCAGCCACCACCTCCAAAAGAACAAGAACAGAAACAGAGTCAGTCTTCTTCTTCAACGTCAGATCAATCAGACCAGAACAAGGAACTGGAAACATCTTTACAATCAACCGTAACTGAGCTCAAGGATGATAACATGAGCATGACTAGTCCATTTGACCCCATGGATTTAATTAACGGATTTAGCATCGAAGATGTCCCAATAATTGAACCCCATGAAATATTGGTCCCTTCTTCGTCAGCTTCTTCGTCTTCGTCATCTTCCAATTATGCGTCCAACAATTTACTGGAAGACATAGAGTTCCTAGATTTGGAGTGGCCTAACAATGGCATTGACTTGTGGGGTGATGACTACTTGAGTAGTTGGGATTCGCTAATCAATGACGCTGGAAGTGACATAAAGATGGCAGCTTCTATTGATCCTCCTTTCAATCAGTGCCCAAGATTGGATTTGGACAAAGATTCTTGGACATATGGGCTGCTTTGATTGGAAAAAGTTTTCATTTATAAGTCGTTTCACAGAGAAAGAAAAAAAGTTAAGAATCCGGGAAAAATCCCTTCTTTGATTTACCACTTTACTCATACTTCACTGCTCTGAGCAAAAAAAACAGTGAGTTGTAACCAAACTTTATGTAAAAATGAAGTTCAGAAGTTATTTCATTCTCTTTTTCTTTCTTGCCTGCAACTGCAAATATATGATATCAGTCTGCCTATGAATTACTACATCAACTTTCTAGACAGGTCGTGTATTTAATTTCCTTCAATGCCAAACCGATTCCAGTTGAAGGCATATTTATGTATCAAATCATTAAAACTAATTGACATGATTGTTTGTATCAATATGACCTGAATTGCATATGTTGGCTTCAAATAACAGGTTACAGGACTGTAATTACCCAAATTCTATAAGGATTTAATTGTATACAATAGTAATTAAGTTGAAGATCCTTTGAGGATAAAATTACTCTTTTGTGATCATGAAATTATAAGTTCAAATCATGAAAACAATTTTTTTGTAAGATTAAACAGAAAAAAGTTTTGTACATTATGACTCTTTTTAAACTCCTCGTAAACAACAAAGCTTATATACTAGGTACGTTTAACTAGTAATTAGGTCGAACAAATTGAATAAGCATAATTATGATAAAATAGACGACTTTGTTAATACATAACTACATGTCATATCCCTCCACTTTATCAAACATTAATTAATACATGAGTATATTTCGTACAAGTACACCTCACTGTACGAAAAGGAAAACAAAGATTATAAGGTAGGAGGGTTAAACTTAAACTAGGAAGCAAAGGGCAGGACTTGCAGGGATGGACGACGATTATAATATGATATAAATAAAAATTCCCCAAAAAAGAACAAGAGCAGAGACGCAGTCAAACATTCAGGCTTTTTATTTCAAGGTGTCTGTCAAATGCTTTAATCGCAAATGACTGCTTTTTTGTTGTGTTAGACATGACGCCCAACTTTAAGAAGTTCCGATTATTTTTAGTGCCGTCTTCTCTTCATTGGACTCGTGTCGGGTAGTAGGCCGATCTTACGTATGCGTTACGAAAATCTTACGTGTGAACATAATGATGATCCCAGCTAATTAATTAAATTGAAGCGCGGGATGCAAGAAAGAGGAGATTGTTAAAGCAAACGATTGAATGGTTTTATTAATTTAAGTGTCCTTTTAGCTTATTAATTATAAGATAGTTAATTAAACGTCAAGATTAGTTTGTTTCGGTGCAAAAGAATTACATGGCAATATAAATTTTATATTACTTGGCTAAGATTCTAAGGTTTTGTTTGTCGTGTACGGGAAAACCGTATGTTACTGGTAACAATGACGTCCGTCCAACCGTATTAGTACCTTAAAGTAAAACGTCAATATCGTCCGTATAAACTTCTTCTTTCTTTTTACTTTCCTTTCCGTTTTGTCCGCGTTTTTTTTGGGTTTGTATGCAAATGCCTTTTGTACATTGGCCTACATTATTTGCACCAAAAGAAAGTGCCTCTGTCGTTGGAAATAACTGTGTAATTGTACGTTTACATAAATACATATGTTCGTATTTTTTGATAAGATTTTCCTAGAATTATGATATCAAACTTTTTTTTAAAGTTAGGATGGCCGCAGCTTTAAATTCTCTATTTCTATTATTTTATTTGAACTTTATTCCGCGTCTATTATAATTTCGTTTTGTACTAAAAATTACTTCGTATTATATGCATAACTTACAAGACTACGTTGTATTAAACGCCAAACGGGATTAGAACATAATTATTGGAACAGAAGATTTGGTTTCGATAGTAACAATTATTAAGATTGCAAATTTGATAAATTTTAATTATTTAAAACACTGTAAATATCAATTTTAGGAAAAAAATTAACTAACTAAAAATAATTTAAAGAAATAGATATCAAATGTATTTTTAGAATATAACTTAATTAAAGATAGATGTCGCAATATCTGTATCGAAGTCAAGTTGTCAATCTCTTATACCCAAACATATTCATAACAAATTCTTCCCGTTAATGTATAATGAAATCTGATAGGTGGGGCATCCTAAACCTGAATTTCACGTCAGGGACGACTCCGAGTAAACTGTCGGATTACGCCACAATAGTTAAGTTGTTGAAGTAAGTCTTTGTTTACAAATCTACCGATAACCTCGGTAGATTCAAATTGACTGTTCATAAAAGGCAGAATACATAAATGAAAAACAATAATAATGCATTAAAAAAATAGGTGCCATCCTCCAGCTAAAATAATACGAAGTCAAATATTTGGTGCATATAAAATATTTTGAGAACATATTAAATATAGTTGAAACTATTTTGATGTAAGATTTTCGTCCTTTAAACTATATAATTTGATGTGATTTGGACCTTTATTTATTTAAAATTTACTAGATTGTCGTCTAAAATGCTTACTCCCTCATATTTGAACTAATAATAAAAGAGTTGATTTACATACGTTGGCTCATAATCAGTTGGCAATATGCATTAGGGACAAACATTTCTTTCATTTTAATTTCCAACTTAATCACCACAACTTTCTGTTCAGTACAATATGTAATTCTCAGTTTTCTTTATTTGTTCGAGGTGGTTTTAAGTTACGATATCTTTTATGCATCTTGATCTCTTTGCCAATTACCATTCTTTAAAATTAGTGACTACAATATGTGATATATATTTTATTTAAGTTCCGGCCTTAAGTAAAGGCAAGATGGACATCTGTCTAACGTTCAATCTTATAAAAAATAAAATGGATAATAAAAAGATTTTTATTTTATCTCATTTTATTTTATTTTAAGGCTAAGACCCTTATAAAGAGTAATAAAAATGAGCATAAAGAATAAAAAAGGCATAATAAGGACCTTGTTTTACTTTGCCCAAAACCTACAATATATCACGAAGATTCTATCAAGCATCTTTTACTAGTTTATAATTTCTAGAAGCTAACGATTTTATATTTCTATTTTCTAATAATTTTAGTTTATAATTTCTTTTCCCGCTATACTTTGTGGATATAAGGTAGCATATAACGGCTAAAAAGTCAATATAATGGTACATACATTAATTACTTTGAATAGTTCAAAGTTAAATTGGTCAAGTGAGGTACGTACTTAACTTGGCTTCATATCATCATTTTACTATAACTTAAAAGAAGATAATAGTTATTATAGATCTATTTGAGAAAAAAAGGATCACATAAGACAAAGTTACACGCATAAAAAAGTAATACATAAATGGAAATTACGAATATGTTCATAATTTTAAATTCTAATAAAAACTCTGTAAGTAATATCTTGATTATCACTAGCTAATTTACTTGAGTACTGTAGGGCAGTGATAATATAAAAATAAGAGTTGAGAGTTCTAAAAACATAAAAAGCTTTGAAATTTCAAATAAGTATATATCTCCAAATAGAAAATTAATAAATTTCAGCCTAGAAAACGTGTCATATGTGTTTCGTATCATTTACGATGGTCTATCCAAGTTCCGACTCCCACATAAAAGCAATATTAATTTACTTAGGTATGTTAATGCAGTGAGTTAAACGTAAGGTGTCTGACAATTTACAATTTACATGCTTTTCTATGTAAAATAGATGTATGTATGCATAACTCAAAATGATACTTCCTTTTTAATTAATGATCGAAATTAGTATATATTTTATCTATACATATATATATATAAATAGAGGGTGTTGACTTTGTATCAGGAATAAAGAATATAAGACTGGAGAGGAGATTCTCAACTATACACTTCATTGTCGATTTGTCGTACAGCTTTTGATGAACACTGGCAAAGAATCTATAGAGTCGTTCAAACAGGAGTAAATGACTGGTAATAGAGCAAACGCGGTTTTAGGCCTGTCAAGTATTCACAATAGGAAGATTGACGAGTTATTGTTTTGTCTATATCTAAGAACGGGACAGCCACTCCGAGACGCTGAAAACTGGAAGTATAAACGCAAGTTTGAACCGAGTAGAATCATCTAATATTGTTTTATCCATGTGAAACCTTGAACTTTGATCTGCCACTTCTTTTGAAAAAGATCTCATCACCATTGAAACTTTCAACTTCAGCATCAACTCATTCACACTTTCTTGATGATTTGGGTCTTTGCTCTAGATAAACCGCCATGGATAGTAGGGCAAGTTGGTGTTTTTTAATCTAACTTCCACATGGTGGAAAAATACATCATTAATATTAGTGTGTGCCTTTTCACTTCAACAATTAACGTCAAGTGGGCTAGATGATGGTGTCGTTTCAACCTAAATATTTTTTAACTTTTTATATAGTCAAGTATTAGAAACCATATAGTCTAGTTTAATAAAGATTTAGTGGTGAGTATAGCCATGTTTTGATGATTCATAAGATTGCATCAGCAAATTAAAAGATACCAAAGAGGATGTTAGAGAGGACAATTTAAATTACTTGCAACAGTTGTGATGTGATTTGTATATATATTATTATTATTTACTGATATAGGCGTTAGTTAATCACTGTTTTTTAATACAGAACTTTGTTAATATATGGTTTAGTATCACTAACGGTTTGAAGGTGAGGTGTTAGTCTTAAATAATTACATTTGATTGCAAAATATAAATATTGTAGACACCAAGAAGTCGCTTATTACTTAATCAACTATAACACACTTATCATGTAACTAATTCTTACTTCTTGTGGGTTGAAAATAGTCTCTGTTAATTAAAAATAAGGCTGTATATATTAAACCTCTCTAATTTTTGTGTTTAGATGAGTTTTTTATTGAGTTAACTTATGGACCACTACAATTCTTGCATAACTGAGATTTCTTTTTTGTCAAAATCAAATTTGTTTTTGTTGAACTTGAGAAATTACTTGAAGGATATATAGTGGATATGCTCAAAAATAAATAAATAAGAATAGTCGTGGGAATCCTAAAGATTTCAATTCCGCGTGGTTGGATTAATGGAATGAAAAAAAAACTGGATTTCCAAAAGCCGGGGTCTGGTCATGCTTACCCTGTCCAGTCGGGCAGTCCCGTCATATGTAGTCCCCAGATCCCAAAGCCTTGTTCACACACGCATAGACTTCCCCAGTTCCATCTGTGACACATGGCAGTATCTTCCAGCACTATTTTGATTCACACATAATAAATTTGTGAGTAATATGTATATATTAAGTCAGAGTTTGAGAGTGTGATGATATGATCACGTATCATTAGCTGGCTTAACCCGTTAACCGCACGCTCCGTCTATTCCCCAACCCCAGCTTGTCTGTATTCAATCTATATATCTGGACCGGCAAAGAAAGGGATGGTGATTGATTATTGGTTGGCTCGACTGGTTTCAGGAATTAGTGAAAGTCCTTCGTCCTCACGATAACCGCGTGGAAAGCAAGATAGAGTGAGTGCTGGCCAGTTGGCCAGCTTGTTTTAAGTCCAGGTGTCGTGCCTGTTTTGAGTCTATGATTGAATGACTAAAGAAGTCAACGCCCTTTCTTTTTATTTTTTTTGTTTTAAGTACAAAATAAAAAGTGGGTACGAGCCTCGCTGTTATTTTTGCTTGCACTCTCTTGTTTGCAAGTGAAAGATTCTATTAACTGTTGCATGGCATGTAGTTAGTGGGTGGTCAAGGCACTTTCTTGGCAGGGTTCGTTGAGGTTGGTGATAGTGCAGAGTTGAGAACATCAACATCTTCCTGTCCACGTTGCCAAAGCTCACGCTTTTAAGCTATTGTAGAACATAAACCGACTCATGTTCAAGGTTTCATGTTTCCCATACATATAGAAAAGCTAATACCCTTTAAAATATTGGTAAGAAAATTTAAGATTTTAAACCCATCGATCATATTTAAAATTGATATATATCTTTCTTCTTAACTTAAAAGGGGATATAATAATGTAAAATTATTCTGATAAATAGAAATATTAAACTTGAAAAAGACAATTTATTTTTGGTAAGTCAGAAAATTTATAAATGAAACAAAGATATGTACAATAAATTTATGTCCAAGTGCCTCAGAAGGCACAACTAGCGAATACAAAGCTACTAGCCACAGTACAAAACACAAGGTAGCTTAACTAAGGAGGAGCAATCGTATACCACTTAACAACAGAAACACTAATACTTAACCAGATGATACCAAAGAAGATGGGATTCGAATAAGAACCTTAACTAACTAATTCTCAATCCCGGTTGAGCTAACCAAGAGATACTAAAGGGAAATCCTCTCGTGAACTACCTTAGCCCAAAATCAGCTGAATGCCCACAAAGAAAGCTGTCTTGAGGAAATGACAGAGTTGTACCACCGAATGTAGGCATTGCAAGACATGGCCTAACCGAAGAGAACCTCTCTTGCTGTAAACTTAGAACGTTTAGAGTAATCAACCTGCAAAAGTTAGATAAAACCAAACTAAAATTACCTCCTCCCTGCGGTTAGGCTGAGAAGTTCCTTAACTTGGGAGATTACTCCGAGGTACACTCTCTCCATAGCCTTGGCTTCATTCTTGAAAGTTCTGGCATTTCGTTCAGTCCAGATATGGTAAATAGTGGTGGAAAGCAAAAGAGGGTAGTGGATGGTGGCTAATAACCTGGTATAGGTGGCAGTTCTATACCAGGAGAGGATAGCTGAAAGGTTAGGCTAGTTAAGGGTGGGCAGGTGGAAATAGGTGAGGCATTGGTCCCAAATTGTTTTAGAGAATGTGCATGCAAAGAATAAGTGATCTATGGATTCATTAGCTGAGAGACTCAGAGAACATTGTTTAGGAATATAGAGAAAGGAAAGTTTGTCCCTGGTTTGCAATTTTTGTAGGAAGGCAAGCCATAAGGTAAAGGAGCACCTAAGTTTACTGTATTTGTACCATACCAGCTTGTACCAATGAACATCCGATAAGGGGGTTCGCAATAGTTGATAGGCTGAAACATTGGTATATCGTTTGGTGGGGCTAGCTAACCATTCCAAGCAATCTGGTAAGGAGCTATTAGGGAAATACCCTGGTGGATCAAGATGCCGGATGAGGTCCATGGAAACCTCACTTAATCTCCAATTGTCATTGATTATGATGTTAGAAACTCGTGCTGTGAGCGGAAGCTCCGAACCATTAATCGCTCTCAGTGTAGACAAGGTCCTCAGAATGCCTCGCGGGTGCCAAAGATCCTACCAGAAAAGAGTAGATCTACCGTTTCCAATCCTAAATCTGAATTGATGACACAATTTGTCTCTAACTGTTAATATCTTTCTCCAACTCCAAGAACTATTATAAGTAGGTTGAGCACTCCAATTGAAAAAAAACACTTAAATATCAATTTTATGCATTACATCGTACATTTTGTGTAGTATATTATACATTTTAAAAATAAAAAATATTATTTACTAGACACCAAATATTATTGAAATATTTAACAAAATATTCAATATAATATTTCAACAACTATAGTATATACAAAGACTTTGTTGCCACTTTTATACTAGAATGATGGCTAAAATAATATATTAGTGAAGTAAACTACCCGTTTTAATCCGAATGATTATAGTACTCATAAAAATGATACAGGACAGTTAACCATTCATAACATGTTGTAATTCTATAACAGGTATTGTTGTTCAGGGAGCGTTTTCGGTTTGGAAGTGACTAAGTTGCAGTAAATTATTGATTTGGGTGATGCACAAAATTATAAATAATAATGCTAGTAATGGCATATAGATCTGATTATCAATAATTATTGATTTTTTATAATTTCCTAGTTATCTTGTTGTTTATTTATTAAAATATATATCATACAAATTTATATATAGTTATCGAATGGTAAATCATCAAAAATTGGTAGAACCAACGAGTGAAGTTTTACATTCCTAACTTATATCCTATAGACGTGAAAAGAAGAAGCATGAAATCACTAGGAGAGAAAACCAATTATAAAGCTCAATCCATTAATGATAGTGATAATTGGTTACTAACAATGCCTGTTATTTAAGAATTGAGCGTGTGAAAAGGGTAGTGAAAGATGCATATGTATGTACCCTAGTAATCATTGGTTTCCAAAACAAGGATTTTTACATCATGGACAGAAAGAGTAGTGGAAGAGTGAAGGGGATCAGAAGGAGAGACAGAAAGCAGCAAAAGAGTTAGATAAAGGCTCTCGTCTTTAAAAAAATTGGAGGATTGAATAACGGTTGGAAGATATAGGCTTTTCAATTTGCTGTTGGGTCCAGGAATTGGTAAATATGTTACTTGGGTGTGTCACCAACCTTTGCATGAGATAGGATTGTGTTTTGTGGGAATCAATGAAGAGGGCCATCCAAAACACAAAGCATGCCTTGTTGCACAATTGTTTTTTGTTTGCTGGTTCTGTTTCTGGGGCGGTCGCCGAATCATAGGCCGGTGTCGTCCCACGCGCACTGCTTCCATTGGTGTTTAAATGGAGTGGATACTTCACTTTCTGTCCAACAAAATTTCAAGTTCACGATTATAGGTATCTGCTGGCACCAACAGGCAGTGTCCTTTTCATTATTGTGCTAGACGAATCAAGGCTTCAAATGAATGCATGCTTCACTTTTTGATGTTTTGTTCAAACCATTGCTTTTTAATGTCATATCCTTCGATCCATGGTTGATTGCACGTACCAGAACTCTGAATTTATCAATGTGATCTTGACACCTCATTGCTTTGTAATGCTTTTGTCATCTGGGATCACAAAGTTACAAGGTTGTTTCTAGTCATTACACGTTTACTCCTCAATTCTCTTGACGAAAGCATTTGGTAATGCATATGTTCCCACCTTTTATTTTCTTTTCTTTTCAATGGAATTTTTGAAATAACCTGCACATGGTTGAAGAGATTTTATTCCGATTACTTTTGTTCTTCGGCTACTATGGGATAAAGTGGATTTCAGTATTCATGGTCCAATATCCATCCCTGGTATAAGGACACGGGTACACGGTGTTATGGCTAGGTGGCGTTTGGGCATGGGTCCAAAAGGTGGGATAATCAATGGACTTCATTTCATTACAAGCATGCAATAGAGAAGTATTAAGGCTCTCTGCTCGCCACCGCATGAAGAAATGAGAGGACTCGAGAATTTATATATGTATTTGTTTGTTGACGAATACGTACAGCCACAATTCACAACATTCTTTATGAGATGGCAAAACCTTTCGTCTATTTCCTAGTAATGATGCTGATAGGACTCATCATGACATTAGAAAAGCAAAAGAGCTTTTCTTTCTATATTTTTGCTTCTCTTCGTGCTAACGCTGCCCATCCATTCAATGTACAAACCTTATCTTCTGCGACCACACTATAGTTTCTACATTCTTCTTCAATTGTGGGCTACAAACGTTCATCATCACCATCTTATTAAATTATGTGTCACTTGAATGAGTAGCCTATAGACACATAGCTTAAAACATTTTGCCATTTGGATCTTAGTCTATGACATGATCGATTAGATTTGGCGGCAGGGTAGCCACCTGTTTCAGTCACTTTATAACACCTCACCCGTAATTCACCTCACCCGTAATTCTTTTACTCAAATTTCCTTCAAGTTTGTTAAGCATCGGATAAACTTACTTGATTCCATTTTCATATTCTAATTTGTTTTTGGATGAAACGTACGCTTTTTCAAACATCCCGTTGTCATTAACGCAAAAACAAACTACAAACTTGACAAGAGTCACTTATTTATCTATCGATAATACTCCGCGTTCTTGTCATCTTAGCCCAATGCCGTAATTAACAAAGCTTTGTTTTTGATGTTATTTATAAACTGACTCAACAGTAGTTTTACTTCGAGTTTAAGAGGATAATATGTTTGAACATAGTTAGTTAATTTAGTATTTTTTTAATAGGTTTATAAAGATTTTTATCACTCCCACCTTTTCTTATACGAGATTTGATACGTATCACCCATGTAAAATATCACAATACTTTGTCATGCACCCATCCAAAGCCAACCTTACTGAACTTATGGCAGATTGTCACCCATTAATAGGGCTCGACACTCAAGCATTTCCATCTCGCTAAAGCTAGTTAAACCAACTTATACAAACTCACGACCATTTAACATAAGCTAAAGGTGTAAATCATCCATTAACATTTTATAAACGGTCTAAGTTAACTCTCATCACCATTTTTGTTACTAATTTACACCATAACATTTACAAAATTATAATATTTACATCCTAAATCTTAACCCTGTTAAGTTTCTGTTAGTAGCTTCAAATTGGATTATTAACCCATCCAATGTAGGCAACACGGACCAACTAAGTAATAACATCGTATATTTTTAATTTATAATTTTAATAAAATATTTTCTCATTTTATAATATTTTTAATTATTAAAAATATTAAAATATTTATTAATATTGCTATTAAAGAATACTTTTTGATCGTCGTTGATTTTTCATCTGGTTCACCAATAGCTAGCCCATTGTTGCTCCTTCTTAGTTTGCTTTCTATTGTTTTCTCCGTAAGCAATTTCTAGGTCTACTAGTTACCTTCTTTATTGCAACCAATTTTGGTTGTAATTTTAATTGTATAAAATTTTTTTATTCAATAAAAAGGCATTCTTTATTTTTGAGTATTTTTAATTATTTAATTATTAATCATAAAGATAAAATCCCTG
>JAOSBN010000002.1:14129170-14143467 GCA_027563595.1 Erythroxylum suave | reverse complement strand
CAATATGTATAATCTCAATCTAATCACAAATCAATTGCATTTTTCCATTATTTACCAACAATAACACATATAAACAAAAAATCAACCAACAATGACACAAAAAACTGCAAACAACAACAATAGTTACACAAAATTTCATCACCCAAACACCTATGGTTAACTCTAAAAACATGCATTTTTTGGAGAAATAATACACCCATTAGAGAGCTTACCTTAAACAACACACGATGAGCCAAAAAACGGTCAAAAAATGGCTAGAAAATGCAAGGAAAGGGGTCGGATTCAGACGGCACAACGGGAGGAGAGGAGAAGAAAAAGAAGAAATTGGGGGTGGGGGGGCTGGTTCGTCTTAAAGACGATGAATCAAACGACGCCATTTTATTTATTAACTAGTCGACATTTACCAACGGAATATACATTCTGACGGTATTTAAATTACCTAATTATTTCATCGCTTCTTGTTACCGCTACATTTTGCGACGGAACCAAATTTTCGTCGGTAAAGTTAATTTAATGTATATCGATGGAACACATTACGTCGGTATATAACAGAAGCTACCACATTTACCGACGGTATGTATTCCATCGATAAGTGTCTGAAGCTAGTTAATTGCGGGAAGGATTCCCGCAACTATTACCGACGGTCATGGTTATGTCGTCGGTAAACTTGACGGATGATATTCCATCGATGAATACCAGACACTGAGCCAAACTTACCGATGGAATATGTTCGATCAGTACATGTCCAAAGCAATTAAATTGCGGGAAGCATTCCCACAATTTTAGCCGACGATAAAGTTTGTGTTGTCGCTATTCCCTCCAATATTGCCAACGGTAGGATATTTCCATAGCTATATATAAACAGTACAACGTATTTACCAACGGATTGTTATTTTTCGTCGGTAAATAGCTATGGTTTTTTATCCGTTGAAAAATTTTCGTCGCTAATTCATGATTTTCTTGTGGTGTCTGAAGATATAAGACATAGATTATTATTTATGTTTTACAAATATTCCAACGAGTCTATGAGAATTAGATTATTATTTAAGTTTTACAAATATTCCAATGAGTCTATGAGATGTCTTCAGACACCCCTTGAAGGAGTTAAGCTTATAACATGATAAGGAAACATTGGAAATGCTCAATTGTATAGAAGAATTAAACTACCACATAACGTTAAAGACTACTACAAAAATGGTTATAAGCATCCCGCAACAAATGGTGAAGAATTTGATTATGATATTGACAATGAATTTGATGCTAGTATATAGTAGAATATAAATATAACTGATGAGGGGTTGTTCGAAGTTGAAGTGGAACAAGGTGATGATTTTATTGTTATATAGATAAGTGAATCTGGAGATGATTTGGTTGATGGATGAGTTATTTACAACTAATGATGGAGAATATGTTACCGTGAGAACAAATGAAAAGAGATGTGCTGAGACTGTGCACAATGGGTTTGGATGTGATAGTGTTGTAAATAAGGTTGGAGTTAATGGAAAGAATTGCAATGAAGATGGTGATTATTTCAAAGATTCACAAAGACAAGAAGGAAGTTCACATGGTCGGTATAGTGGATAAGAGGAGAGTGATATTGAAGTTTAATCACTAATTTTTAGTGATGATGAAGCATCTATTTTAAAAAAGAAATACATTGTCTTTAATGCAAAAGGGGACATAAAAGATTTTAATTTTGATATTAGTATGAAGTTTAATGATGAGAAACAGTTGAGGGAATGAATAAGAAACTATGCAATTACTAACAAATATGATGTTTCTAACGAGATATGGCGTGAGAATGGAGGCTAGTTTGATTGGAAATGAAAAAACATTTCCTATTAAGATAGTAGAAACAAGCGTAATTATAGGAAAGTGCAAAGAAACAAGCAAATTAGCAGGAAATGGATAGCAAATGAATTTTTACACAAGTTTAAAATAACCCAAACTAGCTAATCACGAAGATGATGGATGATCTTCAAAGAAAATATACATTGCAGATGACTAAATCCAAATGTTATAGGGATAAATGGGAAGTTATTATCATGCTAAGGATCTATGGAATATTATTATGCCAAGTTATAATTTTATGGGCAAAAGTTACGACTAGTTGACAAAGATAGACAATTTATTATTCAAACTAAACTTGAGGAACAGTCTGGATGGTCAATGTTTACAAGGTTCTATATGGAAATTAGTGTTTTGAAGTATGATTTTCTCGATAGATGTAGGAAAATAATTAGGCTAGATGGGTGTTTTATGAATACATTACTTAGCGGTGTTTTATTAACTGCAGTTGGTCGTGATGGAAACAATCTGGTGGCCCAAGATATAGGAAACATCTGATTGTTTCAATCACGACCAACTGCAATTAATAAAACACTGCTAAGTAATAGGAAACTATACTTCTAATTCATCTAACCCAACTCTTGTGAGCAATTATACATCTTACAGACATATGACAATGTCTCCATACTTGACCTAGGTACATCAGACTCTTAGGATATGTAATCACATGGGATCCAAAAAATCAAGATGTATTACTTAGATGTATTACTATGTATACTTACTTCTTACAAGCAACAAGGCATCTTGCAAATAGGATTCTTAATGCAACGCACTAGAGATGTCTGACTTAATTTTTTACAATAAAAAGCTTTAACTCAATTACCAATACTAAATACCTACAAGACACCTTCAAATTGAATATTGATTAAATTTTGTATAATAATGGCATCATTAAAAAACTATAATTGACATACTTTTGTATTAATGCACTGATAAAAATGTTAAACCAGTGTTAGGTTTAACATTTCATATCCTTAACTTCATCTTCTCATTGCAATTGGGGCAGTGAATATGGGAAATTTGAAACATACATATAAATCACAATATAAATTAAAATGAATACAATCAATATATCACATATAGCAATAAAAAATATTATAATTATTTTATCGTTGAACACAATGCTTTCTTTCTTCAAAATTGAGAATATATCATTTCAGCTTCTACTATTATAAAAACAATAGTAAATAGCATTCTTGAAACCATTAATGACATCTTTACACTCTTCTTATGTCAAATATATACTAGGTGCATGACCAACGAAAGCTACATATATTTTATTTCACCCATATTTTTCAACTCTGTTACAGTATCATTTTATGAACATTTTAATTCTAGATATCTTATATGAATCATATATTATACCATATAAAAAAACAACGACAGTGACAAGTAGATTGATCAAGAAAAAATGATAATCAAAGAGTGATTGGCATGGCTATGAAGAATGAAGTTCTTATCTTTCAATTGAAAGTGATACCATCTCAAGTATCCACAAAATACATCCTAAGTCAATCATTCAAGGAACAATATTTGTGACTTTTCATAGGTAACAAATATGTAATTCTTATAGTGTCCTAATATATAGTACCACCCTGACTAAATATTCTTATCACATGAACTTGATCTTACAACGCTGCTTCAATTTTAACAAGTTTAACAGGTCTCTTGAGCGTAATATTTTACATGAATTGGATGTGATTCAAGTAAATAGATGGACAAGTAGACAAAGCAAACATAGCTAAATGGTGTTTCAAGCTTAATCATATACTAAAGGCAATCTTAATCAATTCAGTTCAATGACAATTAACTTGGAGAAATAAATAATCAGTTTAGAGATAATTTTCATTGCTTTTGGACATCAAAATCTCCATGTCGTGATAACGTTCTTATCAATGAAAAAAGTTTGATCTCCAACATCACAATATCACTTTCAACGATGTCTGTGAAATTAAAAGTGTAAGTAAAATTATATCTTCCGCACACTTCTCTTAATCCATTCACATTATTTCATAATTTCAAGTTGGCAAAACATCATATCAAGGTAACCAAAACCACTTTCGTAATAAAGGAGAAAAACATCACTTAAGATGATGACAAGATTAGCTTGCAGAGAGTGGCAACTGTCAATGAGTGGATTTATAGACTGTGGGCAAATCGGTTCGCAAATGTGGGTAAGCTGGTGAGTTTGCATATTATGGGCAAATTGGTGAGTAAACGATGAGCAAGTTGGTGAGTAAGTAAACAATGGCTTACTTGCGATGGGTAGCCAAAAATGGATGGGTTAGGGTTAGGAAATTTTTTTCATCTTTTAAATTGTTTTAATTAATAATAATAATAAAATTCACAAACTAATGACCTATAAATTCCTAACACCTGGCATCCTACGTGTCATTAAACATGTCTAACGTGGCTTGCAATGTTAGCTCCATTAACAGAAATACTAATGTTGGACTATATTTGAGAAAAATTGAAAGTTTAGGCATTTAATTATTACTTTTTAAAGTTCAGGTTGTAATTGAGAAACTGTAAAAAGTTTATAATTTTTTTGTAGTTAACATAATAATTAACACAACAACAATTCATAACTAACTTAATGTCTCTTATTTTAAGACTTTGTAGAGATGATTTTATGTGCTTTGCGTATAACCTACCTAGATTCATGTCCTCGATTTTAAGCCTTATTTTCCTAAAAAATAACGACTATCATCATCAAAACGCATTCTTCAAGAGTTTTCAAGCAAACTTGTTGACTAGTATAAAACATTGTTCGATCAATATCTTGAGTTTGAATAACATTAGTTCAGGAATTAAGCACATTGATTAACTGATAAATAAGAATTAGTCTTAAATCTCTTTTTAAAAATTGTAGCAAATTATCTTAATTTTTCTTAATCTCATGAATTACCTGTATTTGATAGTCTTATTAAAAAATTATACTAAAATATTGAATAATGTTCATTGGTGATAACAAACTCAACAAACATATTTTTATTAAAATTTTTATTTTCAAAAGTACTATCATTGTAATTAATTAATCATACAATTCGTAAATGTTTAATAACAAACTCCTATTTGATTAATAAAGATTAACAATCTGTCCAAAGTATTAAATATTATCATATGAACAAAATAATATACGAACGTCCAATTTGGCGTGGGAGGCGACTGGGCGAGTGATTGTTACAACCTTCAAATCTAGATTTGGCGAGCGAATGGGCAAATGACGAGTTCCAGAGACTGCCTGACTGGGCAAAAAGAGAAGAGTTCCAGAGACTAGGCAAGCAACGAGTTCCAGAAATTGGATAAGTGAGTTATAGCTCGTTGAGAGAAGCAAGTGGACCCAGATCTGATGACGGCGTGTATAAATGAGTAGCTCCAAATCTGACCCAAATCCAGATTTGACGATGGCGACCCAAAAGACAGTAGACCCAAATCTAGATTTGACAAGAGAAGCAAGCGGCGACACCCATGATATTAAGATGAGCTCCATAGTAGCGTTCATGTTGCTGACTGCTATTGATGATAGTAGGCTACCTACTCAATCTGTGGAGGAGTTCCCTACCTCTCGTGTGAAGTCGCATGGAGAATTGAACCTAGAGATGGCATTGGTGCTAGCATATTTGGAGTATCTAAGTCCCATGGGCCTTCTCCGATTATTGGTGTATGAAGCAAAAAACTTCAATTCTAGAAACGCAAACTACAAATGAAGCATTGCTTTGGTGTTATAAAGGATGACATCGTTTGTCCCCTTCTTAAACTCCTGTGGATGGGGAGAAAAGGGTGGTTGAATGCATTGGTAGGATCATTTTAGAGCAAACATCCTGCATTTCTAATTATCAAGGCCTAGGCTAATGCACGGTGGAGTAAACAAGGTTTGGAGAAAACACTACTCACTGATGATGACATGATTATTTAAAATTTGCTTCGGAAGATAATCTAAATGAAATAATTGGAATGGGTCCTTAGCATATAAAGGAATAACCTATATTCCTACAGAAGTGGAAGCTAAGGATTGCATTTAATAAGGAGTGTGTTGAAGTTTTTTCAATTTGGGTACATTTCCATAACCTACCGCTTGAATTGTGGAATATGGAAGGGTTAAGTCTTCTTGCTAGTTCCTTAGGTAAATCGTTGAGTATGGATGCACAGGCATCAAGTAAGGATAGGATAGGATATGCAAAAATATGCATTGAAGTGAGTTGGAAGGCTGCACTATCATATTGTCTTACAATTATGCAACTTAGTGAATTTGGGGAAAGGGTGAAAGAAGAAATACAACTATCCTACCTATGGAAGCCACACATTCCTGTCAAGAAATGGGTTACAACTAGGAGGAGGTATAAAACAAGTTGGCAAGAGGAGTTAAGGGATTGAACAGTTAATAGTCGAAGTTGAAGATGGTACTGCAGTTCAGCGGGAGGTTTATAAGCAACCTATCTAGATTCCTCCAACTAAGAGGCACATAGGCCAAAATTAAGGTGATCCTAGTTTTGAGAGTTTGAAGTTGGCAGAGTATGCTATAATTATTGATGTAATACAAAGTAAGACAATTGGAGATTCTGCAAAGAATGATAAAGGGCCAGTATATTGCAAAAGTTCAGGTCAAACACAAATCACTGAGGAACAAGGAGCTGGGAGGGATGTAGTGGTTACTTAATAGAATGAGATTGCTGAAGTAGTCCAAGAAAAGACAACTATGGACAACTCCAGTGCAGACAATGTGGAGAATCTAGATAGTGGAGTGGATCACTTCACCTCACATTATTTAGAGAAATGTTAGATGGACTGGGCTAACATGTTGACTCTATTAACAACTATTCGGCAAAATAAGACTTCTAAAGCTAGGCTGGAGTATGAAGAACAGACAGAAATAGTAAACTCCAGTGATAATTGAATGGCAAGTCAAGAGACTGAAGTTATCATCTCTCAGAATGCAGAACATCTTAGGGTAAAACACGTCTTGGCTTTAAGTTGTAATTCTTCTGTTTATATGACAATAGTTTCCAGAGCACGTCTTGAGATTGAATTGTAATTCTTCTACTTATGTGACAGTAGTTTCCTTAGGGAAAGCAGTTCAGATTTGACAGCAGAGGACTGTGATTCTCCATCAATTGCAGCCCAAATCCTTGACATTCCAGGATATTTTTGTGTGCAGTCCAAAACTACAAAAAAGAAATCATCAAAGAAGAGAAAAAAAAATCTCAAATACCAACAATAAGGGGTTAAAAAAGAAAACGTATCTTGGCATACAACGTTCAACCCACTCTTTCCATGGACATAAAGTATAAGTGGTGTTTTTGGTGGTTTCTTTTGTTGTCTATCTTGCAGAAAATTATGCAACCTTACTTAAGGAGTTGATTAATCATATCGTATATATGATAGTAAGCTTAATGTCTTGAACTCCTTGTGATGTAGATATAATTTTAACTATAGTAAAATTACTTTTTACTTTTTTTTTATGGAGAAAAATGTCAAAAAAAATGATATTGGTTAGATCTCCTTAACATACTTGCCTAGACTTAAAATAACGTTGGTTGCTTCAATTTTATGTAATTATATCATACAATTGCACTTACATTCCCGAGTTTTAATAATGTATCTGTCTTATATATTTGTATGATACTTGTTGTATCCATTATACGCATTCACAAACAATTCATTTTGATTACACGTTATGTATGTATTGATCTAAATTCTAATATTTAAATAGTTCTAAGAAAAGGGGTGAAAATAAAATTGTGGGATTTTGGTTTAAGCTTTAATTTAGATTAGTCAAACTCATTTCCATCTCTAATATATTCACGTATCTTTAACTAGCTTCCTATTTTTATTTGGAGTGATATATATATATATATATATATAATATTATTGTGTTTCAATTGGATCCCCAAAGTAAGTTTATTTTATAAACTGTCCTAATTGGGTTCTGAGAAGAGAAGTGGGCCTTTTAGTGAATGTTTCGAGATCCATCCACACTCAAAACTGATAAACATTAAAACTGTCATAATTGGGTCCTGAGAAGAGAAGTGGGCCTTTCCTTTCACAACAAAAAGGCCCACTTCTCTTCTCAGGACCCAATTAAGAAGTTTATAAAATAAACTTTGGGGATCCAATTGAAGCACAATAATAATCCGATTGCAACTGCTCAGCCCACCCGCTAGGTTTATCTTGCATGGTTGAGCCCAATTATGTCCGTCAATTCTTACAATCGGATCCTTCATCGTTAGATTAGGCCATCAAATTTAACACATAACCTGATGATCCAAAAAGATTCACGCATCCAGGTTTCGCCATTGTACGTAGACAATTTGATCCGCCTCACGTGCATGTGACCTCGATTGTCCTTGTCTGAGAGACTGGCAATTGATGTGGAACAAGTAAAAGGTAAGGGCCAGCGAGAAGTGCGCGGGTTGGCTACTCGGCTTAGGGGCGTAGTTCAAGAAACAAAGGAAGCGTAAAACGTAGGCTGCAATTTAAAGTGCACATTTCTCAAAGACGATCGTTATCATTGAACGCTCCATTATTCACCAGATCGTAGAGCCAATTGTATAATATTAATATGCTACACTAAAATTTGATAATTTTAACAACATTTTTAAGTCAAATTTGCAAAATTTTTAGTGAACAGATGAAGCCATAGATAGAATGTATAAAGCTAATCACCGAAATCTTATGATTAACAAGACATCTCAAGCTTTGAACAAGTGACATTCATCGTAACTACATTTTGGGAAACCAGCATAAAACAAATCAAAAGAATGGAACATAAGGTACGAGAAACTATGAAAGGGAAGAGTAAAAGCAAAGGTTGGGACTAAAAAAGAAGCGAAACCAGTAAGAATGAAAACCACCCTAACACCACCGTGATTTATAGCCAGCAATGAGAGTTATCCAGGCTTATCTTCCATCTTCTGATCTAAGTGAATCAGCAAGTCCAGGAGGGCATGGGGGTATGCTGGTCTGTGTGTTATTGTAGCTAGGGAGTAGAGAAGTAGAAAATCCCAGGTCACTCCTATCATCATAAGCTTGCCACTTTTCTAGTGCCTTTGGCAATGACATTTCTACATTCCACCAATTGTCTTCAGGACATGAGTGATCGTCAGTTGGTTTCCATTGCTCTACTAAGCATGACAGTACATTAACTGCATGCCCCATGTCAGGCCTTTGATACGGTTCCCTTGCACAGCAGTGACCTGCCAACTCCGCTACTTTGTTGATACTTGTGACTGTTTCAGGGTTTAGGTCGATAATGGGATCTATGGCTTTGTGGAATCCATCCTTATTTAGGTACATTCTTCGGAACCATGTCACTAGATGCATGGATTCCTCAGACTGAGTCTCGTCCAGGGCTTTTCTACCCGTAATTAGTTCCATCAGTATCACTCCAAAGCTAAAGACGTCTACTTTAGTTGTCACTCTACCGGTAACTGCAAAACACATTTATCATGTAATATCTCACCTTCGGAATGCATTTTTGGGAAGATAAAGAGAAGAATAAAAGAATGAAAAACCAATTATGCAATGAATGGCACTCATTCGACCCTTCCAATTCTGAAAATTCGGTGAAAATATTCACCTAACAACAAGCTTCCAACTGACATTTAGCGTGTGAAGAATGCTATTTGTAGAATAGTTTACACACATGATTGACTGGTCTTCGAGTAGTGATACTAAAGACATTTCAATTGAAATAGCAAAATTTAAGAGAGAACGTTTGCTGCTTTGATAATACAGAGGAATATGCCGCAGTACATTTGTACTATGTGGGAAGACATCTTACTAGCCTAATGCCTCTTCTTGATTGTGCCATTATATATGTGAGATTGTTAGGTTTGTTTTATACACACAATACTTCGGTTAGATACTTTATTCTATTACCTAGCTGTTAGTCTATAACTGTGTTAACAATCTAGACCTTGATGTAAGAGCAATTAAATTAGAATTGGAAACGCTAACCTGCATATTCTGGTGCCAAGTATCCAAAAGTTCCAGCAACTCTAGTTTCAATTGAGCCTTTACCCTCTGGTGCAGGACGAACGAGACCAAAATCTGCAACCTTAGCCCTCATATCATCACCAAGGAGAATGTTAGAAGGTTTTAAGTCTCGGTGTATGAAAGTTTCACGTGCCAAACCGTGAAGGTATTCAACACCTCTTGCCACATCTAACGCTATTATCAACCTCTCCGTCCATCCCAGTGGTTTCAGTCCTTCTTGTGCCCAATTGAAGAGGTGTCTACTAAGGGTCCCTTGTGGCATGTACTCATACACAAGTAGTTTTTCATTTCCATCCAAACAATATCCAAGAAGGGCAACAAGATGTCGATGCCTAACCTTGGTCAATACAGCTATTTCAGACTTGAACTCTCCTAGTCCTTTCCCACTTGGAACCCCAAATAGCATCCTTTTCACGGCAATCTTGGTTCCATCTTGCAACTCACCTTTGTATACAACTCCAAAGCCTCCTTGTCCTAAGATGTTCTCGTCACTGAAATTGTTAGTGACATTCTTCAAAAGCTGAATAGAGATGACCATATTCCCTGCTTCAACCATTTGAATGCTACCATGCTCACTGGTAGGAGTAGCTTGGGCCTCACTAATTCCACTAACACTGACACTTGAGCCAGCAACTGTGATCTTCACACTCTCATTATCAGCTCCCGAGTGACGAGGTTGTATGACCACAGCATTTGGACTCTGAACCTTGCTCAACTTTTTCTGTTTAATGTTGTATACACAGAAAACCAATAAGCCAATCAAGAGTATGATTAACACACCCCCAATTATAGAAAACACTATTGTAATAACTGAAGCAGAAGATTTCTTGCCACTAATAATCATAAAGCCCGGACTCGGTGACGGTGAACCTGATGTAGTGTTATCGATATCTTTTCCAATATTTGGGTTGCCATTTGTCACTACCCGCACATTACTCTTAAAACGTGGTACTTTTCCATAGAGCAGATTGTTTGACACGTCTAGTTCATTAAGGGCAGGCAGGGTGACAAGCTCCTCTGGAATATGACCTGTGAGATTATTATCAGCAAGCAACAATCTTTCCAGCGATTTTAGTGAAGCAAAATCGGGGGAAATTGTCCCAGTAAGACCCATTTTTTCGAAGTTGACAACAGTGATGTTGCCATTGCGGCAAGTAATTCCAATCCAATTTGCACAGGGATCATTCCCCTTCCAGTTCTCAGCAAACTTTCGAGGATAGTCCACGGTTTTCAGAATGGAAAGCAGAGTGTCAACCCTGGGATCACAGTCACCAGGATTTGGCAAACAAAAACTGTTCGAGTCAGCAATTAAGTCCACAGAAACTGAGTCCTTAAACTTGGGAACTGACCCTTGAAGAAAATTGTTAGTTAGATTCACTAATTCCAGTGACTGGAGATTCTCCAAAGACAAGGGAACTGGACCGGTAAACGAATTATCTCTCAAATTCAAACGCTGCAAATTCTTCAAAGCGGATAAGTCTGGTAAAGGACCAGAAAATTCATTAGAATGCAACCAAAGCTCGTTAAGCATGGTCATGTTCCGTATAACATCGATACGACCACCAAGTTTACTCGCACTTGTCTGCGCATTAAGCCACAAGGACTGGATTGATGACCCGGAGAAGCTGGCTGACAAACCGCCTTCAAGTGCATTGAAGGCTAAATGCAGAACAGTTAGACTTGGAAAAACATCAGGGCCAAAAAATTCTGGTATTGACCCAGAAATGTTGGCAGCATTTGCAGAGAAGTTCTGCAAGCCAGGAGCATTTTTAATGCTTTCTGGGATTACCCATCTCGAAAATGGGTTATAATCTAATTCAACAGATTGAAGCGAAGATAAGCCATCGAAAAAATCACTAGGAATGGAAGTAAACTGATTTTGTGTCAGCATTAACACTAGTAGTGAGCTCAACCCGTTCAAACTAGGTAGAGGACCAGAAATGTTATTCCACTGAAGCTCCAATCGCTCTAGTTGAGTAAGGTTTTGAAGATCGGAAGGCAATGTACCTTGGAGATTTTGGTGACCAATTTGGATCCTGGTGACCCTTTTATCATCCGAGCAGCCTACGTGCTTCCATTCGCATGGATCGGGGTCAGACCATCCCAAAGAATCCGGAGAATTAAGACTTATCTTAAGAGCTTGCATAACTGCAGCATCTTCACTGGAGCTTCCTCCTTGAGAATTTGCAGAGAGCAGGTTTGAAGAAAACCAAACAACTAGCAAAAGCTTGCTGATGAAACGGGTTCGTTTCTTCATCCCCGTTGACGAAAACAAGGAAAGGGCAAGAAGTGGATTGTATGGTTTAACAGGCAAGACAATAAACATGTACAGGGAACAAAGAGATGGAAATGGTAGCAAAGCAGCAACAGCAAGCAAGGGACGTGGCAGAGAGAACCCAGCTCAGCTCAGCTGTCGCGCATGAGCGTAGGCCCTCCACGTTTATGAGAATCACCATAACACGTTTGGTTAGAGAAGCACATGGCCACGGTGGTCTCTGCTAAACAGTTGCAAGAGAAGACCGACCGTGCACATGATTTGGTTTTGGACTAATCCCTTATTTTAGTACTAAATGAAAAAAAAATTGTTGACAGTTAAACCTTTTGATTTAAAAATGGAACCGGTATCGTTTGCTTCGCTCTTACCACCAGGCCTGTGCGTTCTACCAGACGTTCCTTCCCCATGCATTCGACTGGTGCATCAGGATTTACACGGTGCCCTCACCAGGCGCGGAGACCGTAGATAGAATTGGTCGTTTTCTTTACCTTTGTACTCAAAAAAAAAAAAGAACCGGTAGGTGATTACAAAGCTTTGAATTTTGAATTTTGAGTTTTAGTTTAATTTATTTTTATAAACAGATAAAATTTATCTGTTTATTAATAATCAGTTGATTTTTTAATTAATTAATTTTTAGTTAATAGTCTCTCTTTTTAATTAAACTTTAAATTAAGAAAAATATCTTTTAAACTTATTTTAAATTATTCAATTTTATTCAATCTTTAATTTGTTTTATAACAGTATAATACTGATTGAACCTTTTAAATTTTAAATTTTTTATTTTATTATTTTAACTTTCTGATTTTTAAAATATTAGTTTAACCAACGAGCTCGCCTTTTTATTTACTATATTCAAAAACTGTGCTATGATTTTTCTAATATTTTTATAGTCATTATGAAATACACTTTATGATTTGCAACTCCTTTAACTCTTTTAAATATTAACTTTTAATTTTACGTTTTATTGATTCCTATATGACAAATAAAAAGATAAATGAATAGTATATGACTAAAATTTTTGTATGTTCAAAATTTAATAGATGGATTTTCTAAATTACAAAATTTTCATAACAATAATAAAATAGTATATGAAGAAAAACATAAAATCAATTTACAGTGCTTCAATTAAATAATTATCAGTCTACATCTAGTTCCTAAGTTCTAAAAAATTTATTATATCTTTGGATAAGTAAATATGACCCTTTTCTATATTCATATTCCTTCAAATAAAATGAAACACTTACACGTTTTCTTTTCTTACAATGAATAAAAAATGTTTACACATATTCTTTATCATGGGTGAAGAAAAATCTTAAACAATTTAATTGTTCTCTCAATCAACAATTAGTATTTTGATTACTCAAATATAATCTGAGAATCTCTTTCTTGATCATATAATGAATTACGACTCATAGCATGCTCACATAGTTACGAATGTAATGAAACTCTCTAAAATACTTTTCAAGATTCCTATTCATGCTAAATATTTTTATCAAAAGTCATAAGTGATCTATTTATACTCAAAACTACTTCAAATGGTTGTTAAACGCACATAAATAATTTCTAGCTTTTATAGGCTAGTCAATACTCTACCTTCAACTAGGGCACTGGTTAAGCTATCCTTTAGCAAAAAACTTGGCCTTAGGAATGACAATTTCAGTAAGACCTAACCTAACTTGACTTAAAGTCAACATATTAGACTCGATTTGATTGGACTTCAAGTTGAGTTCAAACTTGATAAGCCAACCCAAACCCTAGCATAAAAGGCTCAATGACTTGAGCTCCACCACTAAAACAATATTATTTTGGTATAATTGATCCAAAAGATACCATTTTTATTTGTAAGTACAAAAAATTAAAGACTAAAACATCGTTATTTTGGTATGACCTTAACCTACTTAAAATGAGATCGAGCTATTTAGAGGGGGCCGACTCAGCCTGAGCCTAGCTTGTTCCCATCCTTACTTGACCCCCATTTTGATTAACAACGTAACAGATGTACAGCGTTAGGTTGGTGAACAATCCAATCTATATACAATGCCAAATAGTATTTTTCAAGTTCTTTCAAGATTAATATACAACTTCTTTGGAAAAAATTCAATTCAAAACCAATTTGAAAATTTTCAAATATTATTTTAAGATTAAAAGACTTTCCTTAAGGTTCAAAACAACTTTT